>CM047817.1:52977008-53440145 GCA_026214975.1 Gentiana macrophylla
GATAATCCCTACAAAAGATATCATGCGGTTTATACTAGGTATAAGCAGTAACGATAACCAAGTCTTTAATTTTTTCCACTTTCTTTTTCCTTTTTCTTTTGACGCACAACGTAATGAGCTCTTACCCGTCATAGTAGAATAGGATGTTTCATGGATAACACCCTACCTTACTCAAATCATAGGGTAGCTTCTTCTAACCTGCCGTGAGCTTTTGGTCATCATAGTGGTATAGACATACGTGGTATACCCTACCTCACTCAAATCATTAACCAAAGCTTTACACAAACGATTTATTCACTAATTATTTATTCATTCACTTTTAAAGACATAAGTTACATCTCACTTATCACATTCAAACTTTATGATATTCACAAAGACACGGTCTAACTAAGTGTGTTACTATAATTTGACCTTCCTAAGATAACTCATCAAAATAATGAAAGGATATAGTTCAAAAATCTTGCTTCAATGTCAAAGGCTTTCGTGGAGAAACGAATTCTATCTCCATAACAAGAAAGACATGCTATAATTATCTCACTAAGTCACATACTATCATCGCCAGGAAACTACAACTAGCAAGCATTTGTTCCAATTACATGCTCAAGATTTACAATTATCCAAGTGCCAAAATTTTAAAATCTTTAAAATTTATCAAGGATCACAAATATCTACTCATATTGTCGTAAATAAAGCACGAATTGCACCCCACACTTAAATCACATTATGTCCTCGTAATGTGCAAATAAAAGAAAAGAATACTTAGTCAAGTTAGCGTAAGTGGTTGTCGGTCAGAGGTTAGCAAAGGGTCGCCGTAGCATGAATAAACCGCCGCACTCGTGATCGTGATGCATAATACTAAAGGAATAGCGCAACAACAACCATCAACAAGATCTCGCACACTCGACATAACATATAATCTCGGGTATATGAGTAAACATGTAGGCACATAAAGCATTCACAAATAGGACAAGGATAACCAACACACAACTCACCAAGGTTTTATTCCTAATAACCTAAAACTTAACTAAAAAAAAATACTTAAAAGACTAGTCGCTTCCTAGAGCGCTTTCTTTTATGTCATTAGCTTGACAGAGGAAAACCAAGTCAACCTCGATCAAAGCACTTGGGTTTAAGGCTAACCACTTCTCTCGCCGACTCGTAATGACTAGAACGGAAATGGTTTTCGCCACAACAACAAGTCAAGTGCGCGATAAGATCATGAAATTTTCTCCGCATAACATCGACTCTTTTCTTCTTGTTCTTGTTTCGATTCGGCCGAGGTATGCAAACAAGCTCAGAGCATTGATGTATGATCTCGCAAGGTTAGGGGTATTAATGTCATCATCCACTCCAAAGAAGTCGGATGGAATCTCTTCACAAATAAACGACTCAACCGTTTCATTTCTCTTTTGAGAGTATAGTACTTCAGGCTTCCTCACTGGTTGCCCAAAGTACTTCTTAATCCGTGACCATTGACTTTGAACGGTTGATCGCCGCACTTTTCAACGTAATGGCTCCACCAGATGAACATCAAGAATCTCAAAGGGCCGCACCATCTAGATTTAAGCTTACCAAAGAAAAAGATGGAGCCTGGTGTTATACAAAGAAAAGCCATGTCTCCCACTTTGAATTCCCGATCTTTAATCTTAGCATCGTGAGCGCCTTCGTTCTTTCCTTGCTCACCTTGGCGCCTCTCATAGGCCCCCGAGTCCGAATTCATCGAGCTTATGTAGTTGCAATAATCTTTTCTCCCACAGAGTTGGCTATCGGGTTTAAGAATTTAATAGCCCAAGAAGCTCAGGCTCACTTGACCGGGTAGATGGCAAGCCTGCCATAAACCATTTGGAAGGGTGACGCACCTCCATAGGGGTCTTGAACGCGTGCGATAAGCCCAAAGTGCATCGTCCCAACTTCGCACTCAGCTGATCTATTGAATTCACCGCTTTCTCCAAAACTGCTTAAGACTTCTGCTCACCTCGACTTGGCCATCGGTTTTGGGGGTGGTATGGTGTACCACCCTATGCTTGACACCATACTTCAAGAATTTTATCCAGCAGGTGCATTACGTAAATGCGAACCTTCATCACCGATAAGGGCTCTAGGACAGCTAAATCTAGTAAAGATATTCTTTGCAAGAATTTCTTAACAACTTTGTGATCATTGGTTTGGGTGGCTATGGCCTCTACCCATTTGGAAACATAGTCTACATGCACTGTAATATATTTGTTAGAGCATGATGATGGGAACGGTCCCATAAAATCAATGCCCTGTGACGCCAAAGACCTCACATTCCAAGATAGGCCTCAAAGGCATCTCCATCCTATTACCGAGTCTCCTACTTGGCATCTATCACACTCTCTGCAAAAGGCTTCAAAGATCTTTAAACAGAGTAGGCCAAGAAACCAAATTTTTGAAGGATTTTTGTGACTGCCTTTAGGTGCTCCAGTAGTGCCCACCAATGGGGACCACTATGACATTGCTCCAAGATATCCAATTGTTCATGCTCCGAACGCACCTTCTAAGCAACCCGCCCTGCACTTTAAATGATATGGATCCTCCCATACGAGATACTTTAAGTCGCTGAAAATTTTCTTCTTTTCCTCGATACGTCATCTCTTCTAAGTGTCCACTTGCTAAGTAGTTGGCGAATCGATACCACGGCCTCCCGCCTCTAGCTTCATTAATTGCTCAATGGAAAGTCAATGCTATCTCCTGTGGATTTCGCTACCTCTCGCATTACTAGTAGAGATAAGTGGTCACCACAACATTATCACTACCTTTCTTGTCCTTAATTTCAAGGTCAAATTCTCGTGAGTATCGTAATCCATCTCGAGTAACCTTGGTTTAGCCTGCCGCTTCCCATAAGGTAGCGAAGGTCGCGTGATCTGTCCCACACCACCACTTTGGACCCTAAAAGATAACTTCTGATTTGTCAATAGCAAAACGATCGCCAAGAATTCCTTCGGTAAGGGCGTAATTGCATTGAGCTCGGTTCAAAGTGCGGCTAGCATAGTAAATCGGCCTCGAACTTTTTGTCAATTCTTCGCCTTCTAATCGCGCCACTCATGAAAGTTGTGAGGCATCGCACATTAATTCAAAAGGTTGAGTCCAGTCAAAGCGCGATTAAAATGGGGGCATCGTTAGCTTATCCTTTAAGCTATTAAAAGCTTTCTTACACCCATCATCAAACAAGAACTCCACTTCCTCTTTCAACAAAGTTGATAAAGGCTTTGCTATAGTCGAAAATCTTTAATGAAACGCCGATAAGCCCACATGTCCTAGAAATCCTCGCACTTCCTTCACTGCCTTCGGGTACGACATTTTCTCGATGGCTTCTACCTTAGCCTTATCCACCTGAATACCATCACCGACACCTTGTGTCCCAAAACAATCCTTCTTCTACTAGAAAATGGCATTTCCTCCCGCTTACACTAGATTTTTCTCAACGCAACGCTGGAGTACCATATCGAGATTCTTTAAAATTTCATCAAAACTGCCGCCATAGATCGAGAAATCATCCATGAAGACCTCCATGCATTGCTCCACAAGTCCATCAAATATGGCCAACATGCACCGCTGAAAGGTCGCGGGTGCATTGTGATAAGCCGAATGGCATTTCGCGGTGCAAAAAGTGCCGTGATGGACAGTAAAAGTTGTCTTCTCTTGTCATTAGGGTCGATGGCTATCCGGAAATAACCGTAATATCCATCAAGGAAACAATAATACTTATGACCACTCAGCCTTTCTAGTTGTTGGTCAATGAAGGCGGCGTGGGAAATGATCCTAGCGGTGACTTCATTTAACTCGCGATAATCAATGCAAACTCTATAGCCACCACAAGGCGTAAGGCAACTTCTTCCCTTTTCGCTCTTCTCCACAAGAATGCCTCCTTCTTTGGCACAACTTGAGTAGATCGACCCACTCACTATCGGCGATGGCGTAGATAATCCCCATGTCAAGCCATTTGATGATCTCCTTTGACAACCTCCTCGTGATGTGCGGATTCACTTCTTTGAGGTTGTCTGACTTTTTTCGCTTCTTCCTCCGCTCGATCTTATGCATGCACACGCCTGGCCGATTCTCTCGATATCGCCCACCCGCCATCCGAACGCGAGGATATGTTTCTCCAACACTTTAATTAATTCTCGCTTCTTGTTCGGCTCGAGTTTAGATGAGATGATCAAGGGCAACTTATCACCGCCCCAAGGAAGATGTATTTTAGGTGTCATGGAAGTGGTTTCAACTCTAAGTCACAGGTGGTTGCTCTATACTAGATTTTAAGGGACCACCTTTTCCTTGTGAGCTTGGACCGGTTGACTGAAACACCTCATCTTCCGAGGTGTGACCCTGTAAAGGTATTGAATGACATCATCTGAGGAATCCTCCTGCCGCCTTCCGCTTGTTCTTTCTTATGCTTAACCATCTTCTTAAGTTCTTCTTCTTCAAGCTCTTCAAGCGCCTCCCAATCATCCAACTCCCAATGAGTAGTTTCTTTCCGCACTTCTATTTCATCCCAACTACCCATTAAAACTTCCTCCTCCTCGCGAGTTAAAGTCCCACTCTGTTGAGCTCCTTCAAATCATTGCCGCCATCCCTGGAATATCCCATTTTCCGCTCACTCATAGGCTCAGGATGCATGCAAGTTGTTGAGACAACTCTACAGCGATTCCCCGCCTGCTCGTGAATTATAACATCCAGTGGCCTTATCTCCGTGAGCTCTTCATCGTATCGACCATCGCCATAGATTGCTTCAATGAATGAGATCTCCTGCTCAAGCTTCCGCAGTAACTTTTTCCTCGCTTCGAGGGTAATGGAAGTGTCCCCTACTTTCAGAGTGATTTGGCCGCCAAGTCAATGGTGGAGGCGTATGTTAAGAAAGGCCGCCCGTAATCGTGGGGCATCTCCTTGTCGATCGGGTAATCCAAAGATGACCCGCCGGCTTGTAAAACTAGATGTTTAACATGGATAAGACGTTGTTAACACAACCAAATGCTAAACGGCTGATTGGTCCACCAATCAAGAGAGACGGACGCCTTTAGCCTTTTGTCCAGCCCGAGACTCTTGCGACGCTTCAATGGCATCACATTAACAGAGGCCCCGAATCGCATAAAACATTGTGGAACGGTGGCCTTCAATCGCACAGAGATTGAAGGTCGTCCGGGTCACTCGCTTGATTGCAACGCTCAGAAACCGCTGAACACTCTTCTCTTAGCACTTCCTCCGCCATTTCCTTTAGCTTCTTTTACTTCCACAGCATCCTTAAGATACTTACAAGACTTAGGCATCTCTGCTTAATACCTCAAAGAAGTGGCATAGTCACCATAGTATCTCTAAGCATCTTCCTCACTCCGCCATACCGCTTGTCGAGTTTAGGTATTCTCTCTTTTCTTTGCCGGATAAGGAAGGGTTTTCGAATGATTAATCATAGGTTGACTTTTAATGGCTTCGCCCTCCTTATCCTTCCATCCGACAAACTTCTCGCTTTTCTTTTTCGTGGTTCAAATACTGACTTCCTTCTCAAAGATCCTCATCACTATCCCCTAAAAATCATCATCACTCACTTCTTCCTCACCGTTACCTTCTTTGAATTTAATTTCGATTGCCCCTCCCGAACTCATGGCGCCGTGAGGGGCTACTGCTTCCCGACATCTTTCGGTCCAATTGCTTTACCGCTTCGAGGGTGACCGCATTCAACTCCTCATCTCCATACTCCCATTGAGGTGTGATGGCAAGGCAAGCATTGATATCTCGCTTGGGTTTTTTTTCTCAGATAACTCGGCAGCTTTCCTTGAGGTCTCGCTTGCTTGTTGATCACCATCCGACCAATCTGCCTCTCCATCGCTTTTGACCGGTGGCTAGTGTTTTCACCATGTCAACTAGCTCATCGAATTTCTTCTCGGTAGACGAGGCGGGCTCGTTGATTTTATGCTTGGGCCCGCTTACCTTGGGGTCTTGGGCTATTGGATGCACCAGCGGTGTATAATAACTATTCCGCGGATTTCCGAAAAGTTGCGGGTTTGAGTTTGACTTGATTGACCGTAATTTGACCAAGCCTCCGGAAGGTTGATTCTGCTCCGCATGGCTTGTACTTCCTCATTCATCGTATTCCCGGCCCAGTATGCCCGAGTGATTAACATCCGCCGGCCTTCTTGTCGCTTCATTTGCATGTTGGCTAGTTGTTTGTTCATTATTTCCATTTGAGCAACAAGCGCTTTGTCTCTCGAGTCACTTGAAGCAAATTCTCCTTTTGCTTCCGCTAACACGGGTCTTCTTTGAGTTGCCCACATGTTATTCTTAGCTATCGCTTCGCTACCCTCAGAGGCAAAGATCATCTCCTCCTCCTAAAAACGATCCATGAGCTGTGGAATCCAAGTAATCTCTATTGGGTTGAGTAACACCTGATAGAATAATTCTAAAGTTCATGTCGAGTGTATCCATGGTTGGGCATTTTCACAATGCATTCAACCTCTCCCAAGCCTTTCCCACACTCTCTCCTTCTAGTTGCTCGAAGGTAGCTATATCTCTTTTTCGCTCCATTATCGCTCCAGAAACGACTTTGAGCAAAGGCTCTTTTAACATCACCCAGCATATGAAGAGAGTGATGGGGTAAGGACTTAAACCATCGATTTGCTTCACCCTCAAAGCAAACGGAAAAGTTTCAATTTAACAACTTCGTAGAACGCCAGTAGTGACCGCTTCACTGATTTGCACAAAAGTAGACAAGAAGTCATGTGGGTCTTCTACGGCAAAGGCCATGGAATGAACTATTTTGGACCATCCCCACAACTCCATTCTTAAGATCAAAATGCATTCCTCCCATCTCTCGAGGCCGAATTGGTCTATGCCTTCCAAGAAGTCTTGATCAAGATATGGCGCGTAGGGTCTTGTCAGATAACAAATGACACAATCGCCTGGGGCTGTTGATTTTGAACATTCGATGTACTCGTGGATGTGCAACCGTGCCCTGGGGTCGTTGTCGCTGAGCATTCTGCTGTTGATGCATCCGGCCGTTCATCCAGCTTGTCGCCGCCATGTCGGGTTCTGCAACATTTGCATCGTAATTTGGTTTAATTGAGCGGGATCCATGCCAGAGGATTTTGGTTATTATTCCCTCGGTCCTCCCTGCTCGTGATCGCCGGAACCGTGTTCGCCATGTTGTCGATTTGGGAATGGTCTTCTCTTGACAATGTCTCGCTCAGTGTTCGTGATGTTGTAGTAACGGCCTTTTCTTGCTCCTGGTTTGCATAAACCAGGAGCAAAACAAATGAAATCAACCTTAGGTTGATGAGAACGAGTTAGAGAAGATTAGAGGGTTTAGAAGTTTAGAAAGAGAAAAGAGAAGAGAAGAGTGAAGATTGAAGAACCCGAACGCTGCTCAGAGTTGACGCTTCGTCAGCTTCTTCGAATCATGCTCGTAAGATGAACTCTGGGTAACGGGCGTTTAAAGGCTGGGACGAGCGCTTGGAAATCCAGACGCCGTCTCGATCAACTTAAACGATGCAGAGAAGAAATTTCGAAATGCATTTGAGCGTCCGAAAGGATGGACGCCTGCTTAGATCATAAAACTAAAATCTAAGGTGAATTAAAATAAAGAAAACAGAAAAGAAAAATAAGTAAGGTAAAATAAATAAGAGCTATAAAAAAATCTATGAAATCTAAAAAACTTAGGCAAGCCTAAATAAAATAAAAGTTAAATTATGAAATCTACGGCAAAAATCTTAATTAAACAAACTTAATGAAATAAACTAAAAATAAAAATCTACACATCTAAAAATAAAAATAAAATAAAAACGTAACTATTATATTATCACATAAAAATTATTAGTATCGAAACAAAATTGCACCTTTAAGAATCCGACAACCGTTACCGACTCCCGGCAACGGCGCCAAAACTTGTTCGGTAAAAACGAAGTTTTACAATTTATAACCAAACACCCCAAGTATAAGGTTCGTAGTAAAGGATGTTAACGGGTCGCCCTAAGGAGTGGAATGTTTATCGGATCAAGGAACAATTATCTTATCGATTATGTCACTTACTATTAACTAAGATTTAAACTAATTATGAATTAATGAACAGTATGATGAACAGTAAAAACGATGATGAACAGTAACTTTGATGAATAGTAAATTTGCGTAAAATTAACAATCAACTAGAATTTAAAACAACTAACTTAGCAATCAACGATTTATACTAATGATTCGATTTATCAAGTAATTAAAACAACGGCAAGGCAACGGAATCCACCGATCAATCAACCCAACCCCAACTAGACGGCAAGTTAAAGATATGATTTTTAGTAATGATCTATCACGAATTCGATTAAATTTCTAAACGATTTCTAGGGTTTCGCTTTTTCAAATAAAACAAAACGACATGCAAAACAAGATCACGAGATTATTTCTAATACTCTTACTCAATTAACTATAAACGATCTCTCGAATTATAATTAATCGCATCAATTAAAAGATCACAACTTGAACAATATTTTCATATAAATTCAAAGCATAAAAGATGGTTTCATCGATCTCTCGATTCAAATAAAACGAAAACGATAAATAACAAATTCTAATTGATGAAAACGATAACTTTACTCACTAAAAGTACGGTTAAAAATCTCTAGTTGGTGTTGATGTTGATCGGTTTCATCCGTTGTCCCACCGCGACGTGTGCTTAGCCAACAACCATGATGTTGATCATGATCATTTGGGTGGAAGAAATCATCTTTTTTTTTTGATACAATTAGGCTGCTCCTCTAAATTTTTTGTGAATGAATTATATTCATTAGGGTTTGGAAATAGCTGTATATATAAGGGAGTAAGTCGGCTGAATCACTTATGCGTATGTCGGTGGTGCTGAATGAATGGCGGTGGTGAACGGACGCTGGATGCTAGTCTATTTTTGACTCAAACTTCTAAAATTCATATCTTGAGTTGTAGACTTCCAAAAATTATGATCCGAACGTCATAATTAAGCTCTCGGAAAACTCTACAACTTTCATTAAGGACTCTTCTTCAGAAAACGCCTTTTTGATTAGCCCGTCGATCCCCGAGTCGTTTACGGATTTTCCACTTACCGAAATTGATTACCCACTTGACCACCATTTGAGTTGTAGAAGTCCGATTGACGTAATTCAAAGTGCGTTGGAAAGCTCTTTCAATGATCTACAATTTTCATGAAGAAGTCCTCCCCTGAAAATGCCTCTAAGATGGGTCAAATCTCAGTCTAAAATATGTAACGATTTAAGTACTTAGGAAAACTTGTTCGTTGAACTCGTAAACTTGTGGCATCTTCTTCTAACCCTCTAAACACCTCTTTTAGACCAAGATATGCATCTACAAGATATCCAAAATATTGCAAAGTGTAACAACATCCAAATAAACATAAAACCAACGATAGAAACACATAAATCACCCACTTTTGCAATTTATTATCTTTAAAACTCATTTGCTCAATTTATCTCTTTGGCGAGTGATTTTCATAAAAATCACTAAAACACGGGAGATAATGTTACTAAACAACTCGATAAAAACCATAAAATTAGTCGTAAACATAAGTGCAGAAAGTAAGTAGGCAGATTTTATAGTGGTTCCAGGTGGTGTAATCCTGTCAGTCCACTCTTCTCCTGTGATGTTGGAGGTAATTCACTAGAGATCTTTGATGTAGCTATTACAAAGATTCCTATGTTGCTTGTCCTTCACCAATACCTATGGCTTCACAAACTAAATACTTGGAACAGGTAGGTTTGCTGCTCCAAAGTCTTCCACTGGTCCTTGAAGCGTAGGATTGCCTATTCACCAGCTCCACCACAAAAAATAGTCTTTCACACCCAACAGATGCTTCACTGTCTTCAGTAGATTCATGTAAAAGAAAGATAGAATCAAATAAATGATTTAGTTGCAGCAGCTTGATCAGGATGATATGATCAGTAGCTTGCAGTCTTCAAGTGTGTAAACTTGATGTAACTTGAATGCAGATTACACTTGAAGATTTTCTCTCGATCAGTAGCCTTAAGCTCAGTAAGTTCAGCAGGGTGTTTTTCTTGATAAGAAAATGCAGCTCAGAATTATCTCTTGTTTTTCCTTAATTTTCATCTCCTTTTTCTGAGTTTGAAGTCCTCTATTTATAGGTAGGAATGCTTGAGACTTATATTTGAAATTCAAATATAGCCATTCCATGTTTTGTCCCATATGACTTGCTTTCAACCATCGTTCATAGTGATCGACACACTGCATCGCTTTTTTTGATGTATCGTCAGATGTCCACCCTTTGACTAGTATCCATTGGATAAAGTCTTGAATCATCCCAACGCCCTTTTAATCTCAACCATTGATTTGTTTGATAAATCGAGGTAGTTAGATGTCCTTATCCTTGTTTTCTTCCAATGTAATCTTGAATAAATCGAGATATATGTATCAAGAGTTCATGAGTCTCATTGAAGTACATATCGATAAGTCGAACTATAATTTGTTGTGTTTAAAACACAATGCAACCTTACTTCTTTTATCTAACATTTATTTATGAAGTTAGATTACACCTTTTGCATATAACCAAGTTCCAATCACCATCCAACTTATGGAACTTAGACTTTGTACACAAGGTATATGTAATCGCTTTAGGTCATCACGACTTCCCTAAATTATGATTCCATATCCTTGACTTTAATCACTAAGTTTGATCCCTTAGCCTTCATTAACTCGAGTTTGAGCCTCACCTTTCTTCGGCCTTCAAGAGGTTCCTGACTAGTCTCATCGACCTAGCTACCCTCATCGATCTAGACTAGTCTGGCGATATAATTCAAATTGACCATTACAAAGGCTTGTTTGATCAAACCTATACAAAGATCAAACTCTAATAATCCTATACATTTGATCTAGACATCTTTTTTCCTTTACAATATAACAAATAGTCCGCACTCATCACTAAAACTCGTAAATAAGTCCAACACATAGCAATTCATTTTCGTAACCAAAAATTATGTCATCAACATAAATCTATACCAAAGCAGGTGCTTCCTTCATTGATTCTCGAAAGGGTCTTGTCAATGGTACCTTTGGTAAAACCATTGTCTACCAAGAATTGAGATAAGGTCTCATACCATTCTCTTGGTGCTTGTTTCAAACCATAAAGTGCTTTATTGAGTCTCAGACATTTTATCTTCTTGATCTTTAACTTCAAAGCCGGAGGTTGTCAACATAGACCTCCTCTTCCGGAATGCCATTCAAAAATGCACTTTTGAAATCCATCTGATATACCTTGAAGTTCTTATAAGCAGTATATGCCAAGAATAATCTTATAGCTTCCAATCTTGCAACAGGGTCATATGTCTCATCAAAATCTACTCCTTCTGCTTGAGAATAGCCATTTGCAACTAGTCTGGCCTTATTCCTCACAATGGTACCAGATTCATCCAATTTGTTTCTATATACCCATTTTGTTCCAATTATATTTGCATGATTAGGCCTTTCCACTAGTGTCAAAACTTTATTCTTTCAAATTCATTCAATTCTTCTTGCACAGCAATTATCCAATCTGGATCTGATATTACTTCTTCAACAATTTTAGGTTCCATTTGAGATAGAAAACAAGTGAACATAGCTTCTAATTGTCTTCTAGTCCTCACACCTTGATGTATGTTGCCAATAACTTGCTCAGCAGGGTGATCCCTTAACCATTATGGATTTTGGTTAGATTGATTTTCTGGAACATCATCTTCAGTTGGGTCAGCTGTTGCTTCTTCAACAGGGGGCTCAGCAGATCCTTGAACTGCCTCAGTTGTTGCATCAGTAGTGTTACCAGCAGGGGCAGAGTCAGAAACCTTTAAGTCATTAAACCTTTCCAAAACATCAACATATTCTGGATCAGTGACTTGTTGATTCTCAGCAGGTTCTGAAGCTTCATCTTCCATTCCAGTGAACTTAGGTTCATCAAATACAACATGTATTGTTTCTTCATGTTTCAGTTGTCCTTTGTTCGCCTCCTCTAAATGCCTTTGTCGAAAGAGGAGTATCCCAAGAAGATTCCTTCATCTGATTTAGGTTAGAAGGTCTTCAATTGCTCCTTATGATTTAGAATAAAACATTTGCTTCCAAATGGATGAATGTAAGATATATTAGGTTTTCTTCCATTCCAAATTTCGGAAGGTGTCTTCAGCAGCTTCTTGTTCACTGAGGTTCTATTTTGTGTATAGCATGTTGTATTAACTGCTTCAGCCCAATATCTTTCAAGCAATAATGCTTCACAAATCATAGTTCTTCCTGCTTCCTTTAAAGTTCTGCTTTTTCAAAGAACCCCATTTTGTTGAGGTGTACCAAAGAGCAAAGAAGTTGTTGTAGTACACCATTTTGCTCACAATATTCTCTTATAACTTTGTTGAGAAATTCAAGACTTTATCCTTATCCGATCTTCTTCACCATCAAAAGTTTTCTCATTTTTCAATCTCTTCAAAAGTTCAGGCATCTTTTGAACTGTTTCACTTTTCTTGTTCATGAATACTACCCAAGTGTATCTTGAATAATCATCCACAACTACTAAAGTGTACTTCTTTCCTGTTACACTTGTTGGTGTTAATGGCCCAAAAAGATCCATGTGCATCAGCTCCAAAACTCTTTTTGTTGATTGCTTTGTTTTTTATTTGATGCTTGATTTTGTCTTTTTACCTTGCTGACAAGCATCACATATAGCATCCTTCTTGAATGTGATCTCAGGTAAACCAATCACCAGTTTCTTCTTCACCAACTGATTGATATCATCAAAATTTAGATGACTCAACTTCTTTTGCCATAGCCAATTAAGTTCTGACTTGGTATGCACAATCAGGCATGTCTCTGGAATAGCAGTAGACCAATCCACAGTATACATGTTTTGTTGTCTTCTTCCGGCCAACACAACTTGATCACCTCTTTCACTAATGACAATGCAGGTGCCCTTGTCAAAAGTGACCTTGTAACCCATGTCACAAAATTGTCCAGTGCTTATTAGGTTGTAGTCCAATCCTTCCACATATGCAACATTTTTTATTGTTAATCCATTTCTCACAAGTGTGCCATATCCTCTTGTGTATCCTGGTGTGTTCTTGTTGCCAAAATTCACTCTTGACAATCCTTTGCCACAAAGTTTGACAAATAAAGGCTTATTCTTTGTCATATGTCCGGAACATCCACTATCAAAGTACTGCACACCCTACAAAACAATGTTAATGCATTTTAGGTACCCAAAACTGCTTTGGGTCCATAGTGGTCGATGGAAAGCATAATCCTTGGCAAATTTCCATAAGGTCTTCTTTGAAAGGTATCATACTTTTGTTCATACATGTATTCCACACATCCATAAGGTTTAACATTTGGTTGTGTATGACTCACATATGCTTTCTAGCCTTTTGGTAAATAGTGTTGTTTGGAGTGATTTCTTTTGTTAAGCACTAGGATAACCATAGGTTTGTCATCTCACAGAAAACAGCCTGTAATATGGAGTCTGCTGAGGTCTCTCCGAGGTCTTATATAAGTCCTCTGTTGATTCCATTGTTGAGGTTTTACCCTAGCAAAGATGGTTATATCTCGTTGTTTCTAATAATTAAAGCGTGAATATTCCAATCATCATCAGTTGGAAACAGTCTACCTTTCCCCCTGAGATAAGTATCCCTTGAATGATTGACATTTTTAGGTTTAGGATTCTTATCCTTGGAATATTTCTGATTTTTACCCTTTTGTGGTCCAGCAAACTTGGTAGCAGGTCTGCTATCAGCAGGTCTAGAAGGTACAGTAGTCCTATTTTTGGATTTATTCTTTTTGTTAAGAGTTGTTGACCTTTTTGACTTCTGATTTTGCTTCATTGAAGTCTTCTCAGTAGGTTTTACTACCTCAGCAACCTTTTTGGGAGTTGGATCTTATGCAGGCACAAACTTAAGACCAATTCTAGTACTAGGTTCAGTGACTTTACTGGATCCACTCTTATTAGATTGTTGAGTTCCAAATCCAAGCCATGTTCTATCACCATAAGCCTTTCCAGATTTGAATGCAGTGGAGGAACAAGTTTGCTCAAAGCAGATTCAACAAATTTCATCAATGTTCGGCAAATCTTATGCCGATTCTCATCCCAACTTCTTTTCCTTACCCTTGAGAATTCTTAATTCAGCTTTTAACCTTTCAACTTCGATTGAAGAGCTTTTTTCTCGCTTTCACAATCTCATAACTAGATTGTATTATCCTCGCTTGATTAAGGATGGCATCCAAAGTTTCTTCATTATCGAATTTTTAGGATTTGAACCATAAGTTGATTCACAATCACTTTCGTAAGGAGTGTTAATAAATACATAATTGTATACCTCCTCTGCTTCATCCATATTTGCCATTAAAGCATAATCATCCATATCAAGAATAAGTGCAAGATCATCGATTCATTTCATTTTTCTAATTCTACTTCATATCCTCGATTCATCTTCAAAGAACCATAGCTTTCTTGCCAGATCTTCTTTGTTGACTTTTTCTCTTCAAAGAGGTCCGACGATCAGTCTAAAATGTCCAGGCTTCTTGCAATTGAAGCAAAGATAATCAGGTTCCTTCTTCTGTTTTAGTTCAAGACAGTCAGGTTTGAAGTGTCCTGGTTTCTTGCATTGATAGCACACGTAATCATTGTCTTTCTTGGATTCCTCCTTCTTCTTTTCACTAAATTTCTTTGTGAATTCATAGGAGCCCTTTCATCATTCGATTTTCTTGCTCAAGAGGGCAATTTTCTCTTGCATCTCATCCAAAGAGATCATCTTGAGCTCCTGATGTTTCTTCTTGATGTGTTGCAGCCAATGCAGTAGTTTTTTATTCTTCTTTTTCTGTCTTAGGTGCAAGTTTCTTGCTGAATTCATATGCCTTGAGATCTGAAAACAATTTGAAGGTGTCCTCTTCATGTAAACTTCTCATTTCTTCAATGGCAGTCACCTTCATCTCCCAAACTTCTTTTGCAGGTAATGCTTCCAAGATTTTTGAATTGATTTCTTCGTGTGAGTACTTCACACTCAGTAGGGTGAGTTCATCCATGATTGCATTTAATCTTGACCCCATTTGTTCAATAGTTTCATTTGGTTTCATTTTGAACTCCTGAAACTTCTTCTTTGTCACACTGATCTTATTCTTCTTGAAAGCATCAGTGCCTTCACAAATTAATTGCAACTTGTCCCAAAGTTCTTTTGCATTCTTGCAATCTTTCACCTTCATGTACATATTTCTATCTAAGGTTTTGTATATGATATCAATAGCAATATTGTTGAGGTTAGCTCTTTTTCTATCTTCAGAATGTACTGAGTTTCATTATCTATAGTTATGGCTTTTGTGATTTCTAGTGGTCCATCAGTCAGCACATCCATCATTTCATCATGTGTTGCAGCTAGATAAGCCTGCATACGACGTTTATACTCATCAGAACGATCTAAGGAACACATCAACATCGTTCTAACATACTGGTTGTTATCCATGATGCAAGGCTTTGAAAATTAGAAACTTGAAAAAGTTTTCAAAGTATTTTCACAAGCACAACAAGTAGGATTACTTGAGCATGTAAGCCGCTCCGATAACAATTGTTGGTCCTTGAAAAGGCTTTGGTTAAGTTTAGAGGGGTGAATAAACTTAACACTTAAAACTTTTGGAGTTAACAAACTCAAAGAACTTCAAGAAATGTTGATAGCTCAAGAGTCTCACCGACACTCAAGAGTCTGCTGACACTCAGTAGTCTGCTGACTATTGACTTTACTGAATTTGTTGCAGCGGAATATATTTAAATTAAGCCTTATTACTTGTTGTTAAAATATGATACCAAGTATTAGATACTCGGTTGTGTATGTGTGTGATTTAGTTGCTAGTTCAGTAGATTGATGTGTTAAATATACTAAATGCAGAATATGAATACAGAAAGTAAGTAGGCAATTTTTATAGTGGTTCCAGGTGGTGTAATCCTGTCAGTCCACTCTTCTCATGCCATGTTGGAGGTAATTCACTAGAGATTCTTGAGGTAGCAGTTACAAAAATCCCTTAGTTGCTTGTCCTTCACCAATAACTATGGCTTCACAAACTAAACACTTGGAACAGGTAGGATTGCTGCTCCAAAGTCTTCCACTGGACCTTGAAGGATAGGATTGCCTCTTCACCAGCTCCACCACAAACAACAGTCCTTGACACCCAAAGATGCTTCACTGTCTTAAGCAGATTTCTTGTAAGAGAAAGTTTGAATCAAGTAAGTGATTCAACTTTCAGCAGCTTGATCAGGATGATATGATCAGCAGCTTGAGGTCTTCAAGTGTGTAAAGTATTTATGGTTCTACCTTTTTCTTAGCTTGAAAGCAGATTACACTTGAAGAAGTTTACTGGATCAGTAGCTTTATGCTCAGTGGGGTCAGTAGGGTGTTTAATCGATTTAAATCTGATAGCTCAAGATAGATCCTTAATTTTCATCACTTGTATCTGAATTAGGAGTCCTCTATTTATAGGTAGGAATCCTTGTGACTTATGTTTGAAATTCAAGCATAGCCGTTTCAGATTTGTCCCATTTGACTTGCTTTCTGTCACTGTTCATAGTACTGACATTGTTAGAATTCTTTTTGACAGTTTTCAGTCTGTCCACCCTTTGACTTGTATCCATTGGAGAAAGCTCTGTTTCTTTCCAATGACCCTTTAATCTTAACCATTGATTTGTTTGATAAAATCAGATGTAGTTATCTGTCCTTATCTTTGTATTTTTCCAATGTAACCTTTGAATAATCCGAAATATACATCAGCAGGTTCTTGTGAATGTAAGTCTGCTGAAATGCATATCAGTCAGCTATTCCAAGGTTGCTGAGTTTATAAAGACACTTCAGCTGACTTCTCTTATATCTAACTTTTTATTATTAAGTTAGATTACACCATTTTAAATATAACTAAGTTCCAATCACCACTTAACTTGTGGAACTTAGACCTTGTACACAAAGTATATGTATTCAGTTTAGGTCATCACAGACTTCCCTAAATTCTGATTCCATATCCTTGACTTTAAATACTAAGTTTGATCCCTTAGCCTTCAATAACTGAGTTTAAGCCCTCAACCTTCGCCTTCAAGAGTTTCCTAAACTAGTCTATCGACTCAAAAATTACTACTTCGATATAGATAGGTCTCACATGAAAGTCACCGACCTTTTACATTGCTTGTTTGATCAAACATATACAAGATCAAACTCTAATAAACCTTTTCATTTGATCTAGACATCTTTTGCCTTTTCTCTATAACAGCTAGTCTGGCACTCATCACTAAAACTAAAAATAAGTCCAACACTAACACGTATAAACATTCTTTCCTATTCTCGACTTTCCATAGATGGAAACAGTCTTGAACTAGCAGTTCGTTTGAGTAGACACTACTCTTGAACTGTGGGATGTTCAGTGTTACTTTCTTGCACTATTGATTTTTCTAATCGTCAAATCATAAGACCAAAACTCCCACTAGTTTATCGGTTCCAAATACCGTCTAACTAGCAACATTTTGTATTTATGATTTTTCAAAGATTAGAAAATCCCCCAGAACTAAGCTCTCACTAGTTTATCAGTTCCAAATACTGTCTAACTAGCAATGCTTTGTTCATGATGTTTCAAAAGATTGGAAAAACTCCAGAGCTAAGCTCCCACTAGTTTATTAGTTCCAAATACTGTCTAACTAGCAACGCTTTATTATTGTTTTTTTCAATGAAAAGAGAAACTCATGTGCAGTCTATTACACATTTCTAATGATTCAGAAAAACAACAAATCATAAGACTAAGGCTCCCACTAGTTTATCGGTTCCAAATACCGTCTAACTAGCAACGCTTTATGTATGATTTTCCGATTTTTCAATTAGAAATTTGATGTGTAATTACACTTTTAAAATTCACTAAATGAATTTTATATATAGTCCTAAATCATCTTTTGTAAACTAAGTACGGTCGTTTCTCGTTTTACATGAGCGACATCCGTGACATACCTATACTATGTCATTAAGTTTTTAAAGGTTCAAGGGAAAAATCTCTTCCAAAAATTAACTGCATTTTTTTGATAATTACAACGTACTTGTTACATCCACTTTTTAATGTAGTCCTATTACTAACATTTTAGTAGCCTAGTGATTAAAGTTGTAAAATAAACATGACAGAAAGTTAAATTCAAAAAATAAATTTTCACTACTAGATTTTTATTTTAGGAATAATAAACTTGTTAAAAGTCTATCCTACCATTCCAAGGATTTGATATCACACCTCAGTGCCGCCGCAGGGCCTGTCAAAGAGGATGTGATCAAACTGAGACAATCCTTCTCAATGATTAAACTTTGAGAATCAAACATCCCACGGGAATCAGACATCCCGGTCTTTAATCATTGATTACCTTCCTTTTTCTAGCCTAGATATTTCGAAAATATCCATAAAGAGTGTGACCTACTATATCAGATCTCAAAATACGCCCCGAGTGTGCCGCCGCAGGGTCGGTCAGTGACTCAACGAGTACCCGAAATCCTATCCTTTCGGAAACCAAGCCTTGAATTTTGATAATGGTGAACACCACCCGTAGGAGGCCGGAATCAAAGTGGCTCGAGGCGTCACCCTTCTCTCACGTGCTTGCATTTATAGTAGAGGCCGTGGGGTTGTTTGTCGCCTTCCCCGCTCCCACTCAATAAAATGAAAAAAGTGGTGGGTTTACTAAATACAGTTTCAGTCTTGACAATAAGAAACAATGAATCAAAGTACTCGAATGTGGTCGGTTAAGTAGGCAAGCCTCACGCCGCCTTATTCGTTGGAACATATGTGATCGCCGGTCGGATCTAGCAAGAGAAGCCCGCTTAGCCCAAAGGCTTATCGGATATGCTAAGTCTTGTCGAACCCCATGCAAACGCGTCACGCGTGTGGGAGTCAATCGAGCCGTAGCTCAGTTAAACTCGCCCAACCATGGTTAGACCATTTCCGAACCCGTGTACTATGATTTTCCAATTTCTAAATTGTCAACCAAAGCGTAATATCGTTTCTGTTTAAGGTGGGTTCATTGAGAACCATCACCGAAAACTCAATGATTTATCTAAGTGGGATTCACCGAGAATCCATCACAAAAATCGTAACGATTGACAAAACCCGGGTCCTCGGTTTTAATAATTAGTTACTTAATTTTAATTAACTACCACATATTAATTAAAACAATTATGTTAACTAATTAATCTAGTTATACACGCATAATTTAATTCGAAATTAAATATCTACGTGTATGCATTGGAGTGGAATCATGAAGATGCATGTCATGGCTAGTTCCGGTTATATCATACAATTTTCGATCATACACGAAAAAATAAACGGAAAAATTAAACACCGAGATGGACCGTTGGTACCTCGACTAACCTATTTTCTAAGGAAAACTAAAAACTTAATCTAATCTTCGAGTCTTGAACTTCGAATCTTGAGCTCGAACCGCCGAATCACGAACCACGAACACCCGAGAAGAGAAAGGCTTTTAAATTAAATAAATCCAATTTATTACAATTAAAACCTTTTTAATTAAATTTTTTTTAATATTCGCCTGTATCAAAAAAATTCAAGAATTTTTTTTTTGTTTATTTTCTGCCAATACGGCAGATTTTTATAAAAAAGAACAAGTTAAAAAAAACATATAGCCGCCGAAAAAAATTAAACCCTAGCCGTGTGTTATAAAAAACAGACTTATAGCGACGCTTTTCAGCATCGCAGAAAGTCCTGTAGCAGATTTTAATTAAAAAACAGGTTTTTAACCGTTTCTCCTCGTTCATACCTTGGGTTTTGCCTTGATCTTCATATTTTATTCAAGATCTTCATATTTCGAGCACGGAACAACATAAAAATAAACTACATTTTTACAAAAATTTCGAGTGCATAAATTAAATTACAAGTCCTATGCTCAATTGATGCTAATCAAAAGAGCTATAAAATAGATCTACGGGTAAACAATACCAACCCCAATCCATCTCTTCAACCACAGCAATCACAAAGGCAACATTCATTATATTTTTGAAAATAATAAAATTAAAAATGAAAATAAAGCAATCTACACATCCTTATTCCCCTCCTTAGATCTAAAATTCATTTACTTTGATTGATAGATCAAAGGCTCCGATACCACTTGTAGGGTGTAATATCTCCGGATCAATCATAGATTGACCCGATTACGCATTGGAAAGTACAAGATCTAGATCTAAACAATCAAAATACATGAATAATAAATCTAACCTACGAGGGGGTTAGATTACCAACCTTTTTATGGTGCAAAACGCCAAGAACAAGGTCTATCAAATCCGAGCTAATTGAGAGCCTAGTTGAGAAGCCAAAGTCTTCCAACGTGTGTCTCCAAGTACCACCAGGTAGATGGTGTTTCAAGCCGCCGGACCTCCTCAATATGCTACATTAGAAAAACCCGAAGTTTTCCTAAAACTCAAACCCGAAGTACTTGGCCAAAACTTCTAAACCAAATACTTGCATTTTTGTGTCGAAATTATGTGATATCAAAAGGCTTGGGATAACTCTCTTTATATAGGAGAGAAATCCTAGTTTCCAAGGCATTATTTAATTAATACAAAATCAATTAAAATAATCATTTTCCTAAAAAGATAAATCCAGAATATTCCTAAATTAATAAGGATATATAAAAGATTTTATTTCCTTAAATCATTTAACAAATAAATAATTTAATCACATATATTATAATTATCAAGAAAACAAATTTCCTAATAATAATAATAATACAGAATGCGGCTCTAACCCTAAATAAATTAGGGCCACACGCATTTTTGCCTTTTGGGTCGAGTCCACGAAAAAATTCTTTTCCGTGTATTTAATTATCTAGTCCAACTAAACAATTAATCCACATAACAATTAAATAGTCCAATCCAACTATTTAATTATAATTCAGTAGCTACAATAAATTAAATAAAATTATTCGTCAGACCGAACAATTATATTCAATCTATTAATTCCGGGATTACACCACCATAAACCCGAAACTGAACTCTGCCGAATATAGATAACTTATACTCAACTATGAGTTGATAAGCCTCCACTGATATAATCATTACATACAGATAAATCCTCCATAGACTGTTCGTTACGATTCAGGATATCTCCGTAAACCCTTCTCGAAACCTCTTATCCTTATTTACCATTAACCCTCTAGTGACCACATAGTTCATAACTAATATAATATGAACTGCGCGCATCGGTCAGTTTCTACGATTAACAAATAAGGGAACTGTCTCTCTACTTCCCGCAGGAAGGAATGGATTCCATATCTGTGATAGCACAGACTACTCACTCATCCTAAAATAGAGCCAACGAGAAGTGTCGGACCACATTCTACGAAGTCATCCTTACTAACACATCAAAACCTACCTTAGTCTAAGCAGTCTTCTGTGATCACCTCAGGATTGAGATTAATCCATATATGATCATCTTTTGATTCGATAAGACTTCTCGATCACGGAATTATATCGAGAACTCAAATCAAATCGGTCTAGCCCTATATGATTATCATCATATATAAATGCTCCACTATGTACCCTATTACCGACTGTCCGGATAAGACTGTCACACCTAAAGTGATCTGGGCACATTATTAGCAAATTAATCTTGAGCCCGTATTTTGATTAATAAACGCTACGGACTAAGTTAATTTTAAGTACATCTCACTAACTCAATCCTCTTGTGTATAGCCATACACTGAGTTATGTGACTACATAAACGAGATACTTAGGGTTTTCAGTAGTGTCTTAATTATAAACATACATGCATATAATAAGATGAATTATTAATTCTGTCATAAAAACAATTAGATAATTGTCTTTCGGGCACTACACCTAACAATGGACGCTCGAGAACGTAAAAAAACTCCTGAAAGAATCCTATAATGAGCAGAAAACGCAAAATAACCATAATTTCCTCCATCAATCAGTGTCTAACATGGTAATATGCATGTAGGAGGTTTACACATTCATTTAACTCACACATTGAACATCAAAATAAGATTTTTAGACTAAGAAATTACCAAGTTTGATGATTTCATCTTATTCTCCATTTGGCTAGAAAATAGGATGTCTTCAAGGGAGATTTCTACATCTTCTTCATTGCAATGTGTGTGCTGATTCAAGATGATTATTCTTTAAATTTGTAATTGATGAAAATGAAGGTTCTATGGTTGTTTTTCATAAGAAGAGGGTGAAGTGAGGAAGAAGATGAAGTGGTAGTGTAAGAAGATGAGGTGGTGGTGGAAGTAGATGGGTTTATTTTTGTGTTTAAGAATTGTATTTGTATTAGATTTATTTTTGTAGATGAAATGGTTTAGTGTTTTTTAAGTTTAGATTAGATTAGTGATTTAGATGAATAGAATGATAATAATGTTTGATTATTTTTTCAGAGGACTAGTTTGCATTTTCTAAAATTTGTGGTAAAACTAGTAGTCTTTTTTATTATTTTTGTGGTGTCTGAAGTAAGAAAATAATAAATATATTAGCCGTAGTGCCAAAAGTATGTTTTTGTGGTGCCGGAAGTTGCGTTCCCGGACACCGAGTCCTTATCCGGAAAAGAACGTTCGGCACGTCTACTATAAAATAAATCTCATATTATACGTCAGTCTCTACTACGTCGTATCGAGTTAAGCAAAACAGAAGCAAAAGACTCAGGTATTTTGTTTCCTCAACCTATGATAAGAATAGAAACTCAATATCTAAAGATAGAAATGTATCATTTATTATATCGGAAAAACCAAACGAAATCTAAACGTACGAAATCCTCCAAAAGCAATCTAAAAGGAAGTACAACATTCTCCAAAGAACAATATGTCTAGTGTAATATCAAAGCAATAATGCTTCAACATCAGCGTCTTCAATCGTCGTAATCAAAATCTTCCTCGAACTCCGGATTTACCTGTTCATCTTCTCTCCCACAAACACATAGAAAAACAATGCATTTGAGATAAGTACAAAGTACTCAATAAGAGGTAGAAGCTACAAATTAACTAAGGTTTATAATCAAGTCTTATAATTTAATAAATTATCCTTATAAGACTGACTCAATATAGGCTTCACTTCATGTCCATCAACATGTCATGATTATACGTTCCTAGCTTAACTTATCCTGGTTACGTCAGCACTCAAGGGCATTGCGCGAGGTGTGTCCACCACGAGAGGGTGCCAACCAACAGTGGCTTGCACTGTTAGTCCCGGGTTTCCCCCGTATGCATACAGGTCTAGTGAAGCTCCTCTATCATTTGACCTCTAGAAGGTCATAGGGTTATCCACATGTCAGGACGAGACACATAGCCGATGTTTACATGTGCCTAACCAAAAGTGACTTGGCGTTTAAGCTTATTACTATGCAAAGTATGTATTTATTATTTGTTATTAACTAGCCACCTATGTGTTTTCAAGGATAAAGCTCACCTTAACGACTCAACTCCCTCACTTAGACAGCTGGACATCACATCCTATCAAGTACACAGACATTGACGAACTTTAGTTCATCAAAGCACAAGCCCCTTCATGCCCTTCCAACGGTCCCGAACATCAACTCCCTTGAAGAGTACATTTGGTGCCAGAACTAAACGCATCAGAAGATTAATCAAGGCTTGTTCATGTTTAATTAATGTTATTAGATCATGAAACAACGTTTAAAATCTCATTATATAACTTAAACAACATTTTATTAAAACTGGGGGTCAATGCGTGCACTTTCCTTGGAATGCGTGCCTATTCCCTGACTAGAAAACATGCTGGAAGTTACTGTCCAGCCAATGCGTGCACATTGTGTTAGTAAATCTATGCGGGAACGCAGCGGATTTCAAGAATTCATTTCCTTTAGCCAGGATTGACTTCGTTTAGGCAATAAACAAATAAGCTAAAGATGGTGGTTACCATGCTTGATCTAAAATATCGATGCTTTGACTGTCTAAGGAAAGTAGTTCTGCATAGAGCCGCCCAAGTGTTCGGCCTCTACCGCTAGTCCACACGAACAGCCCGCCGGAATCCCATCATGGATTGCTATTGGAAAACTCCGGTTGCTAGACCGGCCTTTTTCCGCTCTCTCCAACTCTCTATAGAATGCTCTCTATTTTACACAAGAACTATTAGTTCTTGGAATTGTGTTATACAAAAGAGCTTGACACCCACCTCTTATTTCTAGTAGAAGTGGCGCCCCTACTTGGTGTGGAGGAGAAGAAAACCTTTTTCCCAATAAAATAAGGAAAATATAATTGATTGATTTATCTCATTTAATTTAATATCCTATATTAAATATTTCCAAGATATTGTCAATATCTTATATTGAATATATTTATCTTATTACCATAAATCAATTTACACATGTGTGCAAATCTATAGTCATTAATATCTAATATTCATATATGGTAATCTTATTAATTAAATTGCACAATTCAAGTGTATCTTAATACACTTAATCCTGCGCCCCATATAGCCTTATATTGTTCCAGAATATTATTTAATTAATAATATAATACTATGATTAATTTATTTTCAAAATACATGTTATATCATATACAAACATAAATTCGACATACACAAATCTAATATATGTATATTTAATTAATCAACATAATTAATATCTTGTATTATATTTATTCATAATAAATAAATACCACCATATCAATTTACCACTATAACATTTATAGTCTCGAGATAAACTTTCCTTATTTGGTTATCATCTATACCCACATTTTAATCCAGCTAGATGTTCATATGTGTGTGACCCGATAGGCTTCCGAATATGTTGGCCGTAGACAAAAAGTGCAAATTACGAAAATGCCCTTCATGCCTAATGATCACGGGATAGCGTCTAGCAACACACCGTGACCCCCAATCATCGGAAGAGTCAAATTCAATGACTACTACCTTTCATGTGAAATAGTTATTGTGTAACTTACAATCCTATCATTGTAATAATATCCATACGGTCGTTCGTCGAGTGTCAAACATTAACGACCGTATCTTATAATCTGGATATCATGCTCTCTCGAAGTAACTCATTTACTTCCACTTTGCAAAGATTCACGAGAGTAAGACATTCCTCATAAGAAGACCCTTTCAGATATTCACCCCTACTGATAGGGTACGCGATTCCCAGACGACCAAACATGTATACTCCGCATGCTTCAGTATCACACCCAATCACTACCGCATGATCGCCCCGTGGCTAGGGGAAACCTCAATAGTGTCAAAGTATGACAATACATACCGTGATGCCATGAAGACTCCGGTCTAAAGGATAATTACACAACTGCCACATAGTGCGACACTTAATGTATGTGGGTCAGTCTAACGTACGCATTCTCTAATACACATCCATGTACAGTCCAAGTGTCTCTACACTTCAATAGACGAGATCTATCCCTGCCCTTAAAAACATAAGACATCTAATATGTGCTAGTCTGTTTATACTATCAGTGCCCTGTTTAATAGTACATCAGCCTAGCGACATTTAAGTATCAAACTTATTAAAGTGATTAGAGATCTCATCAAACATAATCGCCTATTATGGTTTCTCTATCACAGTTTAATACTAAGGACGTTATCATATAATAATTCATAATTGGTTCTTTAAAAGTACATATATATGACAACTGAAAAGCCATTTAATATAATTATAAACATAAAGAAATAGTAGAAATGATCCGACCCGGTCGGATCCGGTCCAACCCGATTGGGTTTAGGACACTATTCCAACAATCTCCCACTTGGCCTAAGACCAATCACTCGCACACACAAGACCAAGTTAAAACACAAGAATCTCAAACAATACTCGCAACTGCCCTAGCCGTGAACGGATCGCTATCCGTGGGGACTCAGACTATCTTCATATCATGCTCCAAGTGACCAAGTCAAAGGAACCGCCTCAACACACATATGAATCTCTGACGAGACCCTAGTCCTTGCTTCAACCAATAAATCCACTTACTATATTATCTATATCGAAAAGGTGGAAGAACCGTATAAGGTTCAAGAATGAACCTTCTAGATCCATGTACTACTCTCGCTGCGCCTCCAAGGCACTACTGTGTTTTGGCTAAGTTGTAGAGTTTACTGTATCACTTAATAGGCTAGAACATTTCCAGGTCACTGTATCACTTAATCAAAGTGACTACAAACCCGGATTGTAGCTCCCACTCACCTTCATAAGACTCAGGATATACGTGTGTATAACTATATTTATTCTCTTCCAAGTTTCGATAAACTAGGAAACCTTCCTTAACTTGTTTAAGAATGTTCTCGACATTCACAAAATTTACTTTCATACTTGCTCATGACTCTTCATGAAGTATGAACATCTGGCATGCTCTCCACCAAATTTACTTTATGCACGCTCTTCACCTTCAAGTAACATATCAGTCATGTACTTGTCATACTCTTCAACAGTCGGAGCATAAGCACATTGGTAAAACAAATGGACCATTCTCTCACACAAAGATTTACCTAAATATCTACCACTGAAACAAGTCTTCAGATTCAACTTCAAATGATAAATACAATAAGAATGAAATGCATCAGGAAACACTTCCCCCAATAGTCCAAGATTCATGTCGGTCATGAACGTCATCCGACGAACTGGTATATGAAAATTCTTCAAATACAACAAGAACCATCTCCAATTATCGAAATCCTCAGAATCAATGATGCCAAAACACAGAGGATATATTCCTAGAACAATATCAGAACATCACAGCAAAATAACACAAAAGCAATGTCACTGCAACAAAAATGATAACTACCAAAACAAAAAGTGCAAAAACACAATCATAACACAACAATCAGAAACTAAATGCAGGGACAGTTTATGCAGGAACTCAAAAAATCAGGTATCAGAGCAATGCCAATGGAAAGTGACAAAAAAAACCAACTCTCAAACAATAAAATCAAGTGTCACTGCATAAAAGATAAACTGTAACTCAAAATAAGACATACCATTCTCACCGTCCTTCCCAGTTACACCCAACAAATGGCCAGTCTGACCAAACTTCAAATGAGCCCCATCTAGAAAGTGCATTGGTCGACAATGCTTGAACCCATGAATACAAGCATCGAACGCAATAAACATCCGTTGAAAATGATGAGATTCAGGATGCACCTTTAAAATTGCAACAGAACCAGGATTCATTTCGTGCACATTATTAACATAACCATGTAAACTTTTGAATGATGTTTTAACATCACCATATAACAAATCCTTAGCTTTGTTAACAGCAGGCCAAGCAACATCATAAGAAACCGCATGCCCATGATCAGTACCGGCCAAAAGTCGCAAATCTGATGCAGAGAAACTTGAGTCTTCACAAACCTTATGAAGAACAACCTTCGAAAGAAGATCAGAAGTCATACGATGATCTCGCCCAAAAGATCTCGAAGAGGTACCACAAGTATGAACATTGCACAATTTTGTTACATAAAAGAATCCACTCAATTTCTGTTTTGAAGCACGAACATACCAACCACAGTTTTGTTCATTCATCTTAGCACAAACAGCATAAATCCTACAACTATCATTCTTCTTGTACACATACTTAAAACCAGTTTGTATAGACAGCTTTTGAAGGCACTCCCTAAAATCATCCGCACCACCAACAAACAGTTGACCTTCTTTGATTACAATATTGTCCCAACCAAAATTCAACACATTACTATCAGTCGAAGATGAAGTTATAGAAACCTCAACATCAACAACATCCTCGACTCCAACACAACTACCACCATTGTAAGAAGATGAAGAACCAACAACACCATACCCTACAACCTCCACTTTAACACGCTTAGTACTGTAAGATTCAGCAACAGAAATCATGGCATGCACATCATCATCAGAACATAATAGCCACTTGGGATCATCAGGCAACACATAATACAAACTGATAGACATATCATTCAAATCCGTCCACCGATTTGAAAGTCTATCATGAATAGACTTTAACGTAGTATCAGCTGTCTCTGTGACAACACACATCTCTTCCTTATAGGTGCACATAAGAATCAACATTGCGAAGATAATATAACCCTACAGCAAAAAAAGACTATGTCACTGCAAGGGTGAAAAATGTCACTGGAATGACTACATCACATGAATACGCATTCCAAATAAAATCAAACTTCATTCAATCCAATAATTATTCAATATCATTCTGATATCTCAATACATTAGATCAATATTGAATAAAATCACCTAAAAATAACACAGTTTCTAAAAAAAGGTATATGTCAATACATAGCAGACAATGTCACTGCTTAAAAGTTGAATGTCACTGCATAATAGATGAATGTCCCTGCATACACTACATCAGCTAAATAGTCATTAAAACTGAAATTCCACAACACTGATTACAACATTCATTCAACAACATTGAAATATATCACTGTCAATCCTCAATACAGATTAATCACAAAAAACATAACAGAATCTGCAAAGGCAAAAGAACATGACATGTCACCGTAGTGAAACTCAAATAACTCTGTTTAGATTGCAATCGAAATTCATGTACAGTATATTCACAAAATTACAATAAGAAACATCAAATTCACATAAAAAGAACACACATACTAGTTCCATATGAAAATACACTTCATATATTGCAAAAATCATTCAAAAAGAACGAGTGTACACTGAAATAACACTGACTACGACAAAATGTCACTGCATACACAACACCTTACCTATATTACAAGAAGTCACTGCATCAGAACATTATGTAATCTCATTCCATATAAACAAACATACTACAATCCAAATCAGGAAAACAACAATGAAGACTCACTGAATAAACACAGAAAAGAAGAAATGCTAATTCAAACAAGAAGCAAAATCATTCAAACTCATATGCCACTTAAAATAGCTGCAGTCAGAATGCAGAAACAAAATCACCAATACACAAAAAAAAATCTCGAAAAGTACCAGAAAAATATGAATAATTAAGAACAGAATGCAGAAACAAAACAATCAGGTGGAGAAATATGAATAACTAAATGAGAGTAATAACAAAATCTCAAAAATTTCCAGAAAAATTGAAGCAGAAGATGAAAAACGAAGTTGGATGATTTTCAAAGCTCTGATGCACAAATCGGCCGGAAACTGATGAATCCAGAACAAAATACACACAGATGGATCAATACAGAATGAAATGCGGTGAAGAATCGGATTAAACGAGAAGGAATTTCATAAGAATCAGAATTGAAAGCAAGATCGAAGCAGTAATAATCAGATTCAGCGTTAATTGAAATGGAATATGCATTGAAGACATCTTATATGTGACGGGTAGAAATGGAAACATAAAAGAAATCCGTCCTTATAACTAATGATCTTTCAAATGTGTCCTAAATGCCTAATTAGGTACCAAAACACGTCTTTATAAACAAATAACACTTAATTAAATTGCATAATCCAAGGTATTTTACACACTTAAAATGGCTCCCCATATTGCCAATATATTGGCATCCGGAATATTCTTAATTAATATAGTGCTATGATTATTAATTTGCAAAAAAATACTTGTGTATCAATATACACAAATAATTCGACTCATGCATCAACTATGTATATTTAATTAATCAACATAATTGTTGGTCCCTTGAAAAGGCCTTGGTTAAGTTTAGAGGGGGGGTGAATAAACTTAACACTTAAAACTTTGGAGTTAACAAATTACAAACTTCAATGATCTGCGATACTTCAGAGTCTGCTTGAGACTTCAGATCACTGATAAAAGCGATGAGTCTCATGATAGTTGAGTTTTTGAATTTGTGCAAATGAATTATATCAAAATTAAGCCTTAATACTTGTTGTTAAAAGTGATACTAAGTATTAGATACTCATTAGTGCAAGTGTGTGATTTCGATTTGCTAGATTCAAGAGGGTCGATGTATAAGATAAACTAAGTGCGTAAAGTAAATGCAGAAAGTAAATAGCCGATTTTATAGTGGTTCCAGTGTGATGTAATCCTGTGCCACCCACTCTTCTCATGTGATGTTGGAGGAAATTCACTAGAGATCTTTGATGCGACTTTTACAAAGATTCCTAAGTTGTTTGTCCTTCACCAATAACTATGGCTTCACAAATCTGGCCAGGGAACAGTAGGATTGCTTTGCTCCCGAGTCTTCCACTGGTCCTTGAAGGGTAGGATTGCCTCTTCACCACTCTCCACCACAAACAACGATCTTTCACACCCAACGGATGCTTCACTGTGTTCAAAGAGTTCTTTATAAAATAAAGATTGAATCAAATAAATGATTCGATTGCAAAGATCTTGATTAGGATGATGTAATCAAGACTTGCGCCTCTCAAGTGTGTAATCTTGATGCGGCTTGAATACATAATACACTTGAAGAAATTTACTAGATCAGCAACCTTATGCTCAGCAAGTTCAGCAGGGTGTCTTTCAGCTCAGTATTATCACTTAAAGTTTATCCAAAATTCATCATCTTTTTATGAGTTGAAAGTCTTCTATTTATAGGCAAGAATGTATGTGACTTGTATTTGAATTTCAAATGTAACCGTTCCTTGTTTTTGTCCCATCTCGATTTGCATTCTCATCACTATTCATAGGGTGACACACTTGCCGAGAATTCCTTTTGACAATCGCGATCACATCCACCCTTTGACTTGTATCCAATGGATAAAAATGTGAATCATCCCAACGTCTTTTTAATCTCAACCTTTGATTTTCTTGATAAGTCAGAGGTAGATGTCCTTATCCATGTAATCTTCCAAAAATAATCTTGAATTAATCGACGTATATATCAGCAGGTTCATCAGTCTGCTGAAGTTTCAATCAGTCTGCTGATCATGACATTTCTGTGTATAAAATATAATGCAGCTGATTACTTTTATCTAACTTTTATTTGTGAAGTTAGATTACATCATTTTAAAAATAACTAAGTTCCAAACATCATCCAACTTTTGGAACTTAGACCTTCTACACAAGGTATATGCAATCAGTTTAGGTCATCACAGACTTGCCTAAATTCTGATTCCATATCCTTGACTTTAAATACTAAGTTTGATCCCTTAGCCTTCATTTCATCGAGTTTGAACCCTCACCCTTGATCTTCGAGTCTTGAAAGGTTCAACACTAGTCTCTTGACCTATCTACCCTATCGACCTAGACCACCTGCTAATATCAATCGGCCGACCTTTTTACAAAGGCTTGTTTGATTAAACTTATTTATGAATCAAACTCTAATAAACCTATACATTTGATCTAGACATATTTTTGCCTTTGCACTATAACAGCTAGTATGGCACTCATCATCAAAACTAAGAAATAAGTCCAACAATTTCCCTTTTTGGTGATGATGCCACTACCTCACCTAATCAAAGAAAGCAAAAGATAAAACACAAGAATAGAACAAGTATTCATCTTTCATTAAAATCATTTGAACATGGCTATTACAAACTAGATGCAGCAAAGATAAAGAATGATAAGTATGCTGATCTATAGTCTCTTCTCTCTTTCTTGTCTAGCCTTCTCAGCTTGTTCTTGATAGGCTCTGATTTGTTCTATCATGTCCCTCATCCATTCATTTTCAATTAGTGTAAAATCAATGTAGGGATTGACTTGCTTCCACCAGTTCCATGCTTCAGGCAGGATAAGATTGATGTCATTCACTCTGAATCCAAACTTCATGTACAGTTCCTTGAATTCATCAAGTGAGTCTTTTGCTTTTGTGATAGGTAAGGTCCTACCACCTCTGCCACTTCTTCCACCTCTACCACCTCTGTTGCTCGCCCTTAAGGCTCTGACTCTTGCTTCCCAAAATTTCAATCCCAAGAAAGAGTTTAGGCCTTCATGAAAACCCATGTCATGATAAGGTCTTCTTCTGTTATAGTATTCTTTCTTGTATTGTCTCAGAAGATCATCAGTAAGTTGAACTCACCCAGTGCGAGGTTGCTGAAATCATTGGTTTCATCAGTCCATCTCTTCTGTGCAAAGAGTCTTGAAGCCTCCTTTGCTACAGCTAATTGGCCCTCTTCCCCCTTAGTGACATCATCAACAAAACGGGAGATAAGGCCATGAATACTCTCCTGTGAGATAACCACTCTATGCAGTTGACCTTCCATAGCTCCAGTTCTTGTATCAAGTGAAGTTATCCTTGATTGCAAGGTCTCCTCCAGTCTGTTGATCCTTTCAGTCAGTTTGGGATCAGGCATAGCAGGTTGTTGTGCAGCAGCAGGCTCAGTAGGTTCAGGTGTTGCAGCAAGGTTGTCAAGTTTCTGATGGATAGAAATAAGTTGATCTTTCAGAAATTTATCTTTTGCAGTATTTACAACCTTGATGCTCCTCGCATCTAGTAGCGAGATCATTCACGACATTTTGAGTAGATGTGAAGTTTGAAGCAAGCGTGGCGATTGATTGTCTGTTCTCATTTACCATCTTCATCGATTCTTCAAATCTTTCTTCTGTCATCTCGATTGTGTCCTTAACTATTGCATATCATGCCTTACAGATCCTTAACTCATTTAACACTTCAACTGGCACTTCATTGGTCATCCTTCCACCAAAGGGCTTCATCGCAGCCTCAACATTGTACTGGGCCTCTCGATTGATTATCACCATTGCCCAACTCCTATCCAATCAAAGAGGGTTAGGTCCTTCATATTCATCCAGGATAGGATCAATGGCGGGTTCCTCAAAAGCAGTACAAATGCCTGAGGGGATTAACATCAATATCTTCTTCTTCGTGGCATCTGAAACTCCTCATCATCAAAGCCAAAGTCAAGCGTTTGCTCATCCTCATTAACAACGATCTGGCGACCAACTTTTCCTTCGGTGGTCTTCCTCCAGAGGCTCCACTACAGCACCTCATCAATAACAAGGGGTTTCCTCCAAACCCAAATCGAGGTTCCAACCTTTGTCCAGTCTTTGTTTGAGACTCAAAGCTTGTACCCCTGTTCCAACCTTTGTCCAGTCTTTGTTTGTACCCCAAAGAACTGCACTCTCCTCTTCAATTCCTTGTGGATTGAAAACACCCTCATTATCCACTTGGAATCCTTCTGCGCATGACCAATCTTGTGCGGGATGATGGCGATTTAGTAAGAGTGCCCTCAAAGTCAAATCCATCCACGATACTCAATGGATTCCTCCGAATCGACACTAGGTTCGGTGAGATCAATAACCTTCTCTCCGTCCAAATCCTCACTCGATTCAAAGATCGGTTTGTGCATGAGGCTCTACAACGTGGAATGTAGAAGATTCATCAGCTAGCCTACCAAAGACTCAGTTGATTCCTTCATTGATCAATGCTTCCAAATCATCCATGGTGAGATCCTGTAGATCCTCATCCATCTCTCCATCTGCTGGCCCTCGGCCAGACTTACCGATCTCAAGCAACTTCTTGACCAAAGGCTTGGTTGATGTCTCTCTAGCCACTCCACTGGTCTTCCCAGGAAACATAGGGGTATCATCATCAGAATCAGATGAATCACTATCTGGTGTGAACCTTGGATCTCTGAACATAATTGCTCCACTTTTCTTTCCTTCATCCAAAGATCCATCACTGGATTGCAACATGCTAGTGTCTATCAAATCCAACAGTCATCCACACACTAGTCGCTCAAATGCCCATTCTTCAAATCCACTCATTGGATCAAGAAATGGTTTCTGCTTTCTTGTAGAATCCAAACTTCCACCGAAAGTAGTTTTGCACCTTTTGAAGTTGGGATCTACTTTGCCCTTTTTTAGATGCCTTCTCATATGGCATAGATGGCTTCCTAATGGCCGGTTCAAAGCACTTCTTGTCAGTCCCTCCAAAAGCTCCAACAAGTAAGCTCATGGTTTCTTTAATAGATGTTTGAAAGTCAGTAGGTTGCTGAGATTGTACATTTGTACCTACTACTTCCATATGTACCACACTTGGTTCCCCCTGACTTACATGCTCATCAGCAGGGTCAGCAGCAGACTGCTCTTCCCCCTGAGTTCTTGCCACACTTGCAGGGTCTTCAACCAAGTCTTCAACTACCACTTCAACTACCACATCAGGTTCAGGTTCAGTGGTTTGCTGTGGTTCCTTAGCAGATACTACAGCAGCTCTCGGTCGATGAGATCGCTGCATATCTTCAACAGATTGATCAAAAACAACTTTGTCCCAAAGATCGTAGACTTGACAACCTCTTCGGTGAGAGTCGATGAATCACCACAGGCGGAATGATAGTTAAGGGCTCAGCCTTAACAGCCTCTTCTTCCTCTTCTACTGATGCCTCTTCTTGGGCTCTCTGTGCCTCCAAATTTTTTAATTCTTTTCCTTTGCCATGCTTTTTCTTTTTGGCAATCTCCTTCATTCTTTTGGAGAGGGGTTCATCATCGTCTTTTCCAGTAGATTTTCTCTTTCTACTAGCTTCCTTCTGTTGTTCCCTTAAAATTTCAACAACAGTTCTTCTTGCGACTACTGGCGAGGGTCGATAACCTCCACTTGACCTCTCAAAGAGACTCAGCGATCTGTCTTTGTTTGTTTCCTTGTCTTATTTGAAGGCTTTAATACCTCGATTATTTTCTTTGTAGCTCCAAATTTTCTTTTCTCAAATAGCTTTCTTGGAGTGCAAAGAGAGTTTGATAGATATCTTCTTAGTTTGCTGGACCTGCTCACCACCAGCATCACCATCATCTCCATCATTATCATCACCAAAGAACCTCTCCAAAGAACCTCTTCATCATCATCTAGACCAGAATGGCTTGATCAATTTCCTTCTTGTATCTAGGCGATTTATCCGAGAAGATTCAAGGTCGGGAATATTCAAGTGATTCAAAGGTCTCTAATCATCAATCCTAAGGGTAAGGCCTTTGATTTCCTTTTCCCTACTTTCTCTTCCTTGGCTACTTTCTTCATATAGTGAATGAAATAACCAGCCCAATCAAACTTCAAGCTCCTGCAGATGATGATCATCAGCTCTATCTTGGGTCCTGATAGAGTGTCCATACTGCCAACTAGTCCAAGTATGTTCTTTGCAATGAGCTTGCTCAGCAGACTGTACTCATATCCAATATGTTTGCAGTTGATGCCTGGTACGGATTTGGTGTCTGCACTTGTTTTAATCTGATCAACAAACGCTATTTTGTCCAATCCCATTGCTTCAGGATTGACTGAGCCATCCACCACTTCTTCAAACCCAAACACTTCCCTCAATAGACTAGAGGAAATTACAAGCTCCTCAGCATTCACTGTTGTCTTGAATGCTTCAGTTCCTTCTTCCACAACCATATTCTTCCAGAAATCAATAACATTGGTGTATGAGATTGTTTCTAATCTGATATTGAGTTTGTTCTCCAATCCTGCAAACCTCCTTATTCTTCGACCTATATTAATAGCCAACTCTGTTTGGTTTGCATCAACAACATAGCCTCTAACACTTTGGCTTGATTCGATTTGAACTTCAATCCTTTCCTCCATTGAAATAAGAAAGAGATGAAGAAAAATTGCTCTCAAATCTGTGTTCACACAATGTAGGATTTGTAGAGATAAAGTAGAAGTTGCAAGTAGAGAAACCGCTGTGTAACAGTCTGATTATATAGACAGTGGGTAGTTGAAACTGTCATTGCACGTACATTGAGGTAACCACGATTAAACTGAATAAATTCTGTCTTGACACGTGGCCCATTATACCTTCATAACGTTTGTAACCGTTGGATGGTTTAACTATGGTAATAGAGATAAAATAAATATCCCGCCAAATATGCTTTTTGACTTTAATAAATTTGGTGAGTAACGTTCCATCCAAACAGGTGATCCTCGGCGAGGTGGCCTCAATGTGATCTGGCGATAAAAGGCTTCACAGACTCTACGACATAAGTACTCTGCGATTTACTTTTCTTCTTGTTTTGTTCAATTGATAATACAAGATGAAGTTTAATACCAATGATTGATCCATCAAGTGAGCTCACCCAAAATGACAAAGACCAATCCCTTGGCAACCTCATTTGCTCAATTGTCCAAACATAAGTACATAGAATTGTTGATACCAATGACTAATCTGCTAAGTGAGCTCACCCAACATAGCAAAGACTAATCCCTTGGTGAATTCCAAGATTTTTCTTCAATATCGATCAACTTTAATAATTCCAAGTTCAGAGTCCTTAGTTTAGCAAATCTTTCATTGTCAAGTGGTTTGGTGAAGATATCGACAAGTTGATCTTGAAGAGGGATGTATAGAACCACCACGACTTTCTTTTTTTCAACATGATCTCTTATAAAGTGATGTCTCACATCAATGTGCTTGGTTCTTGAGTGCAAAACAGAATTTTCTCGTGATTGCAATTGCACTTGTGTTATCACACATAATTGGAATTTCCTTTTCTTCAATTCCATAATCCCTTAATTGTTGTCTTAGCCCATAGTAGTACTTGTACACAAAGAACTTCCAAAGAAGAATGTATTCAAACTTTCAAGAGTGGAGGTTGATATAGAATTGCTTTCTTGCTAAACCAGAAACCAGTCTATTTCCCATTAAGCGACAGGTTCTGAGGTGCTTTTTCTATCAATCTTGAAACCAAAGATAATCGAATCTGAGTAGGATATCACTTTGAAGCTTCCTTCCTTGGAATACCATATCCCTACTCCCAAAGTCTCTTTTAGATACTTGAGAACTCTTTTATTTGCACTCAAATGACTTTCTTTAGGTTTAGATTGAAATCTTGCACAAACACCTCACAAAGAAATGATATGTCAGTCTGTTTGGCGATTAGGTACAACGATTGCCTATCATCCTTCGTATAAGGTTTGATCAACATCTTTGCCTTCTTTATCTTCATCCAATCGATGTTTGTACTCATAGGAGTTGAATTCTTAGTCTTTGTTTTCCATACCAAACTTCTTCAAGAACTCCTTGGTATACTTGGTCTGATGAATGAAGATTCCATCTTTCATCTGTTTAACTTGCAATCCCAAAAAGTTGTTCATTTCTCCCATCATACTCATTTGAAATTTACTCTTCATTAGATTTGCAAACTTTTCACAAAGTATTTCAGAACCAAAAATTATGTCATCAACATAAATTTGTACCAAGGTGAGTCTTTGTCCCTTCACTGATTCTGAAAAGTGTCTTGTCAATGGTGCCTTTTGTAAAACCATTGTCCACCAAGAATGGAAATAGAGTCTCATACCATGCTCTTGGTGCTTGTTTCAATCCATAAAGTGCTTTGTTGAGTCTATACACTTTATCTTCTTGATCTTTAACTTCAAATCCAGGAGGTTGCTGAACATAAACTTCCTCCTCTAGAATGCCATTCAAAAATGCACTCTTGACATCCATTTGATATACTTTGAAGTTCTTATATGCAGCATGTGCCAAGAATAATCTGATAGCTTCCAATCTTGCAACAGGTGCATAAGTTTCATCAAAATCTATTCCTTCTGCTTGGGAATAGCCTTTTGCAACTAGTCTGGCCTTATTCCTTACAATGGTACCAGATTCATCAAGTTTATTTCTGTATACCCACTTAGTACCAATAATATTTCCATAACATGGCCTTTCAACTAGTGTCCAAACTTGATTTCTTTCAAATTCGTTCAATTCCTCTTGCATAGCTATTATCCAGTCTGGATCTGAAATAGCTTCTTCAACAACTTTTGGTTCCATTTGAGATAAAAAAAACAAGTAAACATGGCTTCCAGGTTGTCTTCAGTCCTCACACCTTGTTGTACATTGCCAATAACTTGTTCAAAGCAGGTGATTCCTTAACCATTGTGGATTTTGGTTATTTTGATTTTCGTAAACATCATCTTCGATGGGGTCTCATTGTAGCTTCTTCTACGGAGGGTCACAGAGATCCTTGAACTGCCTTGTTGTTGCATCAAGAACATTATCGGCAGGGTGCTCAGCGAGGCGATGTCGAAACTTTCAAGTCATTGAATCTTTCCAAGACTTCAAAACAATGCTGGATCGATGACTTGTTGATTCTCAAGCAGTCCAAAATCTTCATCTTCCATACCAAGAAATTTAGGTTCATCAAACACAACATGGATTGTTTCTTCATGTTTCAGATGACCTCTTGTTCAAGATTACCACATGCTCTGCTTGATCAAGAATATCCCAAGAAAATTCCTTCATCTGATTTTGGTTGGAATGTTTTCAAATGTACCTTATGATTTAGAATAAAACATTTGCTTCCAAATGGATGAAAATAGGATATGTTAGGTTTTCTTCCATTCCAAACCTCATAAGGTGTCTTCAGCAGCTTCTTGTTTACTGATGTTCTGTTTTGTGTGTAGCATGTTGTATTTACTGCTTCAAATCAAATATCTTTCAGGTAGCAATGCTTCACAAATCATTGTTCTTCTGCTTCCTTTAAAGTTCTGTTTCTTCTTTCAGCAACCCCATTTTGCTGAGGTGTACCAGCAGCAGCAAGTTGATGTAGTAAACCATTCTGTTCACAATATTCTCTTATAACTTTGTTGAGAAATTCAAGACTCGATCGATCTTATCTTTATTCTTTATTAAACTTTTCTCATTTTGTAATCTCTTCAAAAGATTAGGCATGCTTTGAAGTGTTTCACTTTTCTTGTTCATAAATATCACCCAAGTGTATCTAGAATAATCATCCACAACCACTAAGGTGTACTTCTTTCCTGTTACACTTGTTGGAGTTATTGGTCCAAAAAGATCCATATGCATCAGCTCCAACACTCTATTAGTTGATTGTTTGGTCTTTGATTTGAAACTTGACTTTATATGTTTACCTTGCGACAAGCATCACATATAGCATCCTTCTTGAATGTGATCTCGTAAAACCAATCACCGCTTTTCTTCACCAACCGATTAATATCATCAAAGTTTAAGTGATTTAACTTCTTGTGCTATAACCAATTGAGTTCAAATTTGGTATGCACTATCGAGCGAGGTTTCAGGCTGCGATGAGACCAATCCACAACATACATGTTCTCATTGTCTTCTACCACAAGTACAACCTGATCACCTCTTTCATTAATGACAATACAGTTGTTTTTGTCAAAAGTGACCTTGTAACCCTTGTCACGAGAATTGTCCGATTAACTCGACAAGTTGTATTCCAGTCCTCCTCCACATATGCAACATCCTTGATTGTAAGTCCATTTCGATAAGTGTGCCATATCCTCTTGTATATCCAGGTGTATTCTTGTTTCCAAAATTCACCCTTGGACCATCTTTTGCCACAAAGTTTGTTAGACAAAGCTTATTCTTTGTCATGTGTCCGGAACATCCACCACAAAGTACCGGACACCCTACAAAACAAAGTTAATGCATTTTAGGTACCCAAACCTGTTTGGGTCCATAATGGTCGATGGTAAGCATGACCCTTGGCATGTCTCCATAAGGTCTTCTCTAAATGTGTCATACTTTGGTTTATACATGTATTCCACACATCCATAAGTTCTAACAAAGAGGGGTTGTGTAGGAATCATATATGTTTTCGGCATTTTGGTTTGTAATGTTGTTTGAAGTGATTCTTGATGTTAGAAGCATTAGTATAACCATTTTTTTGATGTCATTAGAACATGTACTGTAATATGGAGTCTGTTTTGAGATCTTGTGTAAGTTCTCTCTGATCCCATTGTCTAGGTTTTACCTAGCGACATGGTTATACTTCTTGTTTCTAGCATTAGATGCAGAGAATATTCCAATCTTCATCAAGAGGAGGAGCAGTCTACCTTTCCCCGAGATAAGTATCCCTTGAATGATAAACATTTTTGGGTTTAGGATTCTTATCCTTGGAATGTTTCTGCTTCTTACTCTTCTCGTGGTCCAATGAGACTTGGTAGCGAGTCTACTATCAAGAGCGTAGAAGTCACAAAGAAATCCTACTACTTTTAGATTTACTCTTTTTATTAGGAGCTGTTGACTTCTTTGACTTCTGATTTTGCTTCTTTGAAGCATTCTCATTGGGTTTGACTGCCTCAGCAACCTTACTTGGAGTTGGATCTAGTGCAGGTACAAACTTAGGACCAAATCTGGAACTAGGTTCAGTAACCTTACTGGATCCACTCTTGTTAGATTCTGAGTTCCAAATCCAAGCCCTGTTCTATCCCCATAAGGCTTTCCCGATTTGTATGCATGAGTGGAACAAGATGGTTCAAATAGATTCAGAGGTTCTTTGGATGTTCAAAGAGACTTATTCTGAATCTGTCCAACATCTTTTTCCTTACCTTTGAGAACCCTCAATTCAGCTTTCAATCTTCCAACTTCCAATTCAAGAGCTTCTTTTTCAGCCTTCACAACCTCATAACCAGATTGTATTATCCTAAGTTGATTAAGGATGGCATCCAAAGTCTCATTGTTGTTAGAATTTCTAGGATTTGAACCACATGTTGATTCACAATCACTTCCAGCAGGAGTATTGATGGATACAGTGTTGTATACCTCCTCAGTTTCATCCATATTGGCCATCAAAGCATAATCCTCCATATCAGCAACTAGTGCAGTGTCATCTGATTCATTTCCCTTTTCAGATTCCACTTCATACCCTGATTCATCTTCAGCAACCATAGCCTTCTTGCCATGTCTTCTTTGTTGACTCTTGGTCTTCAGTAAGTCTGGACAATCAGGTCTGAAATGTCCAGGCTTCTTGCAGTTGAAACAAAGATAATCAGGTTCCTTGCCTTGTTTTAACTCAGGACAGTCAGGTTTGAAGTGCCCTGGTTTCTTGCAATGAAAGCACAGATAGTCATTGTCTTTCTTTGGTTCTTCTTTCCTTCTTTCAGTAAGCCTCTTTGTAAAATTTCTTGAGGTGGCCTTTCCAGTCTTCATCATCCTGATTTTCTTGCTCAAGTGGGGCAATCGCTCTTGCATCTCATCCAAAGATATCATCCTGTCCTCCCGATGTTTCTTCATGATGTGAAGCAGCCAATCTGATGGTCTTTGGCTCTTCCTTTTCAGTCTCAGGCACAAGCTTTTGTTGAATTCATAAGCCTTTAGATCTGAAAACAACTTGAAGGTGTCTTCTTCATGCAACTTCCTCATTTCTTCAATTGCAATCACCTTCATTTTCCAAACATCCTTTGCAGGTAGAGCTTCCAAGATTTTTGTGTTTATTTCCTCTTTTGAATAACTTACATTCAGCAGGGTAAGTTCATCCAAGATTGCATTGAATCTAGACTCCATTTGCTCAATGGTTTCATTTGGCAACATTTTGAATTTTTAGAACCTCTTTCTGGCCACACTGATTTTGTTCTTCTTTATTGCATCAGTGCCTTCACAGATCAAGTGAATCTTGTCCCAAAGTTCCTTTGCAGTCTTGCAATCTTTAACCTTCATGTACATATTGCTATCCAAGGTTCTGTAAATGATGTTTATAGCAATGTTGTTCAGGTTTGCTCTTTTTCTATCCTCTGCATTCCATTCTCTTTTTGGTTTGGGAATGTACTCAGTTGTATCACCCACTGTTACTGCCTTGGTAATTTCCAGTGGTCCATCAGTTAATACATCCATCATCTCATCATGAGTAGCAGCAAGGTATGCCTGCATTCGACGTTTATACTCATCAAATCTATCAAGAGAACACATCAGCATTCTTCTAGCATACCGAAAAGTGTTGTCCATGATGCAAGTCTTTGAAAATCGATGAACTTGAAAGAAAGTTTTAAAGAGTTTTCACAAGCACAACAAGTAGGATTACTTGAATGGAAGCCTTTGCTCGATACCAATTGTTGGTCCTTGAAAGGCCTTGGTTAAGTTTAGAGGGGGTGAATAAACTTAACACTTAAAACTTTGGAGTTAACAAATTCGCAACTTCGTGAGTCTCACGATACTTCAGAGTCTGCTTGAGACTTCATGATAGCTCTGGCGATAAACGATGAGTCTCATGATAGTTGAGTTTGCTTGAATTTGTGCAAATGGAATTATATCAAAATTAAGCCTTAATACTTGTTGTTAAAAGTGATAATAAGTATTAGATACTCATTAGTGCAAGTGTGTGATTTCGAGTTGCTAGATTCAGATGGTGATGTATAAGATAAACTAAGTGCGTAAAGTAAATGCAGAAAAGTAAATAGCCGATTTTATAGTGGTTCCAGGTGATGTAATCCTGTCACCCACTCTTCTCATGTGATGTTGGAGGAAATTCACTAGAGATCTTTGATGCAGCTTTTACAAAGATTCCTAAGTTGTTTGTCCTTCACCAATAACTATGGCTTCACAAATCCCGAAAACCGGGAATGGTAGGATTGCTTTGCTCCCGAGTCTTCCATTGGTCCTTGAAGGGTAGGATTGCCTCTTCACCACTCCACCACAAAGAAACGATCTTTCACACCCAACGGATGCTTCACTTTGTCTTGGCAGAGTTCTTTATAAAATAAAGATTGAATCAAATAAATGATTCGATTGCGGCATCTTGATTAGGATGATGTAATCAAGCGACTTGCGATCTCCAAGTGTGTAATCTTGATGCGGCTTGAATACGAGAATACACTTGAAGAAATTTACTAGATCGGCAACCTTATGCTCGAAGAAGTTCAAAGAGGTGTCTTTCATTTCGATATTATCACTTAAAGTTTATCCAAAATTCATCATCTTTTTCTGAGTTGAAAGTCTTCTATTTATAGGCAAGAATGCATGTGACTTGTATTTGAATTTCAAATGTAACCGTTCCTTGTTTTTGTCCCATCTGATTTGCATTCTGTCACTATTCATAGGACTGACACTGTCAGAATTCCTTTTTGACAATCAAATTCATCCACCCTTTGACTTGTATCCAATGGATAAAAATGTGAATCATCCCAACGTCTTTTTAATCTCAACCTTTGATTTTCTTGATAAGTCAGAGGTAGTTGGCTGTCCTTATCCATGTAATCTTCCAAAAATAATCTTGAATTAATCGAGGTATATATCAGCAGGTTCATCAGTCTGCTGAAGTTTCAATCAGTCTGCTGATCATGACATTTCTGTGTATAAAATATAATGCAGCTGATTACTTTTATCTAACTTTTATTTGTGAAGTTAGATTACATCATTTTAAAAATAACTAAGTTCCAAACATCATCCAACTTATGGAACTTAGACCTTCTACACAAGGTATATGCAATCAGTTTAGGTCATCACAGACTTGCCTAAATTCTGATTCCATATCCTTGACTTTAAATACTAAGTTTGATCCCTTAGCCTTCATTTACTGAGTTTGAACCCTCAGCCTTCAGTCTTCAGTCTTCAGCAGGTTCAACACTAGTCTACTGACCTATCTACCCTACTGACCTAGACCAGTCTGCTGATATCAATCAGCAGCCCTTTACAGTGCTTGTTTGATCAAACCTATTTATGAATCAAACTCTAATAAACCTATACATTTGATCTAGACATCTTTTTGCCTTTGCACTATAACAGCTAGTATGGCACTCATCATCAAAACTAAGAAATAAGTCCAACAATAATTAATATTTTATATTTAATTTATTCATAATAAATAAATACCACCATATTAATTTATCACTATATCACTTCATAGTCGAGATAAAATTTCCTTATTTGGTTATCACTATAACCGCATTATAATCCGGCTAGACGTTCTTACGTGTGTGACCCGATAGGCTTCAGAATATGTTGGCCGTAGACACAAAGTGCAAATTACTAAAATGCCCTTCAAGCCTAACGATCATAGAATAGCGTCTAGCAACACACCGTGACCTCCAATCATTGGAAGAGTCAAATGCAATGACTACTACTTTTCATGTGAAACGGTTACAGTGTAAATAGAATCATATCGCTGTTACAATATCCATACGGTCGTAAGTTGAGTGTCAAACATCAATGACCGTGTCTTATAATCTGGATATCATGATTTCTCTAAGTAACTCATTTACTTCCACTTTGCAAAGATTCACGTAAGTAAGACATTCCTTATAAGAATGCCCTTTCGGATATTTACTCCTATTCATAGGATACGTGATTTCCAGATGAGCAACATGAATCATACGCATGCTTCAGTATCACACTACCACATGATCACCCCATGGCTAGAGGAAACCTCAATACTGTCAAAGTTTGACAATCCACACCGTGATGTCATGAAGACTCTGGTCTTAGGATAATTACACAACCGCCACATAGTGCGACACTTAACAAAGTAAGTGGGTCAGTCTAACATACGCATTCTCTAATACACGTCCACGTACAGTCCAAGTGTCTCAACACCTTGATAGATGAGATATATCCCTACCTTCAAGAAGATAGAAGACATCTAATGCGTGCTAGTCTATCAAACTATCAATGTTCTGTTTAATAGCACATACGACTAGAGACATTGAAGTATCAAACCCTTTAAGGTGAGTTGAGATCTCATCAACCATAATCACCATTATGATTTCTCTTTTACAGTTTGGCACTAAGGATGTTATCATATATACAATATCATAATTTCTCCGTTCAATGAACAAATATATAATAACAGAAAAGCCATTTAATATATATATATATATATATATATACATATAGAAATAGTAGAAATGATCCAACTCGGTCGGATCCGGTCCAACCCGATTGGTTTTAGCACACTATTTCAATAAGGAAAGCGTGTGGTGTCCAAATCGGGAAATTGGGTGAAGGCCTCCGTAATGCCCGTAGAGTAAAACTTATATGCAGTAGGGGCGAACAATAGGTCCAAGGCCTATTTAAACTAATGAGAGGCCTTTCACTCGCTTAGCACTCAGGAACGGGTGGCTTCATGCTCAGCCGATAAGGCATTCTTCTCTTTCCTCAGTTTTGCGATAATCTGCCCAATTTAGATGTCTCTGCCAAGTGTTCCCCATGCATGGTTTCAAGGGAAGCTTTATAAGTGGATCCTAATCTCTACACATCTGCTTCCTGGGTCTAGAACCGCTGCTTGAGAGATTCATTCTCCTTAACTGCAGCTTGCAAACTCTGACTAAGCTGCTCACGCTCAGTTAATCCCCCCTCCAACTCAGAGATTCTCTTCTTCAAATTCTCCGTACATGAGGCCACAACATCCAATCGTTTGAAGGTCTTCTGTCTAATACTAGATCCATGAGACAAGAACAATTTAAACTTGAGAAGATATAAAGCCTAACGATAAAGCTTGGAAGAGTGCCAAGAACACTTACTTATTCGATTATGCGGATACCCTCATTGGTCAACTGCTCGTTGGTCATTTCTAATAAAGGATCAGGTTTCGGTCTTTATCGTCCTCAACGTCAGTACCCTCATCGGCTTCACCATCAGGTCAGTCGATTCACTACTGGGTCATTCATAGCATTATTATACCTTCCCTATTCATTGCGGGTTGGTTATTCGTCAGCACCGGCTTAGGAGATTCTCTAAAAGAAATACGGGGTTCTGCTGATGTTGTCAACCCGCGAACCCTCTTGAAAGAGAGGGGTGCCTTCGGGAACGCGGACACAGGTGGTGCATGGCTGTCGGCAGCTCGTGCCGTAAGGTGTTGGGTTAAGTCCCGCAACGAGCGCAACCCTCATGTTTAGTTGCCATCGTTGAGTTTGGAACCCTGAACAGACTGCCAGTCAAATTGGCGTATTACCCAACCATGCCCCTATTGCCACAGCTGTAGATATAGGTATTTTGAGAATACGCTCAGGAGAGTGACCCAAATAAGCCTCAGTTCTGCTTCTCTTCCTTTGCCGATCCCCGGCCTCAGAACGGCTCCTCTTGATAAGAGGTGTACCTTCATCCTCTTCTTCAACATCTTCATCCGGGATTTCAATGGTAGGAGCGGTAATATCCACCCTCATAACAGAAGAAATAGGAATATCCTCCCCCTGATAACTCGGCTGGGACACAGTCATGACAGCACTGAGGGGCACAACATTAATGGTTATACCTGCAGTTGGAAGGAAGAGGCTCGTCAGAATGTGTTCTTTTGGTAGACGTGCTCGATCTGACCAGCTCCCCCCCACAGAGCTTGGCGGATACAATAGGGCGATCATTGTAAAAAAGAACAAAGATAAATGTCCGATCACAAAAATTAGATGAAACAATGAAAACATAAAGGCAATGGTCAGATTTCTACAAGAAGAGTGATCCGCAGCATTTAAAGGTTCAAAGGGTTCCGGCCCAGCATCATGCAACCGAGCAGCATCAATAAGCTCTGAAGATGACTCTTTATCAGGAATAAAAAATTTGTCATTAAGAATGGTATGCACATCGGTGGGATCCCCCAAGTTGAGTGCGACATCCCTATCTAGAGTTACCGTTACCCACCGGCTCAATTCGGCCCGATTCCCACACCTGATGAAGAAGAATCGCGTTTTCCAGTTATTGGCTGGCAAAGCACCATCAGGAATATAGGATTGAATGCTAGGACGGAGGGGGAAGGTGTACCACGCACTCGGCCTAAGATTCTTCTGAATATGATGAAAACATTAGAATAGATGAACCATAAACTGACCATTCGCCATCCTATAGAGGATGGAGAACCCGATGATACTCCCGACACCGTTGGGAGTTATTTGTGCAACACCAATCTTGTAGCATCTTAACACTGCTAGGAGTAATAGCACCGTTTGAGACACTCGATCATTGCACAGCGGAAGCTTATGCGATTTAATATATGAGACATAACTAATTAATCCTACGAGAAGGTTAGTAGATTTACCCATACCGGAGAGAGATGATACAATCGACCAAGGGAGAAGCTGTAGTCTTCCAGATTGTATCTCCTAGCAATGACTGGTGGACGTCGATCCTCGCCGTAGAACCTACTCGAATATGCACAAGAAAAATCCTAGATTTTTCTTCTCTTAATGACAAGAACAAGAAACTAATTTTTCTCATCTTTGTTTGTGATTATGGCGCAATTTTTTGTGTTATTGTGCTTGGAGGAACTCTCTTTATATAGGAAAATAACTAGTCAAGAGAGTTATCATTTTTCACACCACAAAAACCTATTCCCATAAAGAAAAGATATTTTTTCTACAAAAATAAGAGATAATTCCTAAAAAATCAATCTCTTAATTTTTCATTAATTATCCAACAAATAGATAATCAATTAATTACACTTGTGACATAATCTAGAAAAATTTCTTCTCCTAATTATCCACAAGTCTGGCGCCATTAATGTCATTTTTTAATAGAAAATGTCTTTTCTATTGCACAAATTATTTACCAAATAAATAATATTGCATATTCATTAAATAGACCAACCATTTAATTTATTCTCGAGGTTCCTTAAAACGAGAAAACACTCGCGTGGTAGGAGCCAACTCGGGGACCATGGACCTATAACCATTTGCTACAATAAATTAAATAAAATATTCATCAAACAGAATATTTCTACTTAATTCATTAATTCCGGAATTATGCAACCATAAATCCGAAACTGAACTCTATCGATTATAGATATAACTTATTCTCAAAACGCCGAGTCGAGTCGATAAGTGTCCATTGATATAATCATTACATATAAACTAACCCTCCATAGACTATCCGTACTGAAGCAGGATTATTTCCGTAAACCTTCTTCAATACATCTTATCCTTATTTACCATTAACCCACTAGTGATCAATTAGTTCATAACCAATACGAACTCCCGGGATTGATCAGCTTCTAGGATCAACAAATAAGGGAATTGTCTTTCTACTTCCCACGGGAAGGAATAGATTCCATATCTGTGAGAGACACACTTCTCACTCATTCCAGAATAGTGCCAATGTGAAAGTGATTCGGACCGCGCCTCTTAGCGATCCTTAACGAACACATCAAACCCTATCCTGAAACAAGTAGGAGTTTGTAATCACTTCAGGATTAAGGTTAATCCATATATGATCATCTTGTGATTTAATAAGATTTCTCAATCATGGAATTATATGAGAAACACAGATTAAATCAGTTCAGTCCTATATGACTACATCATATATAAATGCCCCACTTAGACAACCAATGTCAACGGTCCGGATAAGACGGTCCACGCTATAAAGTGTTCTGGGTGAATTAATGGTGGTTTAATCAATAGACCCCATACTTTGATTAACTTCACCACGGACTAACATTTCAAGTGTATCACCATAAACTTAATCCTCATGTGTGACACACACTAAGTTATATGACTACATATGATACGACTTGGGGTTTTCAGTAGTGTATTACTTATAAGCACGAAGCAAATAATAAGACGGGAATACATTTGTCATTTATTAATTCTAAAAACAATTACATAAATTGTCTTTCGGGTGTTACTTCCAACAATCTCCCACTTGCCCGTAAGGACAATCAATGATTGTTTTTAGAGCACCACACCCTTATTCTTTCTATCCACAACATTCTCCCACTTGCTCCAAAGCAAGTGAGACATATCTCCCAATTTCATACCCACCAAGCGCTTATCAGTTTGACACTAGATGTCACGCAACTTGTTAAACTGATTAGCATGTTGTCAGCTCGAGGTGATCTTTAGGACCGAAACGTCGCCTCTTTGCAAGAACTGTCTGACCAGGTGGTACTTTATCTCAATATGCTTCTGACCTCTTGTGATTGCGAGGAGCCTTTGCATGAGCTACCTCTAAACTGTTTTCACAGTAAAATGGTATCAGCTCATCGAGACCTGGAATCACTTCCCGATCCAACAAAGAACTTCTCAAGCCACACTACCTCTTTAGCTGCTCCGAAAGCTGCTATGTATTCGACTAACAGAGTCAAATTGGCAGTGTTGGATTGCTCCAGACTGTAGCTCCATCACAATAAGTAAACACTGAGCCTGAGATCGATTCATGATCATCCTTAATCCGACTAAAATCAGAATCAGTGTAGTCAACAATATTCAGGTTCGCACCTGAATATTCTAGCATATGATTCCTCGTTCTATGAAGGTACGTGAGGATGTACTAAACTGCTTTCAATAATTGAATCCAAGACTCGACTGTAATCGACTTTTAATAACCTGACTTTCTCTATCCAAAAGAGAATGTATCCCATTTTCTCTATATCCGAAGACTAAGAGAGTTATTCCATGAGGGGTTGGGTAGAAAACCTCTCGTTGAATTCTGCATTCGAAAATGCATTATCATCTTTAACCATAAGATGGATAGGATATTTCCAACAACTTGTTCTCATGAATTCGACCGTCACGATCCAATCTCAAGAATCTTATAACTAACATTTACTCATTGCATTAAGATATTTCACGAACAGTCATCATCTGAACGTGTATACAAAATTTCCATTCCTACCTTCAAGCATTAGTGCTAAATGCCTCTATTTTCAGAAGTGGGGTAAATGTAATTCACACCTTATCCACAAATTCATAGGCATCTTCTAGGTAGACTTCTCCGTATTACATAATTAACGTATACCGTTATTTTGTAATCAATATCTTAATTGAGTTAAGCAGTGTAATGTAGCATATCAATAACTACACAAGACAATACATGGTTTATCCTTTCAGTGAAATCGTTTCACCCGAGGTAGGCCAAGCATCAGTGCCAAAACTATCCTATAGCCTATATCTGAGCATGGAATACTCGTTTCTCTGGTAATCTCAGAGATTCCTCCAAAATATTTAGATAAACTAATTGGCGTTTCGAGTAGCGATCAGACAAATTGTCCACTACTCAAAAGCTCCCACTAGCTTGTATCCTTCATATGACCCCGAAGGTCAATATGATCAAGTAGTGATACTTCTTCAGCTCTATTACCTTTTCCTAATTGAAAGGTAACTTAGTCATTTTTTCCTTTGAGATAGTGTTCTTAGACTGGGAGATAGGAATCACCCTTAGCCAGTCAACAGATCTTATCTCTAGGATATATGCATTAATTAATAGATGCCAAAGAATCGTTCATCTAAATACGGTAACCATTTGTCTTATTAGTTTATGATGTGTTACATATACATTTTCAGCATTATTTAGTGGTTTTGACTTTATCAGATAAAAGTCCGAGTCTCAGAATCGTATAGAAACATCATATTCACTTTCTTTAAGGCAACTATTTTTATCGATGTGAAAGTGAATCCATTTGTTCCAACGAATCTGAAAACAGAAATTATATTTCTTTGATATTCAAGCATTAAAATCCGAAATTTATTTCCTTATATCACTCCCACTATCTTAGCTGAAAAAAATGCCCGTTGTCTACTCTTCATTATGAATGCCCAGCTACCTTGTTCTTACAAAAGAACTTTAGCTTCCGATTCAAATTACTCGGTTTTAGAATGTCTCTAAGGATTCATAGGTTGGTGATCCGAAATCACTTTCCTTATCCTATGCTTTCTTTTATTAATATTTCGGTTTTTCCTTTAACTTATTTAGTTTAGATGACTTGTACTTGTAGACATTCTTTCCCATTCTTGGATTTCTTTAAGTAAATAGCAGCAAACTAGCAGTTCATTTGAGTAGACACTACTCATGAACTGTGGGATGTCTAGTGAGATTGATACTAAATCATTCTCGTCATCTTTGAACTAATTTTAATTTGTCTCCCATTCAACATGAGTGACAGCAGTGGCATACTTATCAATGTCACTCAAGTTTGTAGGCTCAAGAGGAACATCCTCTTCCGAAAAATTAATTTTCATTCTCGATTATTGAGTTCAACGTTCTTGTTAATTTTCCACTTTTACGAAATCATTATCAGTCAATATATTATGTTTTGCAGTTTAGATACCATGAGATAATATGCAGTTGTAGTAAATAAATCATGACAGAAATATAAATCAAATCATACACCACAACATATATTAATTTTAGGAATAATAAATGTGATGTCATGCATGCAGTTTATCCTACCATTCCAATGATTTAACCTCACACCTCAGTGCCGCCTCAGGGTAGGTCAAAGAGGTGACGATTAAATTGAGACAATCTCTCTCAACAACTAACTGAGAATCAGACATCTCTATTTAATTGTTGATTACCTTCCTTTTTCAGCCAAGATATTTCCTAAAATATCCTTTAGAGTGTTACCTACTATTTCAGACCTTAAAGTATGCCCCGAGTATGCCGCCTCAGGGTCGGTCAGTGACTCGACGAGTACCTAAAATCCTATCCTTTCGGAGACCAAGCCTTGAATTTTGATAGTGGTAAAAGCCACCCTCAGAGGGCCGAAATCAAAGTGGCACGAGGCGTCACCATTCTCTCATGTGCTTGTGTCAACAGTAGAGGCCGAGGGGTCGGTTGTCACCTTCCCCGCTCCCACTCGTTATTTTGAAAAATAGGTAGTTTTATTAGGATTTACAGAATTTTTTAATAATCCAAAAAACAATAGATCATGAATATTTAATTTAATCCTCACACTAGTTTATCGGTTCCAAATACCGTCTAACTAGTGTCACTATATTCACGATTTTCCAATTTTATGGATTAAAATTCTTTTGTGTAGACACTACACAATTAAAATTTACCAAGAATTTTATAATCCTAATCTATTAGGACTTTATGAATATTCTAATAATTCAAAAAACAATAAGTCATAAAATTTTAAGCTCCCACTAGTTTATCGGTTCCAAATACCGTCTAACTAGTGACACCTTATTCATGATTTTCGAATTTTTCGAATAATTAGATAATCTCTTGTGTAGACACTACACAACAAAAATTAATCAATGAATTTTATAGTCCTAATATCTTCATGATAAAAATTTAATTTGGATCTCGGAATTTTTTCAATAATCCGAAAACAATAAATCACGAAAAGCAATCACCAACTTATCAGTTCCAAATACCGTCTAGTTAGTGTCCTATCTTTACATGATTTTCCAATATTCTCGATCATTAAAATCCTTTTACGTAGACACTACATAAATAAAATTCACAAAGAATTTTATTATCCAACAAGGTTTTGGGATTGTTGAATTTTTCGAATAAGTCGAAAAACAATAAATCAAGAAAAGCAACAACCAATGTTAAAGGTGATTTTATACGTTTTATAAGAATATATTTTATGTCAATTTCCCCCATATCTGGATGTTTTCATAGAAATCGAGCTTTATAATTGAAATATTGAGCAAATGGTGTTTTTAATAGTTAAATTGCAAAATGTAACGAATTATGTGCTTAAATTGTGATTTTATATTATTTTGGAATATCGTTACGCTTTGATATGTTTTTCCTACATTGTAGATAAACATTGTTGATGGAAAAGATGATTTTTAAAAGTGATAAATGCGAGTGGAAGGGAATCAATCAGATTTATGGAAGAATAAAGGATAAAGATGAGAAAGTCAAGATTTGAACGACGTTGAACTAGCGTCCAGCCTGGACTGGCGTCCATTATTCCGGACTGGCGTCCAGAAGGAGATTTTTGATTCAGAGTTTGATGATTTTGAGCGAACGAGCGTCTGATTTTGTATAGGACGTGCGTCCAATCCCAGCTCGGCCCGACTCGAATATGTTTTGCACTCTGGACTGGCGTCCACCCTCTTGGGCGGGGCGTCCCACCGCAGATCACTAAACCGACTTTAGAATTCTATATAAGGCAGCGTATTTTCAACCCTAAAGAGGAGAATTTTACACACAGCAGCCGCATACCCTAGCAGCCGCACCATACAAACTAAAAACATGAGTCTTCTTCTTTCAATTCTCTCTTGGAGATCAAGGATGATTGAGGGCTAAACAGTTCGCAGTAGGACAACAGGATGAAGCCAACACAACACCATCACAACCAAGGGATTTTCGAGTAGCAATTGTTTAGTGAGTTTGAATTTTAATTTCTTTATCAATTGAATAGATGTGAATGTTTGTTTTATTAGATTGAGAAATCAATGAAACGTTTATCTGTTTTGAATTTTAATGAGAATTGGATTCATATATAGAACCGTTCTTTTGATACGATTAGTAATAATTCAAGAGATTGTTTATTATTGATTGGGTAGGAGATTCGGAGACGAACTCGTGATCATGTTCTTAAATTGTTAATTTTGTTTTACTTGAGAAAGAAAACGAAAGCTAAGTAAATTTGATTAAGGAAACTAGATCGAATTTAGGTTAGATCATACCAAGAAATATAACTCAATTCATGACTTGGTTGGGTGGTGGTTGTTTGGTGGATTCGTGTCGTTCTACTGTCCTTTAAATTCATAAGAAAGTTCGTAACTTTTTGCATATTAGTTTAGATTAAGTAGTTCGTTAGTTTATTCGATTTTAATTTCATTAGTTTAAGATTAGTTCAATTTGATCTACTTTTATTTTTATCATCTTTAATTGCTGTTTTGAGTTTTCTGTTTATTAGGTTAGATAATCTTAATTAGGATTACATAGTTCTTAGATTTTAGTAGTTTTAAGTAGATTTTCGTGACATCCTCACCATCCATTAACTATATTAATTTCTGACACGTTCGACTCCCTTAGGACGACCCGTTAACACCCTATACTACGAACCTTATACTTGGGGTGTTTCGGTTTATAAATTGTAAAACTAGTTTTCACCGAACAACCAACTCATCGGTTTTAAACCTTGGTTGAGCTTTAACCGAGTTCACCGAATGGTGTCGGGATCGGCTAAGCCGACCCGTCCTCTTCGTTGGTTCATGTACGACTGCTGGATGAATCGGGCTAAGGTTGCCCTATTGAGCCTCAGCTCACCGGATAGCTTGACCTTGCGGACCCCCGACGCTAACGTCGTACTTGGACGGACAAGTCGAGTCGAGCCGAAGCCCTGTTGACCGCCCGAACCAATTTTTGAACCTTTTGTTTAGTTGGTGTCCAACTTTTCTGGATTTTCCAATTTTTTATTATCAAAATTCAAAATTTATGTAGACACTACATAACCTAAACCCCGTAGGATTTATTATCCCAAATTAAATTTATCATGTGAATTTTATATCCCGATAAAATTCCGTTCGTTTTAATTAATTTAATTAATAACCTAAATTAATCTAAATTAATTATGTCTCATACATGCCTAATTAATATCACGATTAATTATCTACAAGTATGCATATGCTAGGAGTGGAATTCATGAATATGATGCATGTCATGGTTATATCACATAAATAGACATACAAGAAAATAAATGCGAAAAAGTAAACCACTGAGATGGACCGTTGGTACCCCCGTATCTAATCTATAAATTAAATAAACTCTAAGAATAGAAAGAATTTATTAATCTACAATAAACCGCCGCCGCCGCTGTGTATATTTAAAAACTGCTCCGTTTCTTCAACAAAAACGATGTAGCCGAATTGGTTTCGGCGCTCTCCTTTCATCATAGCAGCCCAGGTTTGAATCCCAGCTATTGCATTTATTTTTATTCATCAAAAGCAAGCATTTTTTTATTCATCAAAAGCAAGCATTTTTCTGGAAAAATTAGCATAAAAACGTATTGCATGGGTTTCGAACTCGAGTATATAATTTCCAGATCTTTCATCTCCACCACTGTACCACCGCATAAGCGGTGATGATGTTCTTCTTCGAAAATAAATTAATACACTAAGGCCGCACAACTCTAATTTTTCTAGCTACTAGAAAATTAAATTACAACAAAATAAATTACATAAATTCCTATACCCGGAAAAAAATATGGGTTTACAATAGATCTAACGGTAAACAAGTACCAACCCCAATCTATCTCATCAACCAAAATATTCAACCACGCATATATAAAATAAAATTCATAAAATATGCAATTTCTATTCAATTCCAGTCCTTATTAATTAATTATGCAATCAAGATCGCAAAATCGATTTAACATGGCTCTGATACCACATGCTAGGAGTAGTGGCACCGATCGAGACACTCGATCTTTGCACAGCGGAAGTTTATGCGATTTACGATATGAGACATAACTAATTAATCATATGAGAAGGTTAGTAGATTTACCTATACCGGAGAGAGATGATAAAATCGACCAAGGGAGAAGCCGTAGTCTTCCGGATTGTATCTCCAAGCGACGACTAGTGGATGTCGCTCCTCGCCGTAGATCCTCCTCGAACATGCACAAGAAAAATCTTAGATTTTTCTTCTCTTAATGACTAAAACGAGAAACTAATTTTTCTCTTTTTTGTTTGTGATTGTGGCGCAATTTTGTTGTGTTATTGTGCTAGAAGGAACTCTATTTATATAGGAAAATAACTACTCAAAAGAGTTATCATTTTCACACCACAAAAACCTATTCCCTTAAGGAAAAGATATTTTTGCTACAAAAATAAGAGATAATTCACAAAAAATCAATCTCTTAATTTTCCATTAGTTATCCAACAAATAGATAATTAAATAATTACACATGTGACATAATTTAGAAAAATTTCTTCTCTTAATTATCCACAAGTGTGGCGCCATTAATGTCATTTTTTAATAGAAAATGTCTTTCTATTGCACATATTATTTACCAAATAAATAATATTACATATTCATTAAATAGACCAACTATTTAATTTATTCTCGAGGTTCCTTAAAACGAGAAAACACTCGCGTGTTAGGAGCCAACCCGGGGACCATGGACCTATAACCAGTATCTACACTAAATTAAATAAATATTTATACTTAATTCATTAATTCCTGAATTACACCACCATAAATCCGAAACTGAACTCTATCGATTATAGATATAACTTATTCTCAAAACGCCGAGTCGAGTCGATAAGTGTCTATTGATATAATCATTATATATAAACTAACCCTCCATAGACTATTCGTACTGAAGCAGGATTATTTCCGTAAACCTTCTTCAATACATCTTATCATTATTTACCTTTAACCCACTAGTGATCAATTAGTTCATAACCAATACGAACTCCCGGGATTGATCAGTTTCTAGGATCAACAACTAAGGGGATTGTCTTTTTACTTCCCGCAGGAAGGAATGTATTCCATATCAGTGAGACACACACTTCTCACTCATTACAGAAAAGTGCCAACGTGAAAGTGATTCGGACCGCGCCTCTTAGCGATCCTTAACGAACACATCAAACCCTATCCTGAAACAAGTAGGAGTATGCAATCACTTCACGATTAAGATTAATCCATAGATGATCATCTTGTGATTTAATAAGATTTCTCAATCACGGAATTATATGAGAAACACAGATTAAATCGGTTCAGTGCTATATGACTACATCATAAAATGCCCCACTTAGACAACCAATGTCGACGGTCCGGATAAGACGGTCACACTATAAAGTGTTCTAGGCGCATTAATGGTGGTTTAATCAATAGACCCCATGCTTTGATTAACTTCACCACGGACTAACATTTCAAGTGTATCACCATAAACTTAATCCTCATATGTGACACACACTATGTTATATGGCTACATATGATACGACTTGGGTTTTTCAGTAGTGTATTACTTATAAGTACGAAGTAAATAATAAGATGAGAATACATCTGTCATTTATTAATTCTAAAAACAATTACATAAATTATCTTTCGGGCGTTACTTCCAACAAACACATCCAGAAACGCAGGGCACTAGGGTAGCCATAATCCACCCTCCAATTGGCCCTCGTAGATAGCATTGAATCCCTCTGGAGGATGACAGGCATACGGCCGAGGCTCTACCGAAAGCATGGGAGTACAAATCCCCTGGTTAATGTTATACTCCTGGCATATATGGTCCAAGCTGAATTCAGAAAGAATGGAGGGTCTCCCAAAGCTACCTATAAGGCGTCGGGTACCTTCCTGGATCCGTAGACGGGTTTTCGGGTCAAATGTCTCAGAGTAACGATGATATAAAACACCGACTAAATTGGTTGAACACTCTCTACCTCTGGATCATTCTCCATTTCCATGAATTTTTCCACATAGATGCTTGTTGGAGTCAAAGCCCTAGCTCTCGTCGTTGAAAGAGAATAAAAGGAAAGCGGAATTTAAACAAAGAAAGAAGTAATGAAGACTTACGCTACAAACCGTTCAGATGAAATGATATTTTATGTCCGTCAAAATGATTGATATGACAAGAGTCTATAAGCCATAGCCCGCCTTCGAAAACCGTTCCTTGTGATGGGCGGGAAAATGCCACGTCTTTCAAAAACATTATGGCAGACGTTATGGCTGTGCCACCTGGCATAGTTGACTCCACCAACTCTATTAAGGCAGTGACCGAACTCCAGCACGACCGAGCCGGGCAAGCCTAGGAAAGACGGAACACTTAATTCAGATCCGACCTGAACTCCAAGAACTCAGCTGGATCTGGGGGCCATATGACGATACCGGATTTCACCACTCCACATGTCGAACACACGACAAGCAAATAATACCAAGAATGGACTTAATACCTTAACTGTAAGGGACAAAAGCCCCATCATAGGCTTAGGGGCTGAGCTGAATCCCATTTAAAGAGGGCTGCTCAAGTCACCTCCAGGCCTACCGCAGGTCGGTCAGGGCAGGGAAGGTATAAACCTACGCAGCTCTGTTAAATCGACCACATTATCTCACCGCAGTCGGCTAGAGATTATAGTAAATAATGATTATACAATAATTATAGAATGAATCCTAAGTCTTTAAGGCTCTGATCTTCATCATTCAATACGAATTATCTTCTAAAATCATTGACAATCTCCGGATTATCTATAACTTGGATAACACAAATATAGAGTCCATATTGGGCACAATCAATGCAGGCCTAGGGCACAAACGCACTCTATATAAACGTTCACAAAGAACTACGACAGACTTGATTACAACATACACACTGGATGCGTAGGCACCCTGAAGAAATTCTCAGGCTCAGTCTAAATCACCCCCAAAAACCCCTCCTCACGTTCATATTTTCTCATGATTAGTCGACCTTCAACCAATTACTACTAGATCTAAGAGCCTAGATTTTATACCCGCGGGATTTGCTTCGTTAAGAACAAATTCTGAAATGTGACACATCAATAAATTAAAAAAAGGGAGGGAGTATGAAAAACGAAAAAAAAATTGAAACATCAAAAAGAATTTCTTTCCCATTGGCCATTAGTTTAAGGGTAGTTAGGCTCTCTCCAATGGTTTATCTCCATACAACACTTTAAATCTCTTTTTTTCGTTCCAGTTACACTTTTATAATACTTTAAAAATACGTTCACTCCAATAAGCACACTTTATAGTCCACTCTTAAACTTCTTATTTCAACTATAACAAACCTAACGACCAATTTATAATTATTTTTTTACATTGCACCAATAAAAAAAATATTAATATTTATTTGACAGAAAATTTTTATTTTAAAAACAATCATATTTAAGTGGCTAATTTGTTTTTGACTAGCTAAAATAATTCCTGATTTATTTATTTTTTTTAATTTTTCTTGCAATCTGTCAACTTAAACATTTTGAAATTATGTTTTTTTTTACCACGCGTATAATATATTTGATGTGGATATAGTAAAAAAAAAATTAATATAATTGTGATAAGAAGAAAGAGAAACAACTTGCTTTTGGGGAAAAAATATAGAGTTTACTAAAGATGCCATTCAGTTTTGGAGTGGAAGTTGACAGATTTTAAAGATAGAGTGTACATGAGGGACTTCATTGTAGTGTTAAAGTGTCTTCTAATACTTTAAGAGTGACCCCAATGGTTACACCCAATTACACCTTTCAAATACATCATTTTCCGTTTCAGTTACACTTTTTCAACAATCAAAAAATAATTCACTAAAATAAGCAACCTCTATACATCCCTTTAAAAATATTTTATGCTTACAAAGTGAAATTTGAATACGTCGCACAACAGTAAAAAAAATAAAAAGATGTCGTATCCGTACACAAAAAGAGTTCAAAATAAAAAAATAAATATTTGGACAGATTAATTTTTTTTATGGAAAAAATAGTATATATAATTTTTTTCAATGTATATCACTGTTGTGATCTCTACAGTTGTCTTGTGTCATTCTCGATACATAACGCATTATTATATAAATGATATTGATGTGTGAAATTAATTTATTGGATAAGAAGAGAGATAAATGGTGCTACTGTTCATGTTAGCAGGCCCTTCATATTTAGGGTGTGCCTTAGCTTTATATAAGGATAGAATGTTGGGTTGGAAACCACTATGGACATAAAGATGGATTACTGTCTCTATATTAGTTTTAGAGGGAGGATATATCCCATTGAGGTCACTTTAAAGGGTGTATCAATACGGAAAATTCTATCCTAGGGACTCTCTTCTGCGAGGCTACACGTGGCGGCGTCTCTGACCACACAATTTTCACACATGGTAGGCGTGTGTATTCCACCAAAAATGTGTGGTCAGAGATCCTACTGCATCGATCGAGCTCCCTCACTCTTGTAAATCCTGCAATGAGAACGCACCTATCAATACTCAAGAGACCCACCGTGGACGGTCTTTCATTTTCAAATGTACTGTAGTTCCTGTGTCGTGTCATTATTGTTAGTATTATTTTTTTGAATAATCATTATTATTGTTATTTAAAGGAGCGAAGGACCGGAAGGGGCAACTGGAACATTCGTTGACAGTCTTCGCTGTGGACTTTCGGTAAATGCTTATCGGAGACTTCCGTATAGAGTTATATGTGTGTATATATTTAGATATTAGATTCAACTACTTGTTGTTTTGTTAGCAACTTCGAGCAGAAAGAAAAAGCTAGCTAGTGGTAAACCGGAAAATAATGGAGAGCACGTTAAAGGAGATCAGGGGAGGTGAGTCGGTGCTGGACTTGTCACCGAGATCCACTGTCGGAGGTGGAGTTGAAGACGTCTATGGCGAGGATTGCGCCACTGAGGATCAGCTTATTACTCCCTGGGTTGTCTCAATCGCCAGGTCCTATATGATCGCCTTGCCTCTCTTTTCTTCAATTTTTTTTTTTTTTTTTTTTTTGAGTCACTTTATCTTCCTGAATCTGGTTTTATTTACTACTGGCGATAAACTTCATGTTTTATGTTTAAAGCAGGGGCGGATCTACCTGCCCAACGGATCCAGAAAATTCAATACTATATATGTTATGTATTATTTTCATCCCTATCATCTATATAATAATCGATAACTTGAAATAAAATTTTTATCATATAAATAAAATTACGTGGTTATTATTAAAGTTTTGTTTTTTTGATATTATTAAATATTAATAGTGTTTTTTTCGAATCGTAGGAACATTAAAAAATAACACTATGTATATTTTTTTGATTGCCAAAAAAAACTTAATTTTCGTCCCGTCACCCGATCCTGCGGTGGGCCAGATTTCATGGTGATGAGCGTTGGTAATCGAGATTCAGACAGATTCACTTGATAAGTAGAACTAGAATGGAAAATTCAAGTGAAATTTGTATATTGAAATTTGAAGGTAAGATATTCGAGTCGGTGCAACTTTACCTAAAGTACCGCAATGTGACTACGCTAAAATTAACAAATTAACTGCTTAATAAATTTGTATAACTCATTTCTGATGTTTACCTCAATTATTCACGTGAAATTCGCTCAGCATCTTGATTTATGTATGCGGATGATGATGGTAATGTTGTTTGGACGATTTTGATTGTATGCCAGGTAATCTGATCATGTAAAATCTTCATCAGTTTTCTGTGCTACTGTTGATTAGTTGAACAATAGCCCTTTCTTTCATTAATTTGTTCAATAACCCCATTTTCTTTACTTCATTTTTTTCTCCTGGGCTGTTGATGTATATTGATATATGTAGTACATGGATTTTAAGTTTGATCTTCAAAATAATGTATCTGAGTTCTTTTATACAGTGGTTACAACTTGTTGAGAGACCCAAAGTTTAACAAAGGGCTTGCTTTTACTGAGAAAGAGCGAGAATCTCACTATTTAACTGGTCTACTTCCTCCGGCTTATTCATCCCAGGCGCTTCAGGTAAGAGCAACATCTGTGTCAAATTAATGGCTTGAGGATGTTTTCTTTATTTGTTGTGTCGTTGTTTTGTTTTTGTTTTTGCCTAAGTAAGCTGTTTTGGGAATACCAGGAGAAGAAAATAATGAATACCATTCGCCAATATGATCAACCTTTGCACAAGTACATGGCTATGATGGAACTGGAGGTATATAATTGTATTTAAGGACATAAATTTCCTTTCATGTTTCCTGAAAACCTGATTGTCATTGATTTTAACCAGTTTCTTATTTTAAGTCTTACTTTATAAGATAGATCTACTTGTCGGTATGTGCTTTTCATTAGCATGGTTGTTCTTTATCGAATTTTGGTGGTTAACATCTTACAGCAACGTAATGAGAGGTTGTTTTACAAGCTTCTCATTGACAATGTGGAGGAACTCCTCCCGGTTGTATACACTCCCACTGTTGGTGAGGCTTGCCAGAAATATGGAAGCATTTTCAAACGTCCTCAAGGTCTCTTCATTAGCTTGAAAGAAAGGTGCTGTTATTTGCTTCTCCCGTCACTTAAAGTAACATATATGTATACATCATGAGACTAATTTGTCTTTAATTTTGCAGGGGAAGGATTCTTGAGGTGTTGAAGAATTGGCCTGAAAAGGCAATTCAAGTAATTGTCGTGACTGATGGTGAGAGAATATTGGGACTCGGGGACCTTGGATGCCAGGTAATCAGATCTTGTAAAATCTTAACTTCGGTCAAATTAGTGGATTCTATGTTAGGTACTGACGGGTAGTGGCGGATCAGAAACTAATGTCATCGGGGGCACAAGGGGAAATTGGGGAAGGGTAAAGGAAACGTAACACCTAAACCATGTCGTTTGATATAAATTTTTTATTAATTTTTTTTAATTTGCCGGGGGCATGGGCGGCCCTAGTGTGATACACTTGCGTCCACCCTGCAGAAGGTTTTGACTAGGTGCATCAGATACTAATGTGCCTTTTATCTCTGCTCAATTATTCTCATAGTCCATTAATTCGTTTAATATCTGACTAGTTCTTATACTTTACAGGGTATGGGAATACCAGTTGGTAAATTGGCTTTGTATACAGCACTTGGAGGAGTCAGGCCCTCAGCTGTAAGGATCAAAATTCTATCAAATTTATTACTTTTTTGGATTGTATTCATATATATATGCCATGCATAGGTTGCAACTTATGTCTTCTGGGGCAGGGCCATCCTTGTCAAATCGGGGGCCAGGCCATTTTATTGCGGACCCTTGATTATCATCGTTCTAAGTGATAAAATCATATATACATACATGATAACCTTTTGTGTTACTAAAATCATTAGCATAATAAATCACTTGAAAATTTGTCTCATATCATTTTAGTGGAAAGAATACTAATTAAACTTGTGTAGTCAATGTCATCCGCTAAAGCTTTTTTCAGTTTGGAATATGACCAAATCAATCATTATTTCTTGTGATGTTGAAGTGTATAAAAAAGGAGTAATATAATTTGAGTTACTGCTTTTCTTTTTTAATTATGAATAGAAAGTGGATCATAATAATTTTTAAAATATGGGCCTTAAATGTACTATTAACATATTATAAGTTGACTACAAATATACTACTAAACTTATAGGAATCGTAGTTTTAAGTATTGATTCATGGTCTTTGAACACGACAACTCAATTTTATCTTCTTTGTCTGGATGTTTGTTCTTTGGAAACTTGGATGTATGAAACCAATCATGTACTTCGTGTGAATGTGTCTCTCATCCTTCTCTAGTGCTTGCCGATAACCATTGATGTTGGGACAAATAATGAGAAGTTACTGAACGACGAATTCTACATTGGGCTGAAACAGAAGAGGGCTACCGGAAAGGTTGAGTTTCAGTCTTTGGTAATTTCCATGATGATTTTTGACTTGTTATGATCTTCTTTCCTTACCAATCATCTGGTTTTAATCATTTGTAGGAGTATTATGACTTTCTTCACGAGTTCATGTCTGCTGTTAAACAAAATTACGGGGAAAAAGTTCTTGTTCAGGTGTTTGAATCTGTCACTGTTCATTTGTTTGTCGACCAAGTTCGAATTATTTTGTGCTGGTAAATTAGACTTCTTAATCTGCAGTTTGAGGATTTTGCAAACCATAATGCTTTCGAGCTGTTGACTAGATATGGTACAACCCATCTGGTATTCAATGATGATATACAGGTATTCAAGAATATTTATCTAGTTGTATTGCAGTAACTATATGCTACTAAATACCTATATTATTATAATTATTATTATTAATTTATTATAATTATTATTATTATTATTATTAGGGGACAGCAGCTGTGGTACTTTCAGGTCTTGTGGCAGCTCAGAAGTTACTTGGGGGAACCTTGGCTGATCATACATTCTTGTTTCTTGGTGCTGGAGAGGTAAAAGAAACAGATTCTTTAGTGCTAAACCATTTACTTGTTATTATGAATATACATGGGGAGCAAGAGGCCGAATAGATGTTCAAATTATTGTTAATTGTCTGTAGTCCGTTGGATGTTTTGAGTTGTGTGGCCTGTGGTACAGATCGATCTTTAGAAGTTTCAAGTAATATGGATTGGCTAGTTAGAGTCAACAAGCAGGCAACTGCCTAGAGCTGTTAAACGAACCGAGCGTTTGTGAACAAACCTCGAAATCAACTCGTTTAAGCTCGTTCAAGATCGTTCGTTAATGATATCGAGTCGAGCTCGATCGGTTTCTGCTACTCGTTTACTAAACGAGCGAACACGAGCCCTGCTCGTGAACGCTTGATAGTGTTCGCGAGCATAGGTAATATATATAATATATACACATTAACACATATCACATATCACATATGAGGGAGCCGAGCCGAGCTAGATTTACTAATGGCTATAAACAAATTACTATTGAACGAGCCGAGCCGAGCTCGATTTCGAGCCGTTCGTGAGCCTGATCTCGAGCTCGAACATATTCCATTCTTATCGAGCCAAGCTCGAACGGTTTTTTATGCTCGTTTTGTTAACGAGCGAGTTCGAGTGAATTTCAGCTACTCGGCTGCTCAACTCGGCTCGTTAACAGCACTACAACTGCCACTGTTTCTGCTCTCTCTAGACAGTCTCCCATCATAAAAGGCTATTTGAATTTCCGAAGACATATGATATAATCATAGGAGGAACGCGTTGAAGATGTTTTTCTGATGTTTCATTACCTTGTTATTGCAGGCGGGAACTGGCATAGCCGAGCTTATTGCTCTTGAAATTTCAAAGAAGGTGTGAACTTGCAGCCAATTGATCTTGCCTACGATAAGTAGCCGACTTTTGGTAACATTTTACTTAAATAACTTTGCAGACAAAGATTCCTGTTGAATCAGCACGCGGGAAGATCTGGCTGGTGGACTCCAAGGTTGCATCTTTTCTTTAATGAAGTGTTCACTTGTTTAATCAGTGTTCTAATTTGTATTTCTCGATATTGACTGCAACGTCGTACATATTTTGTAGGGATTAATCGTTAGTTCTCGCAAAGAATCTCTTCAACACTTCAAGAAGCCATGGGCTCATGAGCATAAAGCTGTAGACAATCTTCTTGATGCTGTCAAGGTTTGCCGATTTCGGTTGCGCCTTTTTGGTGGCTAAAAAAAAAATATTCATTCAGGACTTGATCTTATTCTTTTTTGACCTTCATAGGAGGTCAAGCCAACTGTCTTAATTGGGACCTCTGGAGTAGGAAAAACTTTCACGAAGGAGGTGATTGAGGCCATGGCTTCCATAAACGAGGTATTTTTCAAGGGAAGTTTTGTCTTTTTGTTTCTTTCTTGGAAAAAACGAGTGATAGAATCTGATCTGATACGGTTTTCAGAAACCCCTTATCATGGCTCTGTCCAACCCAACCTCACAAGCTGAATGTACTGCTGAAGAAGCATACACATGGACCAAGGTGAGTGAAAGGCTTCTAATATTTTTCAGGAATGTCTTTTCACACAACCAAAATTCTTAATACACAACAATTTTTTTCCACATTTACTCTTTAAATTTATGTTTTTTTAAATTCGATGATTCTGACAGACTTTTAGACAGAATGCCAAAAGTATTCATGACTCGATTTTAGTCAGAAAGTCTTTCTGACCGGTATTGGGTATGAAAAACATTTAAAATATTGACTCGAATTAAATCAGAATAATCATCGTTTTCGGACTCAAATTTGGTCAGAATAATTTGCAAACTTGTTGATTCTAACCAAATTTCAGACAGAATATTAAAAGTTTTCTTGACTCAATTTCAGTCAGAAAGTCTTTCTGACCGGTATTGGGTTTGGAAAACATTCAAAATTCTGACTCGAATTGACGATCGTTTTCTGACTTGAAATGGGTCAGAATATTTGCTGTGTGAAAAGATGTTCCGTGTTTTTTCTGTAGTTTCTGAAAGTAATATCATTACACAGAGTGGTGATCATTATTTATCTGTTGATTATGCTGATGAATTTGAATCGTCTTTAGGGTCGTGCCATTTTTGCAAGTGGAAGTCCATTTGATCCTGTTGAGTACAACGGCAAAGTTTATGTCCCTGGACAAGTATAAAAGCTCCTTCTGCAATTGTTTTGATTTAGATACACACTATTTATGCTGACAGGAATGATAACTGACAATTTATATGTTCATGAAGTCAAACAATTGCTATATATTTCCTGGATTTGGCCTTGGTCTGGTAATGTCTGGAGCTATTCGTGTCCATGATGATATGCTTCTGGCCGCATGTAAGAATTTCCAATATTTGTTTTGAGCCTCTTTTTAGTTCATAAAGTTTATTTGATTTTTCATTAGTCTATCTTAAATCTGTAAAGGAGGGACCATTAAGGCAACGGTAAGATTTGTAGCTCTGTAACCCTATTTTTGTGTTTTAGACCCTGTATATATAGGTGGCATTTTCTGTGTGTTTTATTGAGCAATAGAAGAAATGCCAAGGGTTTTGTTGTGTTTTTCTTGGAATAGCGGAAGCTCTGGCTAAGCATGTGACTGAAGAACACTATGCAAAGGGAATGATCTATCCATCATTTTCTAACATTAGGAAGATTTCAGCCAGTATTGCTGCTGCTGTTGCTGCAAAAGCTTATGAACTTGGTTAGTGCTCCTCCAATTTTCTCCCATCTTTCTTCTAATCTTTGGTTGGTCACTATTTTCACTCGTCTTTATAATCTTTGTCTTAACTCATATAATCATAATCGTGGCCGCGGGGGGAGTCGGGTATATATGGACTCCTCATTGCATCAAACCAAGGACGTAGCCATGCATATGGTTTATGTGCCCTAAGCCCCACTCGTTTTTGTATTTTTGTCTTTGGTACCTAAAAAATCATATCAATTCAGTCCAGCCGACCATTCAAATATACTTCATTAGCCCATTCAAACAAAAATTCATGACTCCACCGTTGCATCGATCCAAAAAGATGTGTATATCTTCATGTTTAAATAAATACAATACATAACTTGTCTTTTTGTACATGTAACGAGATGTTTCCATGCATCGAGCCTTTATCTTTAATTTTTAGGTTGATTAATTACAAAGAATTCCATGTATTGAATTGTCATTATTCAAGTTTTATCAGCTGCTGACTTTTGTACGTCGATTTCAATTCGTAGGGGTGGCTAGCCGACTTCCTCAACCTGATAATCTAGTGAAGTTTGCTGAAAGCTGCATGTACACTCCCATCTATCGAAACTACCGTTGATTCGGTTACTAGCTATACTTGCATGTAGCTGTCTACTGCTTATGGTTGTAATGTATATGATATATTATGTATTGGTTGCCACGTCAGTAATGCAGACACTTGAAATCTTTTGAACATCAATTTCTTGATGGTTTTGTATGTCAGATAATTACATTGCTTTGGCATTTCCAACGCCTCTTCTCCCCACAATCCCCTCTGAAAAGAATTCAGCCGTCCTATGTAACGAAGTGTTTTTTTTTTTTTTTTTTTTTTTTTGTTTTTTCTGAGTCTATTTGAGTTTTGAGTTTTGTACCATCGCCGTCTCATATCACAAGAGCTTTTAGAATTTTGAGCATAGTTTAAAAGAAACACTAATTTTGAGCTTTTAGAATTTTGAGCATTCGATAGCTTTTTTTGTGACGAAAGGTAAAAAGGATGCCCAACTAATTATTACTTATTAGTGTTAGCAACTTTTTCGAATTGGACACGAAAGGCTAATCATTGGTGTTAGTAAATTTGTAGCATAGATTTGTGGACACCGGTGAGTGTTGTGAAAGGCAAATAGTAATGCCTTTTGGGAAAATTTATCGTGTATTACTGAATAGATTCGTAATTGTCGGAAGTAGTTACCGAATAACCAAAGGGGCAAATGTCCAAAAGGTCTCATATTAGAATTAATTAGGCGAATAGAACACAAAAGAATCTTATTTGGTTATAAGAACATGTAATTAGTACATAGACTAAACTACACTAAATTAATAATAATAATAATAATAATAATAATAATAATAAAAGCACTGATTTAAAGAAGAAAAAAAAACACGGCGCCAAAGATAAAACAGCACAGGCGCTGAAAATAGTTGTTGTTTTGTTTTTATTTTTATTTTTTTGGATGATAAAAAAAAAAAGGTTTTTTTTTTTTTTTTTTTTGCATGTTAACTTTTTTTTTCTTTCTAGTGACCACCGCGACGTATTGACCCACGCGATGCATCGACCACACCGATGCAGTGATCACCGTGATTCATTGACCATCGCGATGCAGAGACTCCGTGATACATAGACATCGCGATGAAGTGAACCATGATTCAGAGACACCGCTATAAAGTTACACCGTGATGCATAGACACCGCGATGAAGTGACACCGCGATGCACTGACAACCGTGATGCAGAGACACCGCGATGCACTGACAACCGCGATGCATTGTCAACCACGTTGCATAGACATCGCGATGCAGAGACACCGCGATGCAGTGGCCACCGCGATGCACTGACAACCGCGATGCAGAGACATTGCGATGCAGTGACCACCGTGATGCATTGACCATTGTGATGCAGTGACCACCCTAGATCCACGATGCAGTGGCCATCCTCGATGCACAGACACTGCGATGCAGTGCCCACCCCCGATGCAGAGACACCGCGATGCAGTGACAACACCCGATGTAGAGACACCGCGATGTTATGACAATTGACGATACAGAGACACCGCGAGACAGAGACATCGTGATGAAGTGACACCGTATTGTAAAGATACCACGATGCAGAGACGCCGTGATGCAGAGACACCTCGATGAAATGACACCGCGATGCACTGACAACCGCGATGCATTGACAACCCCGATACAACGACCACCGTGATGCAGTGACTACCTCCGATGCATTGACCCCCGCGATGCATTGACCACCTCGATGCAGAGACACCGCGATGAAGTGACACTGCGATGTAGAGACACCGTGATGCATTGACCACCGTGATGAAATGACACCGTATTGCAGAGACACGGTGATGAAGTGACACTGAGAAGAAGCGACACGGCGATGAAATGACACCGCAATGCAGAGACACCGTGATGCATTGACCACCGCGATGAAATGACACCGTATTGCAAAGACACCGCGATGAAGTGACACCGCGATGCAGAGACGCCGTGATGCAGAGACACCTCGATAAAGTGACGCCGCGATGCACTGACAACCGCGATGCATTGACCACCCCCGATGCAGATACACCGCGATGCAGAGACACCTCGATGAAGTGACACCGCGATGCATTGACCACCCTAGGTCCATTGACTACCCCGATGCATTGACCACCGTGATGCAATGACACCTCTGATGCAGAGACGCTGTGATGCGACACATCAATGAAGTGACACCACGATGCATTGACCACCCAGATCCATTGACCACCACAATGCAGTGGCCACCCCCGATGCAGAGACACCGTGATGTAGTGACCACCCCCGATCCAGAGACACCTTAATGCAATGACCACCCCCGATGAAGAGACACTATGATGCAGTGACCACCCCCGATACAGAGACGCCTGCAGAGGCGCCGTGATGCAGAGACACCTCTAATGCAATGACCATCGCGATGTATTGACCACCGCAATGCATTGACCACCCTCAATCTATTGACCACCCCCAATATAGAGACACCTGTAGAGGCAACCGCGATGCAGAGGCACCTTTAATGCAGTGACCATCGCGATGCATTGACCACCGCAATGCATTGACCACCCTCAATCTATTGACCACCGCAATGCAGTGGCCACCCATGATGCAGAGACACCGCGATGCAGTGACCACCCCCGATGCAGAGACACCACAATGCAGAGACACCGTGATGAAGTGACACCGCGATGAAGATTGGTCAATTAAATCCAAACAGGAACCTCAGAGTTGGTATCCATACTAAAATAAAAAAAACTCAGGCATCCTTTTAAGCAAAAGAGACCCGGGATATCAACATTTTATGCAGTGACATCGGCAATCATATATGCAGTGATATCAACATTTTATGCAGTGACATCGGCAATCATATATGTGTTACATCAACAGTTTATGCAGTGACATCGGCAATCAAATATGCAGTGATATCAACATTTTATGTAGTGACATCGGCAATCATATATACGTGACATCAACAATTGATGCAGTGACATCGGCAATCAAATATGTAGTGACATCAACATTTTATCTGCAGTACAATGCATATAATTGATAAAAGAGCCCACATACACATCTGAAAGATACCACAAGAGTATCCAAAATCCTCTAAAATGTCAATCCTAAGGTACTTGAAGCCAGAAAATGATTCAAATAACCACCAACATTCAGCAAAACAATAACAATACCCTAACAACATTGGGTAAAAAGTGCACAATACAAAAGAAATATTCTCGAAAAAATTCAAAAATGTCATCCAGCAGGTAATGAGGGATCGCGTGTAAGTCACTAACGTCGATATTACTAGCAAGAATACTAGGTACATCGTAGTATAGTAAATGCGAGTCAAGGTCGATCCCACATAGACAATGCAACTATAAGTATAAACGATTCTAACCTAATTAAGAAGCAACATAGAAGGGGTCATGGGCCAACAATAAACAATAAGAAAATAAACTTGGTATTTCTCCCCCTCTTCTCACCGATCTACTAACTTGGATTAGTTAATCGTTACGTTTGCTTCCCCACATAATTTTATTAAAATTAATCATGAGCTTTCATTTTAATTATCATTATCAGCTATGGGTGCAACTCCTACTCCTATCTACTCCGAAAATGGTAGTAGACAATCTATACGGAAGCTACCCTCCTTAATTGGTCCGTAATAGCCCATACGCATAAAGAACTAGAATTACCGATATTGAGCGCTAACTCATACCGCTAACCCGCCTAGACAGCTGTCGACATTGATCAGCATGTTCCTAGGGTCCATTCAAGACTATGTCCAAACTTAAAACTTCACTATTCGTATTTTATGCCAGTTTAATTATGATTACAATAAGCAGATTGGCCAGATCTAACCTACTGTTAATTAAACCTGTCGATCAACGTAGCTGTAGTGAATCCTATTTTTAGGTTTCAAAATAATGCCTCGGTAAACCGGTATAGACCGCCGGGTAACCGGGGTCAGCTTTTCCTATTCCTGGATCTACATTGCTCAATTACGATTAAAATAAGTAAATTATGATGTTTTTAAACATGCAGATTAACTAAAACATATAAATACGAACATATCTACCATATTGAAGACAAAAAGGAACATTCAAAGCTTCATACCTTCAACAATGTTGATCTAGCTCGATCTACTCAAGCTATAGATAGTAGAGTAAGGGAGAAAATCAGAAATAACTCAAAAGCTTGGAATAACTTTATTTCATCAAAATTGTATATATGATTGTAATACTAATGAAAAGTTATGAATCATATGAAAGCTTTCAGTATATGCGGCCTTATATAGATACAATAGCCGACATAAGACTCTCTAAAACCCTAACCGACCTAGATAATACGGCAGAATCAATTTCGTGTCATATAAGCCACCGGTTTACCGGCCCTAGCCCTCGATAAAGCGGGCCGACTTTTCTCATTTTCCTTCAACAAGCTTCTTCTTGGACTTTAATCACTTGGCCCAATATACTTCTTTTGGTCCAGATCCATTCTTCAATACTCCAGATTCGGTACATCCTATAAAACACGTGAAACGAGACAAAACAGTACCAAATCTTCAGGAAAATAACATAGATGCAGAATTACGATCCTAAAAACACACATAGCATCTAACATATATTCCCCAAAATAACGAGTCTATCTATCCTCTCTTGATCATAATTCGGGGTGAATAAGGGTATAATTATTGGTACATTTAGGGCGTTATCAACTACCCTCCACTTAGCTTTTGATCGTCCCGAGTAAAAAGGCGAAAAGAAAACAACACTCTGATCAGAACACAAGTTAATTAAAAACAACTATGCCTCACAAAGTCAAGATCGAGATCCTGCCACTCATATCCATCAGTAACGCATTAAACACTATTCACATCATAAGCCAATGTGTGTGTGCAATAACTTTCACAACCGCCTAGTAATGCAGACAATCTCACATTACATCGACCCATAGTCGAACTAACCAGTCTTGAACATGTTATTTATTAATTAATTGAGCTGGCAAGGCGGATCTAGAACCGAGTATATATTAATCTTAGGCTCGCGTTTATCGGTCTATGCAAAAGTCGTGCGTTTTACGCTCCATCGACTCAGATCTTGCTAAAGAGAATATAGATGTATATATTTCAATGCACTTCTCTTTCTTGGCGGGTAAAATCTCATTGATTTAGATATCCTCACGGCCCCACTCATGATAAACTACCGAATCCGAAATTCCTTTGCCTTTATAAGCGTTGGTGGAACATGATTCATGATGAAGCCAGGGTCAACTCTAATCAAAGCAATATGCTATCGACTACACATCAAGGGAAGTGAGATATACGTGCTTAAAATGGTGGCTCATAACAGAATATGCATTTAATACGCCACTACTTCAGAAGTGGGCTTTTACTCTCACTTGTGCAAAGTGAAACAAACAATTAACTCGAAAAGATCAAAGATATCATATTTTTTTGAAATTTTGTCAAAATGAATCAAAGTCTAAGTGGTGAATCGTGCATCAAAGAGAATCAAGATAATCACGCAATTTACGGAATATAGTGCTAAGAAGCTAAGTGACGTTCCCAACCCCCCACTTAAACGAAACAATGTCCTCAATGTGTAAAGTGAAAAATGAAAAATGAAAAGGAACTTAGCTCATTTAAGGGTGGAACCAAAGAAGAACTGGATCATCGTATAAATCATCGGGCTCATGTATGTAGTCCATGAAGAATCTGCGCTAAGTAACTCAAACATACCAAGAAGAATAGTGGTGACAAGAAACCGTATAATAAAATGGCGGCAGTAAAAGAGAAAAGAATTAACTCCAAAACAAATTAAGCCGACAAAATTTTATTTTAATAAAATTATGCTACATTAACTAGATAGGAAAAGAAAAAGAAAAATGTAAAAAAACAACAACGAAAAGAAAGAAAACTAATCCTCATCAGAATAACCCTCCCAGTCATCTCTAGGCTCAAAACCAGGAGGTGGACCAGAACTACAGGAAGCAGCGGCCGAAGATGAGGCTCGGTGATGTGGGTCAGTCCTAGGTGGTGGGGTCGATGGAGGAACGCCAAAGAAGTCTATAATCCTATCCATTTTGTGATGCTAACTCACAATCTCTCGTGAGTGCTCCTCTAGCATAGCTCTCTGAGTCCGGGGTGCTCCAAGGACTGGAGTAAGCTTCCTCTCAGCTCTCCCAACCCGTCTTGAAATTTTTTGAACCGACTGCGAACATATCATCTGCTCAGGGTCTTCCCAATCATCACTGACGAGAATTTTCACCTCGTCCTCTAAAGCAAACATGTCAATCATCGGCCCGTATGGCAACTGCTCGTGCTCGGAAGTGGCGGCAAGCTTATGAATACGGCTATGTGTTGGACATATTTTGAGTTTTAGTGATGAGTACCAGACTAGCTGTTATAGAGCAAAGGCAAAAAGACGTCTAGATTAAATGTATAGGCTTATTAGAGTTTGATCTTTGTATAGGTTTGATCAAACAAGCATTGTAAAAGGTCAGCTGACTTTCATCAGCATACCTGTCTAGGTCAGTAAGGTAACTAGGTCAGTAGACTAGTTAGGGACCTGCTGAAGACTGAAAGTTGAGGGGTCAAACTCAGTTATTGAAGGCTTAGGGATCAAACTTAGTATTTAAAGTCAAGGATATGGAATCAGAATTTAGGGAAGTCTGTGATGACCTAAACTGATTACATGTACCTTGTGTACAAGGTCTAAGTTCCATAAGTTAAGTGGTGATTGGAACTTAATTATGTTCAAAATGGTTTACTCTAACTTCACAATCAAAAGTTAGAAGAAGACAATCAGCTTAAGTGTTATAAACACAGCAAACTTTAGACAGCTGACTGACAAGCATTTCAGCATACTTACATACACAGGAACCTGCTGAATATATATTTCGAATTAATCAAAGGTTACATTGGAAGATTACAAGGAAAATGACAGATAACAAGTCATGATTTTGTCAACAAATCAATGGTCAAGATTAAAGGGACGTTGGAAAGATTCAGAGCTTTATCCAATGGACACAAGTCAAAGGGGAGACAATCTGAAAACTGACAAAAAGAAGACTGACTGTGTCAGTACTATGAACAGTCAGAAAAAGCAAGTCAAGATGGAGACAAATCTGAAACGGCTATGTTTGAATTTCAAACATGAGTCACGGGATTCTCTACTATAAATAGAGGACTCCAGATTCAGATACAAGCGATGAAAATTGATGAAAAACAACAATCAATCTTATGCTATCAAGAAATTCACCCTGCTGATATCACTGAGCTTAAAGCTACTGATCCAGTGAATTCTTCAAGTGTAACCTGCTATCAAGTTACATCAAGTTTACACACTTGAAGACATCAAGTTGTTGATCATTTCATCCTGATCAAGCTGCTGAAAGCTGAATCACTTACTTGATTCAAACTTTCTTTCACAAGAAACCTGTTGAAGACAGAGAAGCACTTAGGTGTCAAGAACTGTTGTTTGTGGTGGAGTTGGTGAAGAGGCAATCCTACCCTTCAAGGACCAGTGGAATACGTTGGAGCAGCAATCCTACCTGTTTCAAATATTCAGTTTGTGAAGCCATAGTTATTGGTGAAGGACAGACAGCTTAAGGATTTTTGTAACTGCAACCTCAAGGATCTCTAGTGAATTACCTCCAACATCACAGGAGAAGAGTGGACTGACAAGATTACACCACCTGGAACCACTATAAAAATTGCCTACTTACTTTCTGCATTTACTTTCTGCATCTAGTATATTAAGCACATCAACCTACTGGAACTAGCAACTGAATCACACACTTACACTCTGAGCATCTAATACTTGGTATCATATTTTAACAACAAGTAATAAGGCTTAATTTGAATATATTCCGCTGCAGCAAATTCAGTAAAATCAATAGTCATCAGACTACTAAGTTGTCAGCAGACTACTGAGTGGTCAAGAGACTACTGAGCAGTCAGCAGGCTACTGAACTTGCTGAGTTTGTTAACTCCAAAAGTTTTAAGTGATAAGTTTATTCACCCCCTCTAAACTTAACCAAAGCCTTTTCAAGGGACCAACAATTGGTATCGGAGCAGTGCTTCTGTTCTGAAGTAATCCTACTTGTTGTGCTTGTGAAAATACATTGAAAACTTTTTCAAGTTTCTGATTTTCAAAGCTTTGCATCATGGATAACAACCAGTATGCTAGAACTATGTTGATGTGTTCCTTAGATCGTTTTGATGAGTATAAACGTCGTATGCAGGCTTTTCTGGCTGCAACACATGATGAGATGATGGATGTGCTGACTGATGGACCACTGGAGATCACTAAGTCAGTAGCTGTGGGAAATGAACCTCAGTACATTCTAAAACCAAAAAGAGAGTGGAATGTTGAAGATAGAAAAAGAGCAAACCTCAACAATATTGCCATTGATATCATATACAGAACTTTGGATAGCAATATATGTACATGAAGGTGAAGGATTGCAAGACTGCAAAGGAACTTTGGGATAAGTTACAACTAATCTGTGAAGGTACTGATGCTATCAAGAAAAACAAGATCAGTGTAGCCAAAAAGAAGTTTCAAGATTTCAAAATGAAACCAAATGAAACTATTGAAAAAATGGAGTCAAGATTCAATGCCATCATGGATGAACTCACTCTGCTGAATGTAGTCTACTCAAAAGAAGAAATCAACTCAAAAATCATAGAAGCCCTACCAGCAAAAGAAGTTTGGGAAATGAAGGTTACTACAATAGAAGAAATGAGAAGTCTACATGAAGAGGACACCTTCAGGTTATTTTTAGATCTCAAGGCTTATGAATTCAGTAAGAAACATGTACCTGAGACTGAAAAGGAAGAACCAAAGACCACTGCATTGGCTGCTACACATCAAGAAGAATCATCAGGAGCTCAAGATGATCTACTGGATGAGATGCAAGAGCAAATTGCCCTTTTGAGCAAGAAAATCAGAATGATGAAAACAGGAAGGGGTTCTCCAAGAAACTTCACAAAGAAATCAAGTGAAAAGAAAAATGAAGAACCCAAGAAAGTCAATGATTACTTGCGTTTTCAATGCAAGAAACCAGGACACTTCAAACCTGACTGTCCTGAATTGAAACAGAAAAAGGAACCTGATTATCTGTGCTTCAACTGCAAGAAACCTAGACATTTCAGACCTGATTGTCCAGACCTACTGAAGAACAAGAATCAGCAAAGAAGACCTGGCAAGAAAGCAATGGTTGTTGATGATAAATCAGGATATGAAGTTGAATCAGAAAAAAGGAAATGAATCTGATGATACTGCACTTGTTGCTGACATGGAAGATTATGCTTTAATGGAAAATATGGATGAAACAGAGGAGGTATACAATTCTGTATCTATAAACACTCCTGCTGAAAGTGATTGTGAATCAACTTGTGGTTCAAATCCTAAAAATTCTGACAATGAAGAAACTTTGGATGCCATCCTTAATCAACTGAAGATAATACAATCTGGTTATGAGATTGTGAAGGCTGAAAAAGAAGCTCTTTAAACAGAAGTTGAAAGGTTGAAAGTTGAATTAAGAGTTCTCAAGGGTAAGGAAAAAGAGTTTGGACAGATTCAACGTAAGTCTACTGTACCTTCAATAGCTGTTGAATCTGCTGAACAATTTAGTTCCTCCACTGCATTCAAGTCTGGAAAGCCTTATGGTGATAGAACAGGCCTTGGATTTGGAACTCAACAATCTAATAAGAGTGGATCCAGCAAGGTTACTGAACCCAGTACCAAAATTGGTCCTAAGTTTGTGCCTGCACAAGATCCAACTCCCAATAAGGTTGCTGAGGCAGTGAAGCCTACTGAGAAGACTTCAAGGAAGCAAAATCAGAAGTCAAAAGGTCAACAGCACCTAACTAAAGGGGTAAATCCAAAGGTAGGACTGCTGGACCTTCTAGACCTGCTGATAGCAGACATGCTGCCAAGTCTGCTAGACCACAAAAGGGCAAAAACCAGAAATATTCCTAGGATAAGAATCCTAAACCTAAAAATGTTAATCATTCTAGGGATACTTATCTTAGGGAGGAAAGGTAGAATGTTCCCTGCTGATGAAGATTGGAATATTCCTGCCCCTACTGCTAGAAACAACAGGTATAACCATACTGCTAGGGTAAAACCTCAGCAATGGACTCAGCAGAGGACTTATACAAGACCTCAGCAGGGACCTCAGCAGACTTCATATTACAGGGCTACTCCTAACAGACAGCAAACCTATGGGTATGCTAGTGCTTCTAACAATAGAAATCACTCCAAACAACATTACATACCAAAAGGCCAGAAAGCATATATGAGTTCTACACAACCAAATGTTAGACCTTATGGATGTGTAGAATACATGTATGAACAAAAGTTTAACACTTTTCAAAGAAGACCTTATGGAAATTTGCCAAGGGTCATGCTTACCATTGACCACTATGGACCCAAACGGTTTTGGGTACCTAAAATACATTAACTTTGTTTTGTAGGGTGTCTGGTACTTTGACAGTGGATGTTCCAGACATATGACAAAGAATAAGCACTGTTTGATAAACTCTGTGGCAAAGGATGGTCCAAGAGTGAATTTTGGCAACAAGAACACACCAGGATACACAAGAGGATATGGTACACTGGTGAGGAATGGATTAACTATCAGGAATGTTGCATTTGTGGAAGGACTGGACTACAACCTACTGAGCACTGGATAGTTTTGTGACATGGGTTACAAGGTCACTTTTGACAAAGTCACCTGTATTGTCATTAGTGAAAGAGGTGATCAAGTTGTGTTGGCTGGAAGAAGACAACAAAACATGTATGTTGTGGATTGGTCTACTGCTATTCCAGAGACATGTCTGATTGTGCACACCAAGTCAGAACTAAATTGGTTATGGCATAAGAAGTTGAATCATCTAAACTTTGATGATATCAATCAGTTGTTGAAAAAGAAACTGATGATTGGTTTACCTGAGATCAAATTCAAAAATGATGCTATATGTGATGCTTGTCAGCAAGGTAAACAAACAAAATCAAGCTTCAAGTCAAAGACTAAACAATCAACAAAAAGAGTTTTGGAGCTGATGCACATGGATCTGTTTGGACCAGTAACACCAACAAGTGTGACAAGGAAGAAGTACACTCTGGTAGTTGTGGATGATTATTCAAGATACACTTGGGTAGTATTCATGAACAAGAAAAGTGAAACACTTCCAAAGGTGCCTGAACTTTTGAAGAGATTGCAAAATGAGAAAAGTTTGACAGTAGTGAAGATCATATCAGACAAGGGTACTGAATTTTTCAATAAAGTCATAAGAGAATATTGTGAGAAAAATGGTGTGCTACACCGATTAGCTGCTACTGGCACACCTCAGCAAAATGGAGTTGCTGAGAGAAGAAACATGACTTTGAAAGAAGCAAGAAGGACTATGATATGTGAAGTATTATTACCTGAAAGATATTGGGCTGAAGCAGTCAATACATCATGCTATACACAAAATAGGACCTCAGTGAACAAGAAACTGCTGAAGACACCTTATGAGATTTGGAATGGAAGGAAACCCAATATATCCTATTTCCATCCATTTGGAAGCAAATGTTTTATACTAAATCATAAGGAGCAATTGAAGACATTCCAACCAAAATCAGATGAAGGAATCTTCTTGGGATATTCTTCTGTCAGCAAGGCATTTAGGGTACTGAATAAAAGAACACAGAAACATGAAGAATCAATACATGTTGTATTTGATGAACCTAAGTTCACTGGAATGGAAGATGAAGCTTCAGAACCTGCTGAGAATCAACAAGTCACTGATCCAGAATGTGTTGATGTTTTGGAAAGGATAAATGACTCAAAGATTTCTGACTCTGCCCCTGCTGAACACCCTGCTGGTAACACTACTGATGCAACAACTGAAGCAATTCAAGGATCTGCTGAACCCCCTACTGAAGCAACAGTAGACCCTACTGAAGATGATGTTCCTGAGAATCAAACCAACCAAAATCCACAATGGTTAAGGGATCACCCTGCTGAGCAAGTTATCGGCAATATACAGCAAGGTGTGAGGACTAGAAGACAATTAGAAGCAATGTTTACTTGTTTTCTATCTCAAATAGAGCCTAAAGTTGTTGAAGAAGCAATATCAGATCCAGATTGGATAATTGCTATGCAAGAGGAATTGAATGAATTTGAAAGAAATCAAGTTTGGACACTAGTGGAAAGGCCTAATCATGCAAATATAATTGGAACAAAATAGGTATACAGAAACAAATTGGATGAATCTGGTACCATTGTAAGGAATAAGGCCAGACTAGTAGCAAAAGGCTATTCTCAAGCAGAAAGAATAGATTTTGATGAGACATATGCCCCAGTTGCAAGATTGGAAGCTATAAGATTATTCTTGGCATATGCTGCTTACAAAAACTTCAAAGTATACCATATGGATGTCAATAGTGCATTTCTGAATGGAATTCTGGAAGAAGAGGTTTATGTTCAGCAACCTCCTGGTTTTGAAGTTAAAGATCAAGAAGATAAAGTGTACAGACTCAATAAAGCACTTTATGGTTTGAAACAAGCACCAAGAGCATGGTATGAGACCTTATCTCAATTCTTGGTGGACAATGGTTTTATCAAAGGAACCATTAACAAGACTCTTTCGAATCAATCAATGAAGAGCGACACCTGCTTTGATGCAGATTTATGTTGATGACATAATTTTTGGTTCTGAAAATGAATTGCTATGTGAAAAGTTTGCTAATCTCATGAAAAGCAAGTTCCAAATGAGTATGATGGGAGAGATGAACTACTTTTTGGGATTCCAAGTCAAACAAAAAAAAGATGGAATCTTCATTCATCAAACCAAATACACCAAGGAGTTACTGAAGAAGTTTGGCATGGAAAACAGCACCAAGGTATCAACTCTTATGAGTACAAACATCAGTCTGGATGAAGATAAAGAATGCAAAGATGTTGATCAGACCTTATACAGAAGGATGATAGGCAGTCTGCTATACCTTACTGCCAGCAGACCTGATATATCCTTTGCTGTAGGTGTTTGTGCAAGATTTCAATCAAAACCAAAGGAGAGTCAATTATCAAGTATCTAAAAGAGACTTTGGGAGTAGGGATATGGTATTCAAAAGATGGAAGCTTTAAGGTTATATCCTACTCAGATTCTGATTATGCTGGATGCAAGATTGATAGAAAAAGCACCACAGGAACCTGTCAGTTGATGGGAAATAGACTGGTTTCCTGGTTTAGTAAGAAACATAATTTTATATCAACTTCTACTACTGAAGCTGAATATATAGCTGCTGGAAGTTGCTGTGCACAAATACTATGGTTAAGACAACAGTTAAGGGATTATGGAATTGAAGAAAGAGAAATTCCCATAATGTGTGACAACACAAGTGCAATTGCAATCACAGAAAATCCTGTTTTGCACTGAAAAACCAAGCATATTGATGTGAGACATCACTTTATAAGAGATCATGTTGAAAAGAAAGATGTAGTGGTTCTTTCCATCTCTACTGAAGATCAACTTGCTGATATATTTACTAATCCATTGGATAGTGAAAGATTTGCAAAGTTAAGGACTGAACTTGGAATCATAAAAGTTCACTGATATACTTTAATGATCAGCAGTGTACTGGAATTCATCAAGGGGATTAGTCTTTGCTATGTTGGGTGAGCTCACTTAGCAGACTAGTCATTGGTATCAACAATTCCATGTACTTATTTATGTTTGGACAATTGAGCAAATGAAGTTTCCAAGGGGATTGGTCTTTGTCCTATTGGGTGAGCTCACTTGACAGATCAGTCATTGGTATTAAACTTCATCTTGTATTATCAGTTGGACAAAACAAGAACATTTGAAGATCAGCAGAGTAACCTTGTCTTGTCAATGTCGAGAGCCATTCTTGTCGTGATTCTTTGAGCGAAGTCTATTGATGGCAAAGGCTGTTGAACTATACGTTACAAGACAGTCAAACTTAAATGAAAGTCAACAGTAATTGGATATTATTCTTATCATTTATAACCGCAGTTACAAATATCCAACGGTTACAACTTTTATGGAATCAATTAGTGGGACACGTGGCAACATCACATTTATTCCAACTTTAATCGTGGTTAAATGCTACAGTACGTGTACAATACTTTATCTGACAATTACTACCCACTACTTTTTGCTATATATATAGACATATACACAGAGGATATATACAACTTTCAGATCGTTTTTTTCTCTGAAAATACACTGTGTGAACAGGGATTTGAAAGCTTTCTTCTTCATCTTTCTCATCTCTAATGGCGGACAAGGATGATATTCACATTGGAACAAGCCAAAGTGTCAGAGGATTTGTTGTTGATGCTAACAAAACTGAGTTGGCTATCAATATTGGTAGAAGAATCAGAAGATTTGAAGGACTGGAAGATGTTCTTAATCTGAGATTGGAAAGCATATCTTACACAAATGTTGTAAATTTCTGGAGGAACATTGTTATAAGAGATAATAGAGAGGCATTTACTACCACAGTTAATGGCCAAGAGATTGAAATTTCCTCAAACCTATTGAGGGAAGTGCTTGTGTTTGGACCTGGTAATGATGCTCCCACCAGTCCTGAAGAAATGGGGCAGCCAAGATTGGAGTTTGTTGATAAAATAAATACCAACAAATCCATTAAGTCCTCACTGAGTATCAATGTGAAGCACATCCAGATAGAATATAATCTGCTGAGTAAGATTATAGCCAAGAACATTTTGGGATTCAGTGGAAGTCTTGACACATTGTCAGGACCCAAGATTGACTTGTTGATCATCATATGCAAGAGTATGAAGTTTAATTGGGCTGGATTCTTTATACAATACATGAAGAAGGTGATAACTGAGGACAGAGATGGGACAAGAAAGTCCAAGACTCTGCCCTTGGGTTTGATGATTTAGGCCCTGCTGACTCATTTAAGGGTTGCTGATGTTGCACCTGAAAAGATAAACAAGTCCATATACAAAAAGAAGATCAGTTATATCATCCCTGGTTTGGATGATGATGAAGAGTTGGACACTAAAAGGACATAGAGTGACAATGATGGAGATGATGATGCTGGTGGTGAGCAGGTTAAACAAGTTGCTAAATCTGCTGCACCTAAGAAGGCTACTGAGAAGAGAAAGGCTACTGATACTAGAAAGATTACTGAGATGCTTAAACCAAAGAAAACAAGACATCAAACAGTAGAGACTGCTGAGTCTACTGAGGGTCTAGTTGAAGTTGAAGTTACTGATCCTACTGATGTTGTAAAGAAGTCTGCTGGTGAGATCTTGTAAGAGCAACAGAAGGAAGATAAAAGAAAAAGGAAAGCTGCTGAAATTGAAGCTGAACGAACTTCAAACAGAATGGAAGAGATTGCGAAAAAGACGAAACATGGAAAAGGCAAAGAGTTAAGGGTCCTGAAGGACCACGGGAAATAGAAGAAGAGGTTGTTGAGCCTATTGCTGATGCTGGTGTTGTTGTTGAGCAACAGATTGAAGAACCACAGCACTATGCTGAGGAAACTGTTCCAGACCCTGCTGTGGAAACAACTGAGGTTGCAACTGATCAACAAAGTGAAGCACCACTCAAACCTGCTGAACCAGAACTTGTTGTGAAGCTACTGAATCTGAACCTATAAAAGCTGTTGAGTCTACTGAGGCTAGAGAGGTTGTTGTTGAGTAACTTACTGAAGAACCACAGCAGACTACTGAATCTGCACCTACTGTGGAAATTGATACAACTGTACAAGACCCTTCCATTTTTGCAATAATTTAGGGGGAAGAGCAATCTGTTGCTAACCCTGCTGATGGACATGAAGGTCAGGGGGAACCTAGTGTTGAGCAGATGGAGGTAGTAGGGACAAATGTGAAATCTGATGAGCCTACTGACCTGATGGCATCTACTGAGGAAACACTGAATTTGCTTGTTGAGACCTTTGGAGGACAACAAGATGAACAAACAGCTCCTAGAAAGCCATCAATGCCCTTTGAGAGGAAGGAGAAGAAAAAGAAGGAAGGGTATGTTGATCCTAAACTCAAGCTGGTTGCTGATTACTTTCAATGGAAGTTTGGCTACTACAAGTGTCAAAAACCAGCTGCTGAACCAATGACAGATTTTGAGTGATAGGCCTTTGAAAAGTTAGAAGTTTAAAATCTACTTGACTTGGTTGATACTTCCCTACTGGAAATGAGGTTGATGGAACTCATTGAAGGAGAAAAAGGATAAGGAAGTATCTTGTTTAAAGACCCTAGGGATGCACCAGATAGTGATGATTCATCATCATCTGATTCTGATGATGATCATCCTACACATCAAGGAGAAGCCAGTGGAACTGCATTGTCAACTGAACCAAGAGTAGAACAGTCTGCTGGTGCTGACAAGTCTGCTGAGTGCCAGAAAACTGATCAAATGAATGAAGATCTGGAAGATCTAACTATAGATGATTTGGAGGCTCAAATCAATGATAGAATAAATTTTGGAGATAATAGGTTGGTCAGTATGTCTGATAAATTCTTAGTTGTGGAAACTGTTGTGAATCCTGATGATCAGCAGACTGAAAATTTGGATGAGGAGATGGTAATAACACATAGTGAGCCTGACATCAGTTTTGAGAATTCAGCTCAATATCAGGAGTGGATTGATACTCAGGACACTTTATCTAAAACTGCTGATACTCTACAGAAGATTGCTGATGCTAGAGGATTTCGAAAAGAAAATATGGCAATATTTCCTGAAATTCTTGTACAGAGAGTCTTGATCACTGAGGAACAAACAGTGATAGGCCAGAGATTGGATTTGGTGATGGGGTTGGAAGGATCACCGACACATTTTGAGAAGGTTCAGGTTGCTGAGGAACAAACAGCTCCTGAACAAAGGTCGGAACTGGAGGTACATGTTGCTGAGGATCAGACAGCACCTGGACAAAGGTTGGAACCTACAATGGGTTTGTAGGAAACCCCTGTACAAGTTGAAGAAATTGTTATAGCACATGTTCTTTGAAACACTGTGAGTACAGTCTGAGCTCTTTCAAGTAGAGGCTATCGATGGAAAGGATAGTCGTGATTCTTTGTTAATAAGGATGAACAACTGCTGGACTATGATTTCAGGGATGAGGAGTTCCAAGTGCCTAAGGAAGAACAAGTTGCTAATTAACCTCAACAGGCACATGTACCACTTTTTGAGGAGGAACATGCTGTGGAACCTCAACCTGCACAATATCCAATTTTGGAGGAAATATTTGGTGATGAGATTGAAGAGGGTCCTGAACCTGCTGGATGGGACAGGGCTAAGAGCTATGGTTGTCAGCAGACAGAGGGCACAATACAATGTTGTAGAACCTCACAGTGATCTTCTTTGGACACATGGTTTGGAGGTGTGGTGAGTGCGATGCAAAGACATGTTTTGAATGAGTCGAGAGTAGTTAGAGATGACATCACACAGTTACAAACTCAACTAAATAAACAAGAACGAAGATTTGAAGATTTAATGAATCTTGTGGAGAATATGGGAAGGACTACTGAAACAGATGCATCTAACATCACATCTACTCTATATGCACTTGCTGATCTTACCCTAGATGTGAGAGGGATAAAACAGAGCAATACACACAGAGATAAATTTCTGAAAGAACAGTTTGCCTCATTGCATGAAAATCTTGACAAGCTTGCTGAGGCTCCCAAGCCTACTATGGCTAACCCTACTGAAACACCTCAAACTGCTGTATTGGATCCTAAGGTTACTGAAAGGATCAATCTGCTGGAGCAAACAATGGAAGGAAGAATCACCGCCGTTGACACAAGAACAGAAATTATGGAGGGTCAATTTGCAAATTTGGTGATCACACAGGAGAGTGTTCATGGTCTACTATACTATTTTGTTGATGATGTCAATAAGGGGGAAGAGGGCCAAACAGCAGTAGAAAAAGAAGCTGCAAGGATCTTTGCAAAGAAGAAATGGGAGGATGATACTAATGCATTCAGGAACCCTGCACCTGGTAGGTTGCAGTTGACTGATGACCTCCTGAAGGAATTTAAGCAGCTTTACTATGGAAAGAAAAGACCTTACAACCGCATGGGATCTTTTGAGGGTCTGGATCACTTTATGGGTATGAAGCTCTGGGAAACAAGAGTCAAATCTATGAGAGATTCTACTAGAGGTGGAAGATGAGGCAGAGGTGGAAGAGGTGCTAGATTGGGGACTGCGCAATCAGCAAGGAATTCATTGGATGAATTCAAACATTTCTATATGAGACAAGGCTTTAATGTTCACACCATAAGATTAACTCTACCAGAAGCCTGGAAGTGGTGGAAAGATCTGAATCATTGGATTGACTTTTCTCCAATTGAAAATCAATGGACGCAGGATGTTGTCAAAGAAATCATGGAGTATTATCAGAAGAAATAGCAAGACAGAGACTGAAGCTAGTTCAACATACTTACACTACAAATTTCATACTGCTGATTCTAGTTTGTAATAATTTTGAACAAATATTATTATAATGAAGAATGACTGAATTTGTTCTGTTTTTGTTCTTATCTTTTTTCTTTGCTGTAAGGAGGGTATTGACATCATCACCAAAATAGGGGAAATTGTTGGAAATACTTTGAGTTTTAGTGATGAGTGCCTGACTAGCTGTTATAGAGCAAAGGCAAAAAGATGTCCAGATTAAATGTATAGTCTTATTAGAGTTTGATCTTTGTATAGGTTTGATCAAACAAGCATTGTAAAAGGTCAGCTGACATTCATCAGCAGACTTGTCTAGGTCAGTAAGGTAACTAGGTTAGTAGACTAGTTATGGACCTGCTGAAGACTGAAGGCTGAGGGGTCAAACTCAGTTATTGAAGGATAAGGGATCAAACTTAGTATTTAAAGTCAAGGATATGGAATCAGAATTTTGGGAAGTCTGTGATGACATAAACTGATTACCTATACCTTGTGTACAAGGTCTAAGTTCCAAAAGTTAAGTGGTGATTGGAACTTTGTTATGTTCAAAATGGTGTAATCAAACTTCACAATCAAAAGTTAGAAGAAGACAGTCAGCTGAAGTGTTATAAACACAACAAACTTCAGACAGCTGACTGACAAGCATTTCAGCATACTTACATACACAGGAACCTGCTGAATATATATTTCAAATTAATCGAAGAATACATTGGAAGATTACAAGTCTTGATTTTGTCAACAAATCAATGGTCAAGATAAAAGGGATGATGGAAATATTTAGAGCTTTATCCAATGGACACAATTCAAAGAAGAGACAGTCTGAAAACTGATAAAAAGAAGACTGATTGTGTCAGTACTATGAATAGTCAGAAAAAGCAAGTCAAAATGGAGACAAATCTGAAACGGCTATGTTTGAATTTCAAACATGAGCCACAGGATTCTCTACTATAAATAGAGGACTCCTGATTCAGATACAAGCGATGAAAATTGATGAAAAACAACAATCAATCTTAAGCTATCAAGTTTACTATCAAGAAATTCACCCTGCTGATATCACTGAGCTTAAAGCTACTGATCCAGTGAATTCTTCAAGTGTAACCTGCTATCAAGTTACATCAAGTTTACACACTTGAAGACATCAGGCTGCTGATCATTTCATCCTGATCAAGCTGCTGAAAGCTGAATCACTTACTTGATTCAAACTTTCTTTCACAAGAAACCTGCTGAAGACAGAAAAGCACTTAGGTGTCAAAACTATTGTTTGTCGTGGAGCTGGTGAAGAGGCAATCCTACCCTTCAAGGACCAGGTGAATACTTTGGAGCAGTAATCTTACCTGTTTCAAATATTCAGTTTGTGAATCCATAGTTATTGGTGAAGGACAGACAGCTAAGGGATTTTTGTAACTGCCACCTCAAGGATCTCTAGTGAATTACCTCCAACATCACAGGAGAAGAGTGGACTGACTGGATTACACCACCTGGAACCACTATAAAAATTTCATACTTACTTTCTTAATCTAGTATATTAAGCACATCAACCTACTGAAACTAACAACTAAATCACACACTTACACTACTGAGTATCTAATACTTGGTATCATATTTTAACAACAAGTAATAAGGATTAATTTGAATATATTCCACTGCAACAAATTCAGTAAAATCAATAGTCAAGTGAGACTCTCGAGCGATGAAGAGACTATCGAGTGGTCGTGAGACTCTTGAGCGATCGGCAGCAACTAAACTTCTTTGAGTTTGTTAACTCCAAAAGTTTTAAGTGTTAAGTTGATTCACCCTCCCTCTAAACTTAACCAAAGCCTTTTCAAGGGACCAACACTATGCATCAGTAGACCGATGTTGACCGGAGATCCCTGCTCCAACTAGAATATCATCTCCGCCCTCTTGGTTTTGACATATACCGTGTGCTTGGTCAGTAGAAGGCGGGCACAAACAAATCTGTTGACCATCTTCCAATCCCTGGATAACTCGTTCTCTAGGAAGATGGTGGGGGCTCCCATAAGGTTGCGCTTCCATTGCATCCCAAAATATTCAGCTATCATGTTCATCATCTCTAGATCTTCAATGTTACTTGAGGATGTGTACTCATCCGGTCCTATCGGTGGATTTTGAACCCCAAAATGAGCATTGATCCGCTCAATAGAAAAATCAATCATAACCCCTCGGATCATAGCAAATGTAACTCCGGGGTTGTGCGAAACACAAGCGTAGAATTCTCTTACCACCGTGGCGTTGAATAGAGTCAGTGATTTTTCTATATCCAGAATATCTTGCTCTTGTAGGTCTCGTGGCAAAATCAAACCGCAATCGTCCAGTTCTACCCCTTGTTCTCGAGCCACTGGTCATGCGTTCCAATGCCCTCGGAACGACTCGTAGATCTCTAAAGAATGGAATTGATCAACCCTATCTATCAAAGGGTTGGCATCTCCATAATTCTCTGATCATCACTAGGACGAACAGCTGATCGGCTATGCTTGGGATCCATCCTGGATGATAACATGACCTGATAGTGAAACTTTTTCTGAAAAGGATACCTCGGTAAACCGGCAGGTAATTCCGATTTACCGGCCTGATTTTTTTGGATTTCTTTCTAGGACAGTACCTCTGATGATAAAATATGAAGAACTGTAGCCCCTCACTAGCACAGTAGCACTAGACAGCAACAGGTGTAGAGAAAATGAGTGCTTTGGTTGGTGAAAATGGAAGAAAGGTTTAATTTTGGTGGAGGTTTGGTGATGATAGTGGTGGTGATGGTGGCCGACTAAATTAGAGAAGAAGAAGAAATAGGAGAAGTTTGGTGATTTGAGGAGAAGATAGTAGATGAGAGTGATGATAATGGTGGTGAATGGGTGGTTTAAATAGGAAAAATGAGTGAAGGTGGAAGGATTTGGTGGGATAGTGGGAGAGAAGTAATTAGGGTGAGGGATTTGAGGAGGTGACTGATGGGATTGAGGTGGAGTTATGGTGGAGTGTGGGAAAGGATGAAAAATTTGAAAATATGGGAAAATGTGGCGGTTTCTGCTGACTGGTGAAGCCTGGTGCAATGTGTGTCCTCCATGTGTCTCTAAAAATTCAGCTTTATAAACCGAAGTTCAGAAATCTGAAAACCCAAGCTCGGTAAACCGGGGGTAACCTAGGTTTACCTGGGGTTCTTTTTCCCTAGATTTCTCTGTCCCCTTCACTGCACACTTTGCTCAACCTCTCTGCTCAAATCTGACCTCAAATTGACTAGCCTATTACTCTTTCTGTTATTATTTCTGACTCAATCCTAACCTATTTCACTAGAATCCACAACGAGTAAAAAAAACCTTTCCACAAGCATTCGGTTTCAAGCCTAAGGGTGCGGTAGGATGAAAAAAATCTCGTCCCTTCATCTGGCTACTTTTATTCATTCCTAATCTACCTAAGAGTTAAAGAAATAGTTCTGAGTTTATAGTATCCAGCTCGACTTTCTTCAGATCTCCGATCATTCAGGGGTTGGAGCTTTAACTCGCCAAACTTTTGCTCCAGAGGTTTGTATCCTTATAGAACCTTTTTGAGCTCTCTTCCTAGCACGCCTCTCTCTCTTGGCTTGCGTACTAGGTCTGCCTCTACATCGAGATTTAGACTTTAGATCAAAGGACTCCATATTTCCTTCTTGAAGCTCAATGCGTTCACTACGCAACACGAAAGGATTAGCTTCCGTGAGCATCTTGTTGTGGTCCTTTGCTTCTCTCTCTCAGCATTAGTCTCATAAATTCCTGCTCAACGGTTTCTACTACAACCTCTCTATGCTTATGCCCCTGTATCTCTATAATTTCCACCTTTCCTGAAGCATACGTCATCTTGCAACTTTCCGGCCTATTTTCTAGGGGTTTTATGATTTTAAAAGATACAACATCATTACTCAACCTCAAAGTAATCTCCCATTTATCAAAATGCATGACTGCCCTGCTTGTCGCTAAGAATGGTCATCCTAACAAAACTGGGGCACTTGGGTCCTCTGGTACGTCTATAACGGGGAAATCAATTGGATAACTGAACCCTCCTGCCTTAATCGTGCACTTCCTAAGCAGACCGGCATGCATATCTCTAGTTCTATCCACGAAAGTCATGGTTTGAGTTTGATTCATAATGACCGGACGCTTAATCTTTTGGTAGAGGGAAAAAGGTAGAATGTTGCAACTCGAGCCAGAGTCGTAGACACCTAATCCTACTGATATACAATTAACAGAAATCGGGAGTTGGAACGTGCCAGGGTCTCCTAACTTCACCACGGTGTCTGAGTCTGGGTAATCCTCAGGCTCAGAGAACATTGTGTCACGATCCTCTTCAGGATCATCAGAATCATAATCTGAAGACGATATTTCAATAAACTTAATAGGGAACTCACCTGGACGATACGTGCTATACTCCTTTAAGTTCTCTTCAGGCTCTTTCTTGATTGCTTCTTTCTCTTTTCTCAACCGCTTCTTAATAGCTTCATAATGCTCTCTTGCTTCAGATCTAGGGTACATGGAAATCGGTGTGATGTTCAATATCGTTCTAGGAATATTGCTTGACTTGTTTGCTCATTTTCCAACTCCGGTTGATCGAATCTCTAAAGTGTTCTGATCTTCCTACTGAAAAGACAAAATAAAACAAAGAAAAGGTTAGCAACTTCCGCTTCAGTTGGGTATAACATAAAATAACCAGGGCTGTCTCAATTCAACTTTCCAGGCCTCGGTAATCCGGGGGTAAACCATGGTAAACCGGCCCTACAATTTATCTTTCTGGCAGTTTAAGAAGTGCAGGGTTGATCCAGAATGACTCAAGACTCAAAATAAAATAAAATAAAATAAAAACGACTTCTTAATCAGAATTAAAACGTTTATATTTAAAATTGGCCATTGTCCCCGGCAACAGTGCCAAAAATCTTGATCGCGTGTAAGTCACTATCGTCGATATTACTAGCATGAATACTAGGTACATCGTAGTATAGTAAATGCGAGTCAAGGTCGATCCCACAGAGACAATGCAACTATAATATGGTTACCTCCATGATTATAAGTTGATCTCCACGTGTGTAATCATCCACAGAATAATCTTCTATAACTCCCTTATTCTCCACATGTATAAAAGTTGATTATGTTCACACTTTAATTTACCCATGACTCCAATCTATATTTCGGTGAAGTGCCTTGGCTGGCCACTTAGCCGGTGTAGTGATTCTTTCACTGAGCTGCTTTATTTGACTTTTCCTAACAATCAGTGAAGTTAACTTCACCGAGTACCAGTGCCTTACCTACTATATCTCCTGTAATGGCAATGGTTTAAATAGCTGATGAAGTCACTTAGCCGATTACTCCAGTTAGCCGCTCTTTGGTATTTAGTCGATTTCAATCATTCCTAACTCAGTTCTCATCATGCTAAATCTTTCATGACTGAGTGGTTTAGTGAAGATATCAGCCAGTTGGTCTTAAGTGGGTATGTGTTTTAGAATGACATCTCCTTTTTCGACACGGTCTCTGATAAAATGATGTCTCACATCAATGTGCTTTGTTCTTGAATGCAACACTGGATTTTCAGTAATAGATTGTGTTATCACACATGATTGGAATTGTTTTCTCCTCCACTCCATAATCCCTTAGCTGCTGTCTAATCCAAAGTACTTGTCCACAACAACTGCCTGCTGCTATATATTCTGCTTCAGTTGTTGATGTAGATATGAAGTTTTGCTTTTTGCTAAACCATGAAATTAGTCTGCTGCCTAGCATTTGACAAGTTCCAGAGGTGCTTTTTCTATCTATTTTGCATCCAGCATAGTCAGAGTCTGAATATGATATCAACTTGAATCCTCCATATTTTGGATACCAAATTCCTACATTGATAGTGTTTTTCAAGTATTTGATTATTCTTTTGGCTGCTAGAAGATGTGATTCTTTTGGTTGAGCTTGAAATCTTGCACATACTCCTACTACAAATGCTATATCAGGTCTACTTGCAGTTAAGTATAGTATGGATCCAATGATTCCTCTATACATTTTCTGATCAACATCCTTTCCAGTTTCATCTTTTCCATGAATGACTCTTGCACACATTGGTGTATCTGCTGTGCCACTTGTATCCATACCATACTTGTGTATTAAGTCTTTTGTATACTTGGATTGACTAATGAAAATGCCATCCTTCATTTTATTTACTTGAAGGCCAAGGAAATAATTTAATTCTCCCATCATGCTCATCTGAAATTTGCTCTTCATCAGGTTTGCAAATTTCTCACATAACTTTTCATCCTCTGATCCAAAGATGATGTCATCAACATAGATTTGTACTAGCATTGTGCTTGTTCCTTCCTCTAGTTTGAGTAGAGTCTTATCTATGGTTCCCTTGTTGAATCCATTCTTGATAAAAAATTGTGATAGCGTTTCATACCAGGCTCTGGGTGCCTGTTTGAGTCCATAAAGAGCTTTCTTTAGTTTGTATACTTTGTCTTCCTTTCCTTTGAGTTGGAAACCAGGGGGTTGCTCCACATATACTTCTTCTTCCAAAAGTCCATTTAGAAATGCACTGACATCCATTTTATAGACTTTGAAATCTTTGTGTGCAGCAAAAGCTAGAAAGAGTCTGATTGCCTCCAATCTTGCTACTGGTGCAAATGTTTCATCATAATCTATTTCTTCTGCTTGAGAATAGCCTTTTGCAACTAGCCTTGCTTTGTTTCTGACAACAATTCCCTGCTCATCCATCTTGTTTCTGAATACCCATTTTGTTCCAATAATGTTGGCCATATCTGGTCTGTCAACAAGTTCCCAGACTTCATTGCTTTCAAATTCATTTAGTTCTTCTTGCATGGCTGAGATCCAATCTGCATCTTGAATTGAATAATCTATTGTCTTGGGTTCCACTTATGATAGAAAACATGTTAACATATGCTCCAGTTGTCTTCTGGTTCTCACTCCTGTGTGAATATCTGCAATAACTTGTTCTTCAGGATGATCTCTTAGCCAATTTAGGTCAGGCTGATGTTGTTCTTCACTTGGTGTTTCTGTAATTTCATGTTGTACACGAGCTTCAAGTTCTGGTGCTTCTTCTGTTGTATTGACTTGTGGGTCATCTTGATTTCCAAAATTGTGATGCAGAATAGTTGCTGGTACTATTGTATTCATATACACTTGCCTTTGTGCTGCTTCTTCTTCTTGTTCTTGAAGACTTTCACCATTTGTATTTGGTTCATCAAAGACTACATGTATTGATTCTTCAATCACCAATGTTCTTTTGTCGAGTACTCTGAATACTTTGCTGGTGTCTGAGTATCCCATAAAGATTGCTTCATCAGCCTTTTCATCAAAGGCATGCAGCTGATTCCTGTTCAAAACAAAGCATTTTGATCCAAACATATGCAAATATGAGATATTAGGTTTTCTACCATTCCATATTTCATATGGAGTCTTTCCATGATGTTTGTTGATGATTGATCTGTTTTGTGTATGGCATGCTGTGTTTGTTGCTTCAGCCCAAAATCTCTTTGGCAAGCATGCTTCTGGAATCATTGTTCTGACTGCTTCTTTGAGAGTTCTGTTTCTTCTTTCTGCCACACCATTTTGCTGTGGGGTTCCTGCTGCTGATAATTGATGCATTACTCCATTTTCTTCACAATAGGTTCTGATAATTTCATTAAGAAATTCAGTGCCTCTATCTGATCTGATCTTGACGATTTTCAGTTCTTTCTCATTTTGGAGTCTTCTTAACAAATCTGGTAGCTTTTTGAGTGTCTCTTTCTTCTTGTTCATGAAGATGGTCCAGGTGTATTTTGAGTAGTCATCCACCACTACTAGGGTGTATTTATTACCACTTACACTTACTGGGGTGACTGGTCCAAACAGGTCCATATGCAACAGATGTAGAATTCTTGTTGGTGATTGATAGGGTTTTGACTTGAAGGAACTTTTGATTTGTTTCCCTTTCTGACATGCATCACATAGACTTTCTTTCTTGAATGTGATCTCTAGCAGGCCTTCAACTAACTTGTTCTTTGATAATTTGTTGATGGTCTTGAAATTTAGGTGATTTAGTCTTCTATGCCATAACTAGCTAGTTGACTGTTTGTTTTTGACAAACAAACAAGTTTCTGCTTTGGTTGTTTTCCAATCCACCACATACATGTTATCTTTTCTTCTTCCTGCAAGCACTACTGTGTTGGTTTGGCTTTGAATGACTTTGCATCCTTCCTTGTTGAAGTGCACATTATAGCCTTTGTCACAAAATTGACTAATACTCATCAGATTGAAATTAAGTCCCTTGACATATGCCACATTTTGAATCTTCAGATTGTTCTTGAGCATTGTGCCTACCCCCTTAATCTTGCTAGGATTTTCTTTGCCTCCAAATGTGACTTTGGGTCCATCAAAAGCTTTAAAGTCAGTGAGCCATCTCTTGTTTCCTGTTATGTGTCTGGAACATCCACTGTCTATGTACCAGACATCCTACAAAACAAATTAATTAAGTTTAGGTACCCAACACTGTTTGGGTCCATACCTATTAGCAGTCATGCCTCCTACTCCAAGTGTATATCCAAATGGTCTTCCTTTTGGATAGTTAAAGTCATCAACTTCATATATATAAGGCATGGCAGAATAGCTTCTAGTATTTCTACTGAAGGTATTCTGATACTTTTCTCTACTTTTTGGTGCATTTGCATCCTTCTTCACTTTCCAATATGCAGTGGGAAACCTAACTTGCTTCATGTGTCTAGGAACATACCTAGATTGATTTTTTCTTAAACACATGATGCATATTATGGAATGGTTTCTTCTTGTATTTTGGAGGTGCAACATTCCAATCATCCTCTGAAGGATAAAGTCTTCCTTTACCTTTCAGAAAGTCCTTGCTTTTGGTTGGTCATTTGAGTAGGTCTCCTTACTAGTTAGTTCAGCTTTTGCTTTATCCAGTTCTTTCTTTAATCTTTTATTTTCCTTTCTTAGATCCTTGCATTCCTTTTCCAGAATTTCATGATTCATCTCAATTTCATCAAATTTAGTCATGAGATTTTGGACTAGGTCTGCTGGATCTAAAGGGAGAATAGGAGATTGTGCAGTGTTAGTTGTGGATGCATTTGATGAAGAGTAAGAGCTAGATGTTACCTCAGTTCCATCTAATTCTTTGGCCATTAGACATAGGCTTGTTTTCTCAATGTCTGAGCTATCACCTTCATCTTCATCTAATTCTTTGGTCATGAGGCATAGACATACTTTTTCATTGTCTAAGCTGTCTTCTTCATCACTGTTATCTGAGTTATTATCAGATGATTCTTCATTCTTTTCACTGCTAGATTCAGCCTTGAGTGCTTTCTTGCCTTTCCTCTTTTCAGATGCTTTGTATCTCTTCTTTTCATCATCTTTATCATTTTCTTCAGGACAATCAGCCTTGAAGTGACCTTTCTTGTTGCACTTGAAGCACCTGTATTCATCATCTTTCTTCTTCATGTCTTTGGTTGATCTTGACCTCTTGTTTGATGACGAGTTTCCTTTGAATGGCTTCTTTTTGCTAAACCTGTCAAAACGTTTAACTAATAAAGCTACCTGTTCTTTACGTACATGTGTCTCTTTGCTGATGCAGTCGGCAAAGTTACTTTGCTGGGGTGCTACTAGTTCAGTGGCTTTTTATGTCTCTGCCGGAGCGCCATCTTCACCGTTCAGTTCGAATTCATGAGCTTTAAGTTGGGACATCAGTGTCAGAGTGTCAGTGTTTGCAAGGTTCGTGGTTCCTCTGATTACTGATGTTATGATCTTCCATCTTTCAGGTAAGCCTCTCAAGATCTTTAAGCATACTTCTTTCTGGGGATATGTGTGACCAAGCTGTTGCAGTTCACTGATGATGCTTGAGAATCTGTTGTCGATTTGATCAATGGATTCACCAGCCTTCATTTTGAAATTTTCAAATTTCTGTTTTGCAACAGATAATTTGTTTTCTTTAACTGCTTCAGATCCTTCATTTATCAATGCTAGCTTGTCCCACATCTCCTTTACTGTTTTGCAATCTTTGATTCTCATGAACATGTTGCTATCTAGAGTCTTCAAAATCATATCTTTTGCAACAAAGTCTAGATTTGCTCTTCTCCTGTCATCCTTGGTCCAATCTTTCTTGGGTTTGTCTACTTCCTTCCCTTGATCTGCTCCCGTGGATACTACAGTCATGATTTTGATTGGGCCATCATTAATTACATCCAGCATCTCCTCATGAGTTGCTGCAAGATGAGGCAACATTCTTATTTTATATTCATCAAATTTGTTAACATTGAAAACATGTACTTTTGACATAAAGTTCGAGGAATCCATAAGTACAAATAAGAGATCTATATGTGAATGAATAGAAAACTCAGATTTGAAAACTACTTTGAAAATATGTGATCTCCTTGTTACCAGAAATTAGATCTGAACAGGTTCTGACACTAGGAACACTGCTCCGATACCAATTGTTGGTCCCAGAGAAGGGTAAAACTATAGTCAGAGGGGGGGGGGGGTGAATGACTATAGTGGAGTTTCAAAAACTTTTCTTGTGTTTAAAAGATTTTGGGCAGCGGATAAGTCCCTTCTTACTATGTTATTTCAAATCAGTTTAGACAATCACAGATATAGATTAAAATCTAGGCAATTTAAATGAATGCAGTAAAGTAAATTGACACAAGGCTTATAGTGGTTCAGGGTGGTGTAATCCCTTAATCCACTCTTCTCTTGTGATGATTGGAGGAATTCACTATTGTTTTCACAGATACAATAGTAAGATTGTCCTTGACATCCCAAGCTTCACAATCTACAAGACTATCACTCCTTGGCTGCAACAGCTTCATTGATTCAGTCTCTTTCACTGCTCATTGGGATCAAATCCATCAGCAGCTATCACAAACACAACTCCTTCCTAGATGACTTCTGATTCATTTGCTTCAGTTTATTGTGAATGAGATTCACAAGCTTGATTGATCAATCTCAGTGCTAAATATAAATTTGTAGTTCTGATGTCTGAGTTGATCTCTAGATGAATCCTTGTAAGTTCAGAGAGAAGGCTTTTCAAATTGACAGAGTTTCTGCTTGGTTTTCTTTTTCTTGATCGTTATTTTTATCTGTCTGTCATTGCCTTCTATTTATAGCCTTGAGTATCCTTGATTTAAAATTCCGTCCATTGGCTATATTAATGAGGGGAATAATCCTTGATTTTATTCTTGATTCCCCCTTATTTACATTCTTCTTGATTTCAGTGATCTGATTTTTCTTCAAATGTATAGCAGAAAATCCGTCCTTGATTGATCCTTTATTGATTGTGCATTAAATGCATGATCCTCTGAATCTTCATCATATTTCAATTTTGTTCTGATAAGGATTACTTCGCCGTTCTTTGAACGGTCGTATGATCCATTTGCCTTTGCCGTGTGATCCATCTGCCTTTGCTGTTTAGATCTTCCTTCACTGTTTTTGCCTTCACTTAGCCGAAAGTCTGTTTACTCTGCCGATTCACTGTTTCCTTCATTACTTCATTTTAAGGAGAATCTTTGTACTTTACTGATCATTGGTTTGGGTGAGATCAGTGTACACCATATTTGAACATTAAGCTTCATCACTTGAACCATAACTTAGACTTATCCAATGTCATCACAGACTTCCTTGGTTATAAGTCATACCATTAAGTCTTCATTGCTTCTCTGCATGTACTTGGCTGGCTTCACTCTGCCGAATGTCTATTTTACTTTGCCGTCCTACCACCTAGTACAATACTTGTCTGACTTAACTTATACAATATGTCAGACTCTAAGTAAAGACTTATACAGAGAATTCTAACTTATTTCAGGCTTGCTATAACAGCTTGTATGACCATCATCAAAACATAATAAAATGTTCCTAACATACCCAAATGCACGTTTGGGTAGGTTCATCCCGATTCAAGAAGCTCATATAACACAAACGGGTGTCCAGGGTACACAGACGAGCGTTTTACCTCATGACATGAGTCATCAAACAAGCATTCAAGATGAGGCAAACGCTGGTTCACAGAAAATGAAACCCTAATATCATCAAGATTCCCAGGCAAACTAGCGTTTGCCAAGCCAGAAACGGGCGTTCAAGACCGACATTAGCAGATTTTTGACCTACACTATAAATACGTAGCTCATTCAGCCCCTATTCATTCTTGTCCAACTTTAGACTGTTCTTAGGCGATTTAGGGGTGATTTTAGTGTATTTTAAACATCCTTTGATCCCTTGATCCCATAAGTTACATCCTTTGATTCTAGACACTTGTTATAGCTTAGATTTACTTTTCAAGAAGAAAAGATTCGACTTTTGGATCACTTTTCTCTTTGGTATTTTCTGGATCAGATTTTCTGTTAATTATATGGTAATGACTTCTTTTTTATTTAATGTCTTTAGTTTGATTTCAATTTCTATTTCATTTATTAGCATAATCATGAGTAGCTAATTCCATGTGTAGTCGAATTATGTGAAAGCGAGCGAAAACCCTAAGGTGGATGAGATAGGGAATTGTGTAGTGCATAATTGAATATTTAAACAATTAATCCACGTCCTAAAACTTATTTTAATATCTTTGAATTAGATTGATCACCTAGTTCACTGTCACACACATCAAACTTATAGATGCATTTTACGGTGAGATGTGGGATAAGGGGTTTTAGGATAGTTGCGTAGATTCGGCCTAGTTGTTAGGTCTATTTCCAATACAGAGGTTTGTCATCATTGTTTGAGCGACTCTAGAGCGTAATCATGTTAGGTTAATCGGTTTTCTAGAGGGAGAATTAATTAACTTCACATAGGGTGGTTTTATTGAGTTGTTCAGTCTAATCACTAGAATTAGGAGTTGGCACCCGTGGATGTCGTTAAACAATATTGGATAGGAAGGTCGGTTAAGACACGCTACCAGTCAAGTCCTTTCTTAGGGGTGAAAGTAGCTCGTGGGATCATAGTTCGGCTATGCTTTTTAATCATATAAGTAAAACCAGTAGTGTAATCGTTATTTCTGCATTAGTTGTTAATCTTTCCTCTATCCATTGACCTGAACCAAGTTCTATGTCGGCTTTGGTACTTCACTGTTACTCCCTGTGGATTCGACCTTGTAACCACTATACGGCCCTAACCTGATACTCTGTCGGTTAAAGTTAGCGGTTAAGTATTTTGCTATCAGTGTGCAATAACTTTCACAACCGCCTAGTAATGTAGACAATCTCACATTACATCAACCCATAGTCGAACAAAGAAGTCTCGAACATGTTATTCATTAATTAATTTAGCTGGCAAGGGGGATCGAGAATCGAGTATATATTACTCTTGGGCTCGCGTTTATCGGTCTATGAAAAAGTCGTATATTTTACGCTCCATCGACTCAGATCTTGCCAAAGAGAATATAGATGTATATATTTCATTGCACTTCTCTTTCTTGGTGGATAAACTCTCACTGATTTAGCTATCCACATGGCCCCACTCATGATAAACTACCGAATCCGAAATCCTTTGCCTTTATAAGCGTTGGTGGAACATGATTCTTAAAATGGTGTCTCATAACTCTAGTCAAAGAAATATGCTATCGACTACACACCAAGGGAAGTGAGTTATACGTGCTTAAAATGGTGGCTCATAACAGAATATGCACTTAATACGCCACTACTTCAGATGTGGGCATTTACTCTCACTTGTGCAAAGTAAAACAAAGATGAAGTCAATTAACTCGAAAAGATCAAATATATCATTTTTTTTAAATTCTGTCGAAATGAATCAAAGTCTAAGTGGTGAATCGTGCATCAAAGAGAATCAAGATAATCACGTAATTTACAGAATATAGTGCTAAGAAGCTAAGTGACGTTCCCTACCCCCCCCACTTAAACAAAATATTGTCCTCAATGTGTAAAGTAAAAAATGAAAAATGATAAGGAACTTAGCTCGTTGAAGGGTGGAACCAAAGAACAATTGGATCGTCGTATAAATTATCGGGCTCCGGTATGTAATCCATGAAGAATCTGCGCTAAGTAACTCAAACATACCATGAAGAATAGTGGTGAAAAGAAACCGTATAATAAAATGGTGGCAGTAAAAGAGAAAATAATTAACTCCAAAAGAAATTAAGCCGACAAAACATTATATTAATAAAATTTTGCTACATTAACTAGATAGGAAAAGAAAAAGAAAAATGGAAAACAACAACAACGAAAAGAAAGAAAACTAATCCGCATCAGAATAACCCTCTTAGTCATCTCTAGGCTCAAAACCAGGAGGTGGACTAGAACTAGAGGCAGCAGCGGCCGAAGATGAGGCTCGGTGATGTGGGGCAGTCCTAGGTGGTGGGGTCGATGAAGGTACGCCAAAGAAGTCTATAATCCTATCCATTTTGCGATGCATACTCGCAATCTCTTGCGAATGCTCCTCTAGCATATATCTCTGAGTCCGGGGTGCTCCGAGGACTAGAGTACGCTCCCTCTGAGCTCTCCCAACCCGTCTTGGAACTTTTTGAACCGACTACGAACTGATCATTGGCTCAGGGTCTTCCCAATCATCACCAACGAGAATTTTCACCTCATCCTCTAAAGCAAACATGTCAATCATCGGCCCGTATAGCAACAGCTCGCGCTCTGATGTGGTGGCAAGCTCATGAGTAGGGCTATGAATCAGTAGACTAATGTTGACCGGAGATCCCTGCTCTAAATAGAACATCATCTCTGCCCTCTTGGGTGTGATAGATTGGTCGGTAGAAGGCTGGCACAAAAAAATATGTTGACCATATTCCAATTCCAGGATAACTCGTTCTCTAGGAAGATGGTGGAGGTCCCGTAGGGTTGCGCTTCCATTGCACCCCAAAATATTTAGCTATCATGTTCATCCTCTCTAGATCTTCAATGTTACTTGAGGATGTGTACTCATCCGGGCCCATCGGTTGATTTCGAACCCCAAAATGAGCATTGATCCGTTCAATAGAAAAATCAATATTAACCCCTCAGACCATAGCAAATGTAACTCTGGGGTTGTGTGAAACATAAGCATAGAATTCTCGTACCACTGTGGCATTGAACTGAGCCGGTGATTATGCCATATCCAGAATATCTTGCTCTTGTAGGGCTAATTGCAAAATTGAACCGCAATCGTCCAGTTCTACCCCTTGTTCTTGAGCCACTGGTCTTGCGTTCCGATGCCCTTGGAACGACTCGTAGATCTCTAAAGAATGGAATTGCTCAACCCCATCTATCAAAGGATTGGCATCTCCGTATATGCTCTGATAACCACTGAGATGAACAGATGATCGGCTACGCTTGGGACCCATCCTGGATGATAACATGATCTGATAGTGAAACTGTTTTTGAAAAGGATACCTCGGTAAACCGGCAGGTACTTCCGATTTACCGGCCAGATTTTTTTGGATTTCTTTCTAGGACAGTGCCTCTGATGATAAAATATGAAGAACTGCAGCACCTCACTAGCACAGCAGCACTAGACAGCAACAAGGGTGAATAAATAGGTGTTTTGGTTGGTGAAATGGATGAAAGGTTTGATTTTGGTGGAGGTTTGGTGATGATAGTGGTGGTGATGGTGTCCGACTGAATTGGAGAAGAAGAAGAAATGGGACAAGTTTGGTGATTTGAGGAGAATATAGTAGATGAGAGTGTTAGTAATACCATCCGCAACGGAAGCGATTTATGGATCTAGATCTATATACTACACGTAATAAAACAACTAGATCTATTCTACAAGGGGGATGTAGATCATACCTCTTGAATCTCAAAATTCAAGTTGAAGAACCGCAAAGGATGAATGTGAAGATGTGAAGAGCACCACAGTCTTCCGATCGTGTGATCCAAGCAATTCCCGGTGGAAGGAATTCTCGACTCGAACCCTTCCGATATGCTACCGGAAAAATCTCCAAGATTTCTCCCCAAATCTCCCTTGGCCGAAATTATTTTCTTCTCTCTACTATAGGGAGAAGTCGAAATTTATGTGTGTATTAAGGCTTGGGAGAACTCTCTTTATATAGGAGAGTAAAACTTAGCCTCCAAGGATTTTTATTTATCAAACAAAATAAATCCTTTAATAAAAGATAATTCCATAATATCCTAGAACAAATCTAGAATAATATTTATCTTTATTATCTACCATAAATATTTATCCAATAAATATTTTATGCACATGTCTTATTAATCACAAGAAAACTAATTTCTTGTTCCATTAAGAAGAGGGGGGCGAAATTTATCATATTGACCTAGTCAATATTAATTTTGCCATCACACAATAATTGGGCCAAGATTATGGAAAATGTCTTTTCCACATATTTAATTATTTAGCCCAACTAATTTAATAGTCCACTAAACAATTAATTCACATATCGTTTTAATAAAGTCCAACAAGAACTAAATTAATATTATCAGGATTCGACGTCCGAGAATAGCTATGCTATATTAGGAGGCACGTCGGGGACCATGGACTAATAATCAGCGGCTCCGATAAATCAAATAAATAATTATAGAATAATTATATTCGATAAATCAATCACGAGAATATGCCACCATAATCCCGTGGATCGCACTCCTCCGATTATAAGATTACATTTATCTCCTCACGAGAATAATAATAAGCGTCCATTGATATAATCATTACATATGGATTAATCCTCCATAGACTGTTCATTCTAAATCGGGAAGTTACCGTTAACCCTTTTTAGAACCTCTTATCCTTATTTACCATTAACCCCTAGTGATCAATTAATTCATACAACTCACTGGTAGCTAATCAGTGTAATATGAACTCGTACGATCGATCAGTTTCTAGGTTTAACAAATAAGGGAACTGTCTATCTACTTCCATAAATGGAAGGAATGGATTCCGTATCTGTGATAACACAGACTACTCACTCAATCCAAAGACAATGCCAAGATAGGGTAATTCGGATCACAGACTCGGTGTAATCCTTAACCGTCAAGTCAAACTTCATCTTGATTCAAGCGGTTGGATCGTGATCACCTCGATTAAGATATATCCATAAATATGATCATCCATTGATTCGATAAGATTTCTCGATTACGGAATTATATCGTGAACTCTTAATCAAATCGGTCCAAATTTCTATATGATATATCTATCATATATAAATGCCCCATTAGGTTCTCTTAACCGAAAGTCCGGATAAGACAATCACACCTATTGTGTTCTGGGCGCATTAATAGCACGTTAAAGGAGAGACCCGATACTCTCAATTAACTTCACTACGGGCTAATTGTATTTTAAGTACATCTTCACTAACTCAATCCTCCTGTGTATATATACCATACACTTTGAGTTAAGTGATTACATAAACGATATACTTTAGGGTTTTACAGTAGTGTAAATACTATTGTCACATCGGTGAATATGAGAATAATAAATATGAATAATAACATCATTTCATTTATTAAATAAAACAATTACAAAATTGTCTTTCGGGCATCACACCTAACAATCTCCCACTTGCACGAAAGCATGTGATTAATTGTTTTAGAGCACACCCTATTATTTAAAATACAAAGAAACTATCACTCCCACTTGCTCTAAAGCAAATGAGACATGTCTCTAATACCTATAGTCTCTAAGTGTCGACTAAAAGCTTCAATCGACAAATCTTGGTGAATGGATCGGCGGGATTATCGGCGGAGGCGATTTTCTTGACGGAAATGTCCCCTCTATCGACAAAATCGTTGATCACCCAAAGATTTTCTCTCTATATGCTTCGACTTCACTGTGCTTTGAGGTTCCCTAGAGTTGGCAATGGCCCCATTGTTATCACAATAGAGAGTAATAGGATCTTCAAGATTCGGGACAACGCCTAATCCGTTGATGAACTTTCTTAACCAAAATCGCTTTAGTCGCCTCCGAGGCCGCTATGAACTCAAATTTTTCCATTGTTGAATTGGTCAGGCCGGATTGCTTTTGGCTTCTCCATTCTCTTGCACCGCCACCAAGCATAAACACCGAACCGTAGGTAGATTTAGAATCATCTCTGCCTGATCAAAATCGAATCGGTGTACCCCGCTAGCTCCAAACTCCCACTCGAATAGACGAGCATATAATTTCTGGTTCTCTTCAAATATTTGATGAGATTCTTACTTTCTTTGTCGATCTTGTTGCCCTGGATTTGACCGAAAAAGGTGACTAATCCAACGCCGTAACAAATGTCGTGTCTCGTACACCTCATAGCATACATAAGACTACCAACAACCGAGGCATATGGCACTCTTCCCATAGCTTCACCCACTTCGGGGTTTGAGGCCCTGAGACTTAGATAGGTAAACGCCGTGACGGGTTGGTAGAAACCCTTTCTTTGCGTTCTCCATATCAAGAAGCGTGCAAACACCTTATCTATATAAGTTGCTTGGGACAGAGCTAACATCCTGTTCTTACGATCCCTTATAATTTGGATCCCTAGAACATAACTCGCTTCTCCCAAATCTTTCATTTGGAATTGCGTGGTCAACCAACTTTTCACGTCAGACATCATCCCCTTATCGTTGCCAATTAGGAGTATGTCATCAACGTACAACACTAGAAATACAACACTATCTTTGATAACCTTCTTGTACACACAAGATTCAACAAAGTGTTGTTCAAATCATAAGACTTGATCGTGTGATCGAATCTATGATACCAGGAACGAGATGCTTGCTTCAACCCATAAATGGATCTGAGCAACTTGCACACCATGTGCTCTCGACCTTCTTCAATAAATCCTTCTGGTTGCTGCATATAGATTTCCTCGTCAAGAAAGCCGTTTAGAAACACTGTCTTAACATCCATTTGCCAGATTTCATAATCCAGACATGCAGCAATCGAAAGGAGGATGCGGATGGTTTTCATCATGGCCACAGGTGAGAAGGTTTCCTCGTAGTCTATACCTCTCATTGTGTGTAACCTTTGGCTACCAGCCGTGCTTTGAAGGTTTCAACCTTCCCATCTACTCCTCTCTTTCGCTTGTAGAGCCATTTACATCCAATGGGCCTTTCACCCGAGAAAGTTCTACAAGTTTCCAGGCCGAGTTAGAGTACATAGACTCCATCTCCTGATTCATTCGTCAATCCATTTATCCTTATCGTGATCCAAAGAAGGCCTTCTTATAGGTCGGAGGATCATCTTCCACCCCATCGAGGCGACTACGTTTGCCTCTAAATCCATGCCGTGCCGAGCCGGTGGCGAACCACTCTCGCAAAGATGCGTGGGGTGGAACAGAATGTCGGAAGTGATCGTTGTATTATTAGTGTTGTTTACGAGAACAACATCGCCAGCCACAATAGGCCTGATGTCATCGGAGAGTAATTCCTCTAGTACAATTGTACTTCGAGGTCTGTGGTCTTTCATATAACTTTCCTTAAAAAACGTAGCGTTAGTCGAGACTAGCACTTTGTTATCTTCCGGATCGTAAAATAGACCACCACGTGTACCTTTTGGATAGCCTACAAACAAACATACTTTTGTACGTGATTGTAGCTTGGTAGTCTTGTCCATCAGCACATGTGCAGGACAACCCCATATGCGGAAGTGACGCATGCTTTCGCGACGTCCCGACCACATCTCAATGGGTGTCTTTTCGACAGACTTTGACGGTACTGCATTCAAAATGTAGACCGCTGATTCTAAAGCATAACCCCAAAAGGATATAGGTAGTGAGGCGTAGCTCATCATTGATCTAACCATGTTAATCAATGTCCTGTTTCTCCTCTCAGCAACTCCGTTTTGCTGAGGTGTCCTAGGCGCTGAACGTTGGAAACAAATTCCTTTTTCAGCCAAGTAGTCAATGAACTCAGTATCTAAATACTCACCTCCACGATCCGAGCGGAGGCATTTCAATGACTTGCCTAGTTGCCTTCGGCTTCTGCTTGGAACTCCTTGAACTTTCCAAAAGCCTCGGACTTTCTATGCAGCAGATAAACATAACCGAATCTCGAGTAATCATCAATGAAAGTCACAAAGTACTCGTATCCGCCTCTAGCTTGTACGTTCATCGGACCACAAAGGTCTGAATGCACTAAGTCTAGAGTTCCTGTGGCTCTATTACCCTTTGATGAGAAGGGACGCTTAGTCATTTTTCCCTCCAGGCAACACTCGCAGACAGGCAGTGTGTCAACAGATGACTCACCTAAGGCATTAACCTTTTCAAGTCTTTTGAGTCTTTCCAAGGAAATATGGCCAAGCCTTAGATGCCACAAGTATGTTTTATCTTCTTTTACTTGAGAAACTTTCTGCCTTTTTGCAGATCTTTGATGAGCAGTTTTAAACATTTCAGTATTAAGTAGGGGAGCTTTATGTGGTCTTACAAAATATAAACCGTTTTCATTTATAGTTGAACACAATTCAAAGCCATTCTTTGAAATAACAAATTCACCATTCAAATTTGAAACAGAAAATGATTGTTCAACTAAGGCAGAATAAGAAATCAAATTTCTCCTGAAATTGGGAATAAAATAAACATTGTCTAAATGTAAAATTCTATTATTAAAATGCAAGTCCACGGCTCCCCTTTGCTTTGCTTGAAATGGCGCCCGGTGCCTACTCGCATCATCACTGAGAACCCTCTTCCAACTCATCGTGCGAACTAAGAATGCAAATGAAGAACATACATGGTTAGTAGCTCCAGATCAAGTATCCAAGTGGACACATCTTTAGCTACATTAAAAGATTCCAAGAATAGTAATTCCAAATTACCTTTCTTATCTTTCCCAGCGACAGCCTTGACTTTGCCATCTTTCACATCACGAAGATATTCGGGACAATGGCGTCGCCAATGTCCTACCTCCTTACAGTAAAATCATTTGCCCTTGGGCTTGGACTCGTCAACTTTCTTGGCAGCCTTTTTCTTCATTGGCTTGGGCACGGGTGCAACACTACCCTTCTTCTTCGGTTTCGCCTTAGGCTTGTTTGATGACCTGGCTTCGGCCATATTGGCTTCACTTTCTTATCCCTACTTGGACCTTATCTTTCGATAGCAGGCCCTCGTAGATAGTCGGTTCATTCAAAGATCTCGTGTCATGGTCAACTCATATTTGCCCATCGAGATCGAGTTTTGAACGGGATAAACTCGAGTCAACGATTCCAAAATCATTGATACTTGAGTTGCTTCATCGAACTTTGATCCATGAATACCGGCGTCATTGAAGTAATCGATCATATTCGAACATGACCATTCAACGCTTGACCTTTCTTCAATTTCGTGTTGACGCCAACTTTGATGGCATCGTGTCTTGCTTGGTTGCTAGGTGATCCAAACATCGTAGTAAGTTTCCGCATGATTTCTCCTGCAGATTCAAACTCTTCAATCTGGGTCCTAATAACCTCCGACACTTTGCGCCAGGATGATCCCACGAGCCCGGTTATCTCGCTTCAATCCAGCGATTACGCTGCTCGATCTCGGCTTTACCAGTTTTTGGATCGCCAAAGTAGGGCACTCGTAGTAAGTACATGTTGCACATTCTCATACGTGAGTACCACGTTTAAGTTACTCTTCCATTTCTTAAAGTTGTTTCCGTTAATTTTTCGCATGATGCGTAAATTTGAGCGACATTTTGTTTGAAAATAAAATGACATGTATTAATTCAAGTTTAACACTACTAAATTAAATTTTAGGAATTGTAAACTAAAAGTAAGTCTACTCTACCATTCCAAGGTTTTAACCTCGCATTTCGATGCCGCCCGTAGGGTAGGTCAAAGAGATGACGGTTAAATCTCATCAATGAATAACTTGTGAGAATCAAACATCCCACGAGAATCGAACATCCCTTTATTCATTGACTACCTTCCTTTTTAGCCTAGATATTTCCAAAAATATCCTTTATGAGTGTGACCTACTATATCGGATCTCTTAGATGCGCCCGAGTGTGCCGTCGTAGGATAGGTCGGTGACCCGACGAGTACCCGTAAATCCTATCCTTTCGAGACCAAGCCATGAATGTTGATAGGGGTGAACACCATCCGTAGGGGGCGAAATCAAAGCGCCGCGAGGCGTCACCCTTCTCTCACTTACTTGTATCTATAGTAGAGGCCGTGGGGTTGGCTGTCACCTCCCCCGCTCCCACTCAATAATTTGGAAGTGGTTGTGGGTTAACTAACCACGTCTTTTTGATGTTATCATAAAAGTACATCAAATCAAGGATTCCGAATGGTGTCGGTGACGTAGGCAAGCCTACCCGTCCTATTCGTTGGAACATATGTGATGATCGGACGAAATCGGGTCAAGACAAATTCATTGAGATAAGAAGAATCACCCCTCCGTTCCCGTGTGTAGCTTAGTCTTGCCGACCCGTGCATACATCACACTAGGAGGGTTAAGTCGGTCGAGCCTAGCTCGATTGACCACCCAACCTATAAGCGAACCGCTTTTATCCAAGATTTATTGTTCTTTTACCATCATTCAATCTCGTAGACACTACGAATTGAAAACGTGATCTCGTTTGGGCTTTAAGGCGGTTCACCGAGAACACACACCGAAAGGCCTAACGATTTCATAACCCGTCCTCGGATCATTAATTAGTTACTAAATTTATTAATTACCACGTATTAATTAAATTTCAACTAATTACACGAGTTTGTATACATGCCTATTTTAATTACCAAAATTAAAATTCTACATGTATGCATGGAGTGGATTTATGATATGATGCATGTCATGGCAATTCCGATTTTATATCTATTTTATGATCGAACACATAAAAAATAAATTGCGGAAATTTAAACACCGAGATGGATTGTTGGTACCCCCGTAACTAATCTATCCTAGGAAAAATAAATTACAATCTTGTTGTCTTCGAGTCTTGATCTTCGAATCTTGAACTCGAACCGCCGGAACACGAACCACGAACACCCGAGAGGAGAAAATGTCTTTTTAATTAAATAAATCCAATTTATTTTAATTATTCATATATTTTATTTTATTATATTACATGCGGCTGTTTTTAATTTTATTTTCCAAAAATATATAATTTTTTTTTCATCATTCGGTTGTTGAATGATCTAAATAAATAATAAAGAAAAATTAGGTCACAACAAAAAAATTTGGTGCAGCCGCAAAATTAAAGAAAACCCTAGCCGCATATATTTATTAAACAGGACTTTTAGTGACGCTTTTCAGCGTCGCAGAAAGTCCTGTAGCAGATTTTTAATAAAATTCATCCGTTTCTCCTCGTTCATACCTTGGGTTTCGACTTGATCTTCAATTTTTCAGCAAGATCTTCATCTTTTCCAGCCCGGATAATCAAAATTACAATAAAAGATGCTACTTTTACATATAAATTTCGAAAATTGACATAAAATAAATACAATTCCTATGCTCAATTGTTACTAAACAAAGGAGCTACAATAGATCTAACGAGTAAACAGTACCAACCCCAATCCATCTCTTCAACCAAGACATTCATAACATAAAAAAATAAATACATACATAAATCGGCCCTATTTTTAAAAAAAAATTTGGGACAAAAACTACATGTTTTACCACTCTAGATCTAATATTTTATACGTATAAATATAGATCACCATGGTCTCTGATACCACTGGTTAGTAATACCATCCATAGCGGAGCGATTTATGGATCTAGATCTATATACTACACGTAATAAAACAACTAGATCTATTCTACAAGGGGATGTAGATCATACCTCTTGAATCTCAAAATTCAAGTTGAAGAACCGCAAAGGATGAATGTGAAGATGTGAAGAGCACCACGCCTTCCCGATCGTGTGATCCAAGCAATTCCCGGTGGAAGGAATTCTCGACTCGAACCCTTCCGATATGCTACCGGAAAAATCTCCAAGATTTCTCCCAAATCTCCTTGGCCGAAATTATTTTCTTCTCTACTATAGGGAGAAGTCGAAATTTATGTGTGTATTAAGGCTTGGGAGAACTCTCTTTATATAGGAGAGTAAAACTTAGCCTCCAAGGATTTTTATTTATCAAACAAAATAAATCCTTTAATAAAAGATAATTCCATAATATCCTAGAACAAATCTAGAATAATATTTATCTTTATTATTTACCATAAATATTTATCCAATAAATATTTTATGCACATGTCTTATTAATCACAAGAAAACTAATTTCTTGTTCCATTAAGAAGAGGGGGGCGAAATTTATCATATTGACCTAGTCAATATTAATTTTGCCATCACACAATAATTGGGCCAAGATTATGGAAAATGTCTTTTCCACATATTTAATTATTTAGCCCAACTAATTTAATAGTCCACTAAACAATTAATTCACATATCGCTTTTAATAAAGTCCAACAAGAACTAAATTAATATTATCGATTCGACGTCCGAGAATAGCTATGCTATATTAGGAGGCACGTCGGGGACCATGGACTAATAATCGTGACTCCGATAAATCAAATAAATAATTATAGAATAATTATATTCGATAAATCAATCACGAGAATATGCCACCATAATCCCGTGATCGCACTCCTCCGATTATAAGATTACATTTATCTCCTCACGAGAATAATAATAAGCGTCCATTGATATAATCATTACATATGGATTAATCCTCCATAGATCGCTCATTCTAAATCGGGAAGTTACCGTTAACCCTTTTTTAGAACCTCTTATCCTTATTTACCATTAACCCCTAGTGATCAATTAATTCATACAACTCACCGGGTAGCTAATCGGTGTAATATGAACTCGCATTTATCGATCGCTTTCTAGGATTAACAAATAAGGAAATCGTCTATCTACTTCCATAAATGGAAGGAATGGATTCCGTATCTGTGATAACACGTACTACTCACTCAATCCAAAGACAATGCCAAGATGGGGTAATTCGGATCACAGACTCGGTGTAATCCTTAACCGTCAAGTCAAACTTCATCTTGATTCAAGCGGTTGGATCGTGATCACCTCAGGATTAAGATATATCCATAAATATGATCATCCATTGATTCGATAAGATTTCTCGATTACGGAATTATATCGTGAACTCTTAATCAAATCGGTCCAGCCCTATATGATATATCTATCATATATAAATGCCCCATTAGGTTCTCTTAACCGAAAGTCCGGATAAGACAATCACACCTATTGTGTTCTGGGTGCATGAATAGCACGTTAAAGGAGAGACCCGATACTCTCGATTAACTTCACTACGGGCTAATTGTATTTCAAGTACATCTTCACTAACTCAATCCTCCTGTGTATATACCATACACTGAGTTAAGTGATTACATAAACGATATACTTTAGGGTTTTCTGTAGTGTAAATACTATTGTCACATCGGTGAATATAAGAATAATAAATATGAATAATAACATCATTTCATTTATTAAATAAAACAATTACAAAATTGTCTTTCGGGCATCACACCTAACAGAGAGTGATGATAATGGTGGTGAATGGGTGGTTTAAATAGGAAAAATGAGTGAAAGAGGAAGGATTTGGTGGGATAGTGGGAGAGAAGCAATTAAGGTAAGGGATTTGAGGAGGTGATTGATGGGATTGAGGTGGAGTTATGGTGGAGTGTGGGAAAGGATGAAAAATTTGAAAAGAGGGGAAAATGTGGCGGTTTCTGCTGACTGGTGGTGCCTGGTGCAACGTGTGTCCACCACGGGTCTCTAAAAATTCAGATTTATAAACTGACATTCAGAAATATAAAAATCCAAGCACGGTAAACCGGGGGTAACCTATGGTTCATCGGGGGTTCTTTTTCCCAAGATTTCTCTGTCTCCATCACTGCACACTTTGCTCAACCTCTCTGCTCAATTCTGACCTCAAATTGACTAGCCTCTTACTCTTTCTGCTGTTATTTCCGACTCTATCTAACCTATTTCTCTAGAATCCACAACGAGTAAAAAAACCTTTCCACAACCATTCGGTTTCAAGCCTAAGGGTGTGGTAGGATGAAAAAAAGATCGTCCCTTCATCTGGCTAACTTTATTCATTCCTAATCTACCTAAGAGTTAAAGAAATGGTTCTGAGTTTATAGTCTCCAGCTTGACTTTCTTCAGATCTCCGATCATTCAGGGGTTGGAGCTTTAACTCGCCAAACTTTTGCTCCAGAGGTTGGTATCCTTATAGAACCTTTTTGAGCTCTCTTCCTAGCATGCCTCTGTCTCTTGGCTTGCATACTAAGCCTTCCTCTGCATCGAGATTTAGACTTTAGATCAAAGGACTCCACATTTCCTTCTTTAAGCTCATAGCGTTAACTACGCAACATGGAAGGACTAGCTTCCATGAGCATCTTGTTGTGGTCCTTCTCTCCTCTCTCTCTCAGCATTAGTCTCATAAATTCCTGCTCAACGGTTTCTACTACAACCTCTCTATGCTTACTGTTGGTCCCATGGAAAGGCTGACACAAGTTTAGAGGGGGGAGTGAATAAACTTGTCCCTAAAAACTGGATTTAAGCGATTTAGGTTCAGTTAAAAACTTGTGCAGAGTTAAGCTAAATTAGCCGAGTCTAAGTCAAAAACTGACTTATCCTTAACTAAGTTAACCGGCAGCGGATTAATTAAGCTTTTATAAAATATGAGTTATCAGTTAATATGCTGACTCAGTTTCTAGTGTTTGATGAGTATGTGAACTAGATGAGTATAACTATTATGCAGTAAGAAAAAGCATAAAGTAAATGAAACAAGAGTTATAGAGGTTCCAGGTGGTGTAATACTATTAGTCCTCTCTTCCCATGTGATGCAGAGGTCAAATTCACTATGTTCTTGAGGTTTACAGTTACAAGACACAAATTAAATTCTAGACACTTGATTGTCCTTCACTAATCCCTAGTTTCACAGTCTTCCAGCTTTAGTCTTCAACAGGTAGGATGGCTGTTTGAACTAAGCTTGCAACACTGGTCCTTAGAGGGTTGAATTGCCTCTTCACCAGCTCATCACAAACACAGTCTCCCTGACTGCACTCAACTGTCATTCACACCTTCTTGGTGTTTCATAGTCTAAAACCTTTGATTAAATCAAAGTTGAGACTTGAATCAATAACTATGATTCAATTGTGATTCGAGCTTCTTCTTCTAGATATATAAGTTATGCACAGCTCTGTATTTCTTCAAATGATTGATCTTGATCTTTCTTTGAATGCTTTGAAGATCACTTGAAGATATTTCTTGATCTTGCAATAAAGTATATAGAAGGAATTCTTTTTTATTACTTTCCCCCTTAATTTGATCATTCTTGACTACATTGATTCTTAGAAATCCACACTCTTCTTGTTGTAGAAGAGATCTTATTTATAAGGGATTTCTAATAGTTAGATCATTTGAATTTGAATCCTTATAGACGTTTGTGGTCCTGCTTTTCTGTATGTATGTCAGTGTCCTTTCTGACATTCATAACGGTCTGATCCTTCATAGGTTTTGCTTATTTCCAGTTACAAAACTGATTCAATATAACTTGGTCAGTTTCCAGTTTTCAAGAGCATTACAGAGTTTTTACTCTTCTTAAAAAACTCAGTACTCTATCCTTCATCTGATTTTTAATGACTTAATCAGAGTACACCTTTTCCAATTGTTCATCTAAGTTATCATTGTCCTTATGATTCTTAGTCCACCATACAAGATCTATAAAGTCAGTTCAAGTCATCACAATCTTGCTAGAAGTCTAACTTTATAGCCTCGACATAGTCTTCGTAAACTAAGTTTGAACCCTCCGTTCTTCAGTCTTCAATAACTGAGTTTGAACCCTCAGTTCTTCTATCTTCTAAATAAGCCAACTGAGTCTGTGTCCCTCAACGAACTTACCTTCTTCAGTTCTTTCATAAATGAGTCTGATCCCTCAGTTACGGTTGAAACACTCTTGATCAAGTTCAGTTGGGAACTCAGCTAAATAAATCAATTTCTCATTTTGTCAGTTCTGAACCTAGAATTATAACAGTGCTTGTCTGATTAACTTATACAAATATCAGACTCTATTAAATCCTATACAATGATTTCTAGACATCTTTTTGCTTTGCACTATAACAACTAGTTATGACACTTCATCAATAGGGTTTAAGAACAATAACTGAATAAGTGATGAATCATCATCAAAACATAAATTTTATTTCCAAAAATTTCCCCTTTTTTGATGATGTCAATACCATCCTTAAAAGGAATGCAAAAAGATATGGACAAATAAAATAATGAAAAACACAAAGAACTGAGAAACTTACGTTTTATTGATAACTGAGTTATAGGGTAATAAAATACAAATACATGAAAAGAAACTACGTGTCAGCTTCTTTTCCTTTCATATGACAACTTCACTTCTTCTGATTGTCATAACTTTCAGCAAACCCCCTCATGGCTTCATTTGTTGCTGTGCAATCAATTCCATGAATATTTGCCCAAATATTCCAAGAATCTATCATACTGTGTTTGCTGAAAAACATGCTTTTATATAATACTACAAACACAAAGACAGACTTCATTAGTCTTTCACTAGTGGCAGTCCTCAGTAATTTCTGAACAAACTCTGGTTCGGTCTTTTCAACTTCATCTGATGCCTTATCCAAAATGCCATCTTTCTCCCATTTTCCTAGTTTGTTCCAATAATGAACAAGAACTTTTTGCATATGTAGAAAAGACTATAGGGCTTGTTCCCTTGACACTCCTTCTTTAATCGGTAGACCTTTGAATACGTTGTACATTTGAGGGTCTAGAGCTAGTCTTTTCTCAGCTGGTTCTGAGAACTTAGCTATGAGTTCCATTTCTTCATCAGTGAACTCTCCTCTGGCTTCCTTCAGGTTAACCAGTTTCCTTTCAATACAATCAAGAACTTGAGGCATGTCTTCTGCATTGACTTTTAACAAGTCCAAACAATCCCCCTTAGTGACATCATCTTTGTTGATCAAGCTCCTAATGTATGAGTTTAGGTGTTGCTGATTTGATGCCAAAATGGTTTGAGCAACAACTGAGTCTTTTGATGCATTCTCCAATAAGATCTGTCTGTCAACTACATTGTTGAGGATGCCCTCCCATCTGTCTTGGGTCTCAGTTTTTCTTGCCTCAGTTTCAATGGTTGTTTTCCTGATTGCGGTAAGAGTATCATGACATTCATATTTGACACTGTTTAACCTTTTCACCATGTTTTCTCTTTCAGTTTTGCTTTCCTCCATTGCCTTTAGAACTTTTCCGAACACACTTAAGTCGTCTTTCTGAATTTTTATAAGCTCATTGAAGTAAAACTTGATAGTGTTAGCTTGTGTAGGTACATCATCTTTAGATTCAGCTTTATTTTCTTCAATTTTGTCCTCTCCAATTTCAGCTACTTTTGCTTCTTTAGGAGGAGAAGCAATCTGCTTAAGTTTCTCTTTGTAATCCACAGATTTTCTTCTCTCCACGGATAGTCTTCTTACTTCTTCTAGACTTGATCGACCAACGTTTCTGGCTGATGAAATATTCACATTGAACTCTTCATCAGATTCTTCACAAGCTTTATTAGCTTCAGTTTTTGCAATCTCAAGCACAGTTTTATCAGTAGGAGACTGATACCCCTCTTTTTCTTGTTCTTCAGACTGACCATCAGAGTCAGTTTCAGTTTCTTCACTGTCATCTGCACTATCTTCAGATGAACCTTCTTGAGCAACATCCTTTTTCCTTCTTTGTCTTGTAGAGAGGCGAGAATCCCTTTTTGTAGATTAAGGTCTCCCTAAGAATCATCATCATCATCATCATCATCATTGTCATCTTTCTTAAAACTCTCTCCTGTAGCAGTTCTCTTCCAATAACTATCTCTGGTCAACGCTTACCCATTGTTCAAAAATTCTTCAGTGTTGATCAGCTTGGACAAATGATTGATGTTGTACAAACTGAATACCCATTTCTCTATGATTTCCATTTCAGCTAACTGACTTCTCTGATTAGAAATGGAGTTGAGTTTTCAATTCTTATAAGCATTCAATCTCTTGCAGTTAGCTGCAATCAGTTCTCCAACATTAACAGATGATTCAGACGGAGTTGGGATAATTTCACTTTCTCTAGGAATCTTCAGATTGGATTCCACATGTGCCTCAAATCTTACAGTTTCTTCAGTTTCAAACTGATCCGTTTTGCTGGTTTCTCCTTCAGCAACAACTGGATCACACAGGTTTCAGTTCTAGTTAAACAAACTGAGATGGCAGTTCCAGTTTCCAACTTTCCTTTAGTGCCAACAAGTTCTTCTTTAGCAACTTGTCCAAGTTCCAGTTCTGCAACAGATTCCTCTTCAGGTGTTTTTTCAACAATTTGATCTTTTACTGATTCAATAATCAGTTCAACGACTGATTCCTCTCTTTTCTTATTTTCTAAAACTATTTCTTGTTCATCGACAAGCTCATCCAGAGTGATGACTTATACCGGTTTGGATTCATCTTCTGCAACTTCTTTTTCTTGTGACTGAGAGTCTTCAAGTTCTTTGATAGACTCCTCATATTCAATTCTGGAGGCTGACTTTTGTGGTGTGGATCTTGATAAAGATATCAGATTAAGCATTTCGATCACACTGGGTCAAATAAGTTCTTCATCACTACCAGTCTCCTCATCATCAGCCCTTAGGGTTTGTTCCCCCTGAGTTTCAGTTTCTGGTAGTGATGGATCAGCTTCTTAAAGGTCCTTTGCTGACTCATCAACAGGTATTTTCTCAGCAATAGGTTCAGCTTCAGCAATGATTTGTTTGCTGGATGTTTCTTCTGTTCTAAGTTTCTTTCCTTGACCTTCAGCAGCTGAGCTGACTGATTTCTCTGGTGAAGCCTCTGCAAACAAATCATTGGTGAAGCCTCTGGTTTCTCAGTAAATTGTTTGGTTGAAACTTTATCAAGTTTCCTCTTTCTTTCTCTCAGTCACTCAAAATGTTCCAGCGCTTCAGCTGTAGTTTCAGTTTTCTTGGAAGACTTCTTCCTTTTCTTCTTGGGTTCAGTTTCAGAACCTCCTGATTTCCTTTTCTTTGATTTTTCTTCCTTGGCTGCAATTTTGCCATCAACAACTACAATTTCCTTTCTTCTTGCAATCCCAAAGTGGTCAATAATTCTTTGGGCTAGAAGAGCAAGAGTCTTCTTGAGATGAAATCTCTCTTTCTTCTCAGCATTCTTCTTCTTGGGTTTATTATAAGATTGAGCGACCAGTTGATCGAAGATATATCTTTGCCCGTTGAAATCCTCTTCGAACAAAATCATATAAAGTAGATCTATCTTGGTGCCAGATAGATTACTGAAGTTGCCAGCGTTTCCAATTACGCAATTTGCTAGTATCTTTGTAAGAAAACCGAATTCAGGCTTGAGCAGCCCTATTGATCCAAACAGTGATACATTTGAGTCTTCTGAGATAAAAATGTCTTTCCATAATTTCTCTCGCTGTTCTTTAGATATTTTGAGAACTGAGGTGAATCCAGATTTCTCAAATCCAAAAATATCTACTGTAAGGTTCTCAGTAACCTTAATCTATTTTCCATTGATATGTGTAGTGTAAGTAAGTACATCTTAAATGCTTTTGCTTCCAAATTCATAAAAATCACCGATGCTGTCCAGACAAACATTTTTCAGATTTATGTTGAATACTTGCTCCAGTCCTTTGATTTTCTTGATCTTGTTTGCGATTTCTTTGGCTAGAGTTGGATCTGTGTATTTAGCCACAAATTGATCTAGAGAAATGATCATTCAGGGTTCAACTCTGGTGAAGGCCATTAATTCAGATTTTTAAGAAATTTGAAGATAGAGCAAATTCTTTTGAATTAAAAGAGAGAATAGAGTGTAAATGATTTTAGGTAATACACAAGGGTATTTATAAGTGGTAGATTAGGTAGTTGTAAAATCTGGGTGGGTAAAATAATGTCTTGTCATTAATCATGTCAAGCATTGAAATACGGAAAAGACAATAAGTGGAAAAGATGAACGGTTGAGATGAGTGTAGGGTACGACTATTCATTAGTAGCTTGTAACAATCGATACGGTATATCTCCAGCTGTCAATATTCAGCTTTGATCATATCCAAACTTTGAGTCAGTCGTCCGTTCAGATCTGTTTCAAAACTTAGTTGAGCAGATAACTCAGTTTTGATCTCGAATTCAGCTATTATCTGCAAAACAAATTAAGAACGTTTTGGTACCCATATCTGTCTGGGTCCTTTTTGATTAGTTCTTGTACTTCTGTAAGTTTAAGATGACTCGCCAATTACATACTTATGCCTTTCTTGATATTTTGAATGTGTGTGGTCAGTTTTCACAAAATTCTTGTTTTTAGTTTCAAACACCTTTTTGTTGGGGATTTTGTGAAGCTGAGTGATCATTGGTTCATTCCAGTCTTCATCAGTAGGAAAGAGTCTCCCTTTCCCCCTGAATCTTTTATTCCATAAATTTTTATCATTTTTAGATGGATGTGACTTGAATGTTCTTTTAAGTTATCTCTGATCAGCTTTGCCTTTTTCAGTCCTCTGATATTTTCTGTAGAATCTTTCAGTTTGCTGTTTGCCACTGACTGATTTTACTGTTTTGTCTGTTTTGAGTTGAGACTGAGCTGAGTAATTGTCAGTTCTAATAACTGTGTCAGTTTTCTGAATTCTTGACTGTTGTGCAGCTACAAACTTAGGTGCAACTGAACAAGGTCTAAACTTAGAATTTTGCTGACTAACAAACCCTAAACCTGATCTGTCTCCAAATTGTTTTCCAGGTCTGAACTGAACATTGGGAATTGGATCAACTGATGATTCTGTGATATTTATTACCTCGGTTAGTTCATCAGTTGATCAAATCTATTAGGAACATTTTATTATGTTTTGATGATGGCCATACTAGCTGTTATAGCAAGCCTGAAATAAGTTAGAATTCTCTGTATAAGTCTTTACTTAGAGTCTGATATATTGTATAAGTTATGTCAGACAAGTATTGTACTAAGTGGTAGGACGGCAAAGTAAAACAGACATTCGGCAGAGTGAAGCTAGCCAAGTACATGCAGAGAAGCAATGAAGACTTAATGGTATGACTTATAACCAAGGAAGTCTGTGATGACCTTGGATAAGTCTAAGTTATGGTTCAAGTGATGAAACTTAATGTTCAAATATGGTGTACATTGATCTCACCCAAACCAATGATCAGTGAAGTAAAAAGATTCTCCTTAAAATGAAGTAATGAAGGAAACAGTGAATCGGCAGAGTAAACTGACTTTCAGCTAAGTGAAGGGAAAACAGTGAAGAAAGATCTAAACGGCAAAAGCAGATGGATCACACAGCAAAGGCAGATGGATCACTCGACCGTTCAGAGAACGGCGAAGTAATCCTTATCAGAACAAAATTGAAATATAATGAAGATTCAGAGGATCATGCATTTAATGCACAATCAATAGAGGATCAATCAAGGATGGATTTTCTGCTATACATTTGAAGAAAAATTAGATCACTGAAATAAAGAAGAATGTAATTAAGGGGGGGATCAAGAATAAAATCAAGGATTATTCCCCTCATTAATATAGCCAACGGACGGAATTTCAAATCAAGGATACTCAAGGCTATAAATATAAGGCATTGACAGACAGATAAAAATAACGATGAAGAAAAAGAAAACCAAGCAGAAACTCTGTCAATTTGAAAAGCCTTCTCTCTGAACATACAAGGAATCATCTAGAAATCAACTCAGACATCAGAACTACAAATTTATATTTAGCACTGAGATTGATCAATCAAGCTTGTGAATCTCATTCACAATAAACTAAAGCAACTGAATCAGAAGTCATCTGAGAAGGAGTTGTGTTTGTGATAGCTGGTGAAGGATTTGATCTCAAGGAGCAGTGAAAGAGACTGAATCACTGAAGCTGTTGCAGCCAAGGAGTGATAGTCTTGTAGATTGTGAAGCTTGGGAAGTCAAGGACAATCTAACTATTGTATCTGTGAAAACAATAGTGAATTCCTCCAATCATCACAGGAGAAGAGTGGATTAAGGGATTACACCACGCTGAACCACTATAAGCCTTGTGTCAATTTACTTTCTGCAATTTACTTTACTGCATTCATTTAAATTGCCTAGATTATAATCTATATCTGTGATTGTCTAAACTGCTTTGAAATAACATAGTAAGAAGGGACTTATCCGCTGCCCAAAAGCTTTTAAACACAAGAAATGTTATTGAAACTCCACTATAGTCATTCACCTCCCCCCTCTGACTATAGTTTTACCCTTCTCTGAGACCAACAATTGGTATCAGAGCAGTGTTCCTAGTATCAGAACCTGTTCAGATATAATTTCTGGTAACAAGGAGATCACATATTTTCAAAGTAAGTTTTCAAATCTAAGTTTTCTATTCTTTCACATATAGATCTCTTATTTGTACTTATGGATTCCTCACACTTTATGTCAAAAGTACCTGTTTTCAATGTTAACAATTTTGATGAATATAAAATAAGAATGTTGCCTCATCTTGCAGCAACTCATGAGGAGATCACATTCAAGAAAGAACAAGTTAGTTGAAGGCCTGCCAGAGATCAAATTCAAGAAAGAAAGTCTATGTGATTCATGTCAGAAAGGGAAACAAATCAAAAGTTCCTTCACGTCAAAACCCTATCAATCAACAACAAGAATTCTACATCTGTTGCATATGGACCTGTTTGGACCAGTCACTGTTAGGTGTAGTGCCCGAAAGACAATTTGTGTAATTGTTTTTAATGGATGACAGAATTTATCTCACCTTATTACTTGCTTTGTGCTTGTAAGTAATACACTGCTGCAAACCCTAAGTATATCAGTATGTAACCGCTTAACTCAGTGCATGGCATGCACGTGAGGATTGAGTTAGTGGTGATATACTTAAACTGTTAGTCCGTGGTGAACTTAATCAGAGTTTAGGTCTCTTGATTAAAACACCAATAATGCGCCCAGAACACCTTAGGGTGTGATAGTCTTATCCGGACTGTCGGTAGAGGGTACCTACGTGGGGCATTTATATATGATGGCATTCATATAGGACTGGACCGATTTAATATGAATTTCTCGGTATAATTCCGTAATCGAGGAATCTTATTAAATCATTAGATGATCATATATGGATCAACCTTAATCCTGAGGTGATCACAGGATGCTGCTTGTCCCGGGGTAGTGTTTGATGTGTTAGTTACGGTTCACTTTAATATGTGTTCCAAGCCACTTCTCATTGGCACTATCTCCAGATGAGTGAGTAGTTCTGATTTTCACAGACATGGAATCCATTCCTTCCTGCGGGAAGTAGAGAGACAGTCCCCTTATTTGTTAGCCCTAAGAAAGTGATCGATCCCGGGAGTTCACATTTGACTAATTAGCTACTAGTCAGATATGTGTGCTAATTGATCATCAGGGGGTTAATGGTAAATAAGGATAAGATATTCTGAGTCGGGTTCACGGAGACTTCCCACTCAGAATGGACAGTCTATGGAGGGTTAATCCGTATGTAGTGATTATATCAATGGACGCTTATTCACTCTATGGGTTGAGTATAAGTATACATCTATAATCGGTAGAGTTCAGTTTCGGGTTTATGGTGGCGTAATCCCGGAATTAATAATTAATGTACTTATTATGTTCGATGAATAATTAATTATTGGAGCTACTGGTTATAGGTCCATGGTCCCCGATGTGGCTTCTGTAATTCGGAATGATATTCTTGTTATTTGAGCCTCAGAAATAATTAATTGGCTGGGCCAATTAAATGATATGCATGAATATTATTTAGTTGGGCTAAATAATATAATACACATAAAAGACATTTTATGTGGACTTTTAAACCCTAGGGGTGGCGCCTCATACTTCATTAAATGCAAGATTTGATTTTCTTGTGTGATTAACGATTAATAAAAGATGATTTATTTGTAATTGATTGATTGATTAATCACAATCTTTTATAAATGGAATTATCCTTTATTGTGATTTCTTTTTAATTATTTAATTAATTAGAAACTTGGAGGCTAAGGATTTACTCTCCTATATAAAGAGAGTTCTTCCAAGACATATGTGACTTGAAAATTTCGCCCCACTCATTAAAAAGAGAGAAAAAATTTGTTTCTCTTGTCTAGGGTTTTAGAGGAAGAAAAACTTGGTGTTGCATATCAAGGAGGTTCGTTTATCAAGAAGGGTGTCCACCAACCGCCGTTTGGAGAACACATCGGAAGATCAAGGCTTCTCTTCCCGTTATTGGTAACATGACCTTAAACCCCCTTGTAGTAGTTTAAGTCCTTTAATTATGTGTTTTGATATATAAATCGTGATCCATCCGCTGCGCGTAGATCTAATTCGTTTAGATCTAAGAACCTGCATCCTTCATGTGGTATCAGAGACAGGTTCCACGATTTATATAGTCATAATCGTAATTAAACGATTTAAAGGAGTGGAATTGCATGTAGGTGATATTTTACTTATTATTATGCATTAATAATTTTTAAATTGCTATGGTTGAAGAGATGGATTGGGGTTGGCACCGTTTTCCCGTTAGATCTATTGTAAACTCATATAAACGATGAAAATTCGTTCATATGAGTATAGGAAATTATGTAATTTATTTATTATTGCTAGTTTAATTTCCTGTAAATAGATCTATTTAGCAGCTGTATAGTGTTTTCGTTTTTTCCGTTGTTTGAGCCGTTAAAATGAAGATCCCTCCAGTCAGAATCAAGATTGGAAGTTGATGAACAATCCCACAAAATTTGGCGTCGATCAGAGTCCGTTTGGATGTCCGTTCGTTGATGAGAAGAGGCAGCTGTAACAGAAAAACGCAGGATTCACAGAAACCCTAACTGTGACTTCCTCGATTTTCTGGAAAGTATTGGACCGTTGAAACGAATATCCGACAGGTCAGATCGATAATCATGGAGTTTTGGACGTGAGATAAAATTTTCAGGACGATCGGGATTCATCTTGATCCCCGATCGGCCTCGGGAAGTATATGATGCGCTGCTGTAAGAGTCTGTTTTAGCAGCAAAGGGGGCGGCTCACTGAGGAAGATTGACAAGTCAAAGATCCGATCCGACCGTCCATCTTGAAGTCCGAAGAATGAAGATCAGATCTGGAAAGTTTCGTCCCGATCCAAGTTCGATTGATATGCCGATCGTCGAAGATTCTCAACAGCTGCAGATTAGGGTTTTTAATTTATTTTCGAATAGATTAGTTACGGGGGTGCCAACGGTCCATCTCGGTGTTTATTTTCCGCACTATTATACATGTGTAGATTGTATGAGTAGAACCGGAAAATTGCCATGACATGCATCATATCATGAATTCCACTCCATATGCATACATGTAGAAATTAATTCGAGGAATTAGTTAGGCATGTATAAAACACACGATTAGTTTTAATTAATTGTTTGATATTAATTAGAAACTAATTAGGGTAAAAACCGAGGAACACGGGTTTTTTCAATCGTCGAGGTTGGGTGATGGATTCTCGGTGAATCCCACTCTGCGAAAGCATAAGGAGTAAAATCCCGAAACCTCGTGGTTAAGGTGATGGATTCTCGGTGAATTCCACCTTACCTAGACGAGATTACGTTTTTGTTCCGTAGTGTCTACGTGAAAGTTTGATGTTTAAGGATTGGATAATCACGGGCAAACAGGTTCGAAAGTGGTTTAACCACGGTTGGGTGGTCAACAGTAGCTACGGCTCAATCGACTTCACCCTCCACGTGTGGCGTTTGCACGGGGGTCTAGCAATACTGAGCCATCCGAAGAGCCACTATGGCTCAACGGAGCTCTGCTATCCTTGACCCGTCCGACGGCCACATATGTTCTAACGAATAGGTCGGGTGGGCTAGCCCACATATCCGACAACATTCAGGCCTATGATTTATTGTTCCTTAATGTAACATCAAGTCCAAAAACGTGATCAGTAAACCCACCACTTTTTCAAAATATTGAGTGGGAGCGAGAGGCGACAAATGACCCCACGGCCTCTCACTGCTGACACAAGCGACGTGAGAGAATGGTGACGCCTCGTGCCGGCTTTGATTTCGGCCCCCTAAGGAAGGCCTTCACCGCTATCAAAATTCAAGGCTTGGTCTCCGAAAGGATAGGATTTTGGGTACTCGCTGAGTCACTGACCGACCCTAAGGCGGCACACTCGGGTCTATCTAAAGATCTCAAACAAGAGGTCACACACTCATAAAGGGTATTTTGGTAATACCTTGGCTGAAAAAGGAAAGGTGATTGACGATCACAAATGAGATGTTCGATTCTCAAGTTGATCTTCAATATTAATCGAAACCTCTTTGACCTACCCTAAGGCGGCACTGAGGCATTAGATTAAATCCTTGGAATGGTAGGATAGACTATAAGTACTTAGTTTATGTTCCTAAAATTATTAGTAGTGTATGATTTGGATTTATTTTTCTCACAATTTTATTTACAATCATTATATATCTCTCTAAGGTGCTAGACTGCTAGTGTAAAATTGACTAGTAATGACTTCGTTAAAAAGTGGTAAGTAACTAGAACGTTGTACTTATTGATCTTACATGCGATTAATTTTTCGGAAGAGATATTTCTCTGGAGCCTTCAAGACTTAAGTGACGTAAATAAGGATGTCACTGTTGTCAATCGTGTTGATCGAGAGACGACTGTAGTCAGTTTGAAAGATGATTGGGACGATAAAATTCTTCTAGTGAATTTTAATGGTGTAGTGTCTACACGAGAAATTTTCTAATAGAAAAATTAGAGAATCATAAATTAAAGTGTCGCTAGTTAGACGGTATTTGGAACCGATAAACTAGTGGGAGCTTTTGTCTTATGTTTTTCTAATTTAGAAAATTAGTCCCACTGGGTAACGCTTTCATTAGACATCCTACAGTTCACGAGTAGTGTCTACTCAATTGAACTGCTAGTTCAAGACTATTTCCTTTTAAGGAAAGTTGAGAATGGGAAAGAATGTCTGTAAGTGTTAATCATCTTAACTAAAGTTTTGAGGCTAAACCGAAACATTAATTAAAGAAAGTATAGGATAAGGAAAGTGATTTCGGATCACTAACCAATGAATCCTTAGCGACTTTCTTAACCGAGTAACTTGACTTGGTAGCTTAGTTCTTTGGAAGAACAAGGAAGCTGTGCGTTAACGATTAATAAAGTAACAACGGGCAGTAATTTCAGCTACAATAGTGGGAGTGATATAAGGAAATGAATTTCGGATTCTATCCTTGAATATCACAGAAAAATTTATTTTTCTGTTTACAGATTCGTTGAAACAAATGGATTCACTTTCAACTCGATATATTGTTGCCTCATAGAAAGTGAATATGACATTTGTAGTACGAATCCAAGACTCGGACTTTTGTTTGATAAAGTCAGAACCACTAAGAAAAGCTGAATAAGTATAACACATCTAAAACTATTAAAGGTAAAAGGTTTCTGTATTAAGATAAGCGACCTTTCAATATCTATTAATTAGTGCATATATCCTGAGATAAGACCTGACGATCGCTAAGGGTGATTCCTATCTCCCGAGTCTAGAACACTATCTCAAAGGAACAATGACTAAGTTTCCTTTCAATCGGGAAAGGGTAATAGATTTGAAGAGGTAACATAGCTTGTTCACAAAGTGACCTTCGGGTCCAGTGAGAGATACAAGCTAGTGGGAGTTTTTGAGTGGTGACATTTTGTCCGATAACTACTCCAAACGCGTGATTTAGTTTATCAAAAGAATACGAGGAGGAGTCTCTGATTTTAGCGAGAGAATAGAGTATTCCATGCTCATAAATAGGCTATAGCATAGTCTTGGGACCGATGCTCACCGCCTCCTAGTGGAATGTTTCTCACCGAGAAAGAAACCATAGACTTGCCCTATATAGTTATTGATGTGCTACAATACATCGCTAGACTCGATTAAGATAATTGGTTGCAAAATAACGGTTAACATTATTATGTAAACCGAGAAGTCTACCTAGAAGATGCTAGTGAATTTATGGATAATGAGTGAATTCGGTTCACACCACTTCCGTAAATGTAGGCATTTAGCATTTAATGCTTGAAGGTAGGATCGAGATTTTGCTCATACGTTCGATTTGTGATCTTCGTGAAATATCTTAATGCGTCGAGTGAAGGATGGTTATAAGATTCTTGAGATCGAAAAGTGACGGTTGAACTGTCACAAGCCTTCCGATAGAATCTATAAGTAATGACCTTAAACCTTGGAGTATGGTTACCCAAAGGTAGTTACTATCTCGATTTAATCGGACCACGTCCAACATCGGTTGTTGGTGATTACACCGATAAATACTACTTGATCGAAATGTCAATCCACCCAAAACGCAGTGGGAGTATGGTTTAACCGTTGACCCATTGTGGTTTTGTGGACTTTATAGTCTCTTTGGGGTGATTGATAACCTGTGGCTCTTTGTGGGTCAGATAGGATTACGATCGAGAGGTTGGTTCGAAAACCTTATCCTGTGAATGGAGTTTTGTACTCCGCTTTTGTTCGATCTATTGTAGAACCACCGAGTGTCTCAGCCCAGTGGGAGCAATTGGATCTACATAGAAAAGAGTCGAATGAATAGGAAAGTTTAAACTTTCAAATAAAGTTGAGTGGTATAGGGGTGATTCCTCGACAAGTAGAGAGTTAACCGGACCTTGAACTCTCTCACCACTCGATCTTGCTAGATTTCGTTAAAGCGAGAAAATAGGGGGATTCCACGAGACTTTCTTGCCGAACAACGGAATCAATTCATTCGAAATGAAGGGTTTTAGCCGAGAATGAATAACGGATTCGTTACAAAGCGTAAGATAGGGGTGATTCCTAATACCTTTTTTGTGAGACTAACGATATCTTAATTTATTCGAAAAGAACCATTGGTAGGAAGCTCATGCCATGGCTTATATCCTTTGTGGATTTAAGAGAACCTCTCGGTCATTTAAAAGTCACATGTTTTAAAATATGTGGACTTGACCAAAATATTGATAAGTTTTTAGTAGATTTGGATATCAATATTGGTAAAGTAGTAGCATTAGTGTTCATAAATGATAACACTAAAACGGTTGGAAACAACATGGGTGTGCTATCTGAAGTCGGAAACTGACACGCCAAGATTCTCTGGATGAGAGAATTGGACTATATTCTAAGAATTTGATTCGGTCAAATTCACGAGAATGAGTCATTGGCTATCCCACATATCTTATTGAATAAGATGATTATGCATATACGGTTGCAGCATTCATCGAGAGTAGTCCTACCCTACCTCTCAGGAAAGATTCTCCAAATCTTCGGATAAAGAGAAAATGGGATAGATTCTCTATGGGATAAGGGCAAGTCAGCTTAAAACGAGTCAATTGCAGTTGAATCTTGGATTCAAGCAATAAGTAGCGGTTTAGTACGTCCTCAAGTATCGTTAGAGAACGAGGAATCATATGCTTGTATATTCAGGTGCAAACTTGAATATGGTTGACTACACTGATTCTGACTTGTAGTCAGATTAAGGATGATCATTAAGTTGATCTCGGGCTCAGTGTTTACTCATAGCGCTTAGAATTTCCTTTTTGGTCTGGGAGTAATTCCAGGTCTGATAAGCCGATATCACTTCATTGTGAAAACAGTGAAGAGATAGCTTAGAAGGATCTTCTCGGTCACAAGAAGTCAAAAGCATATTGAGAGAGAGTACCGCCTGATTGGAAGGACCAACAACGTTTCAATCCTAAAGATCGTCTCGAGTCGACAACCTAGCAAATCAGTGTACCAATTTGAGTGCTTGGAGGGTACGACATTGATGGATATGTCTCATCTACTTTTAGAGCAAGTGGGAGAGTGTTGTGAATAAGATGAGAAAGGGTGTGCTCTAAAAACAATCGTTGCTTGTCATTTCGTGCAAGTGGGAGATTGTTAGGTGTAGTGCCCGAAAGACAATTTGTGTAATTGTTTTTAATGGATGACAGAATTTATCTCACCTTATTACTTGCTTTGTGCTTGTAAGTAATACATCACTTGCAAACCCTAAGTATATCAAGATGTAATCATTAACTTTCGGTGCATGGCATGCACGTGAGGATTGAGTTAGTGGTGATATACTTAAATCGTTAGTCCGTGGTGAACTTAATCGAGTTTAGGGTCTCTTGATTAAAACACCAATAATGCGCCTGTAACACCTTAGGGTGTGATAGTCTTATCCGGACTGTCGGTAGAGGGTACCTACGTGGGGCATTTATATATGATGGCATTCATATAGACTCGGACGATTTAATCTGAATTTCTCGGTATAATTCCGTAATCGAGGAATCTTATTAAATCATTAGATGATCATATATGGATCAACCTTAATCCTGAGGTGATCACAGGATCTTTGCTTGTCCCGGGTAGTGTTTGATGTGTTAGTTACGGTTCACTTTAATATGTGTTCCAAGCCACTTCTCATTGGCACTATCTCCGGATGAGTGAGTAGTTCGATTTTCACAGACATGGAATCCATTCCTTCCTGCGGGAAGTAGAGAGACAGATCCCTTATTTGTTAGCCCTAAGAAAGTGATCGATCCCGGAGTTCACATTTGACTAATTAGCTACTAGTCGATATGTGTGCTAATTGATCATCAGGGGGTTAATGGTAAATAAGGATAAGATATTCTGAGTCGGGTTCACGGAGACTTCCCACTCAGAATGGACAGTCTATGGAGGGTTAATCCGTATGTAGTGATTATATCAATGGACGCTTATTCACTCTATGGGTTGAGTATAAGTATACATCTATAATCGGTAGAGTTCGGGCCGGGTTTATGGTGGCGTAATCCCGAATTAATAATTAATGTACTTATTATGTTCGATGAATAATTAATTATTGGAGCTACCGTTTATAGTCCATGGTCCCGATGTGGCTTCGTAATTGGAATGATATTCTTGTTATTTGAGCCTCGAAAATAATTAATTGGTCAGCCAATTAATTGATATGCATGAATATTATTTAGTTGGGCCAAATAATATAATACACATAAAAGACATTTTATGTGGGCTTTTAAACCCTAGGGGTGGCGCCTCATACTTCATTAAATGCAAGATTTGATTTTCTTGTGTGATTAACGATTAATAAAAGATGATTTATTTGTAATTGATTGATTGATTAATCACAATCTTTTATAAATGGAATTATCCTTTATTGTGATTTCTTTTTAATTATTTAATTAATTAGAAATTTGGAGGCCAAGGATTTACTCTCCTATATAAAGAGAGTTCTTCCAAGACATATGTGACTTGAAAATTTCGCCCCACTCATTAAAAAGAGAGAAAAATTTTGTTTCTCTTGTCTAGGGTTTTAGAGGAAGAAAAACTTGGTGTTGCATATCAAGGAGGTTCGTTTATCAAGAAGGGTGTCCACCAACCGCCGTTTGGAGAACACATCGGAAGATCAAGGCTTCTCTTCCCGTTATTGGTAACATGACCTTAAACCCCCTTGTAGTAGTTTAAGTCCTTTAATTATGTGTTTTGATATATAAATCGTGATCCATCCGCTGCGCGTAGATCTAATTCGTTTAGATCTAAGAACCTGCATCCTTCAGTCACCCCAATATGTGTAAGTGGTAAGAAATACACCCTAGTAGTGGTGGATGACTACTCAAAATACACCTGGACCATCTTCATGAACAAGAAGAAAGAGACACTCAAAAAGCTACCAGATTTATTAAGAAGACTCCAAAATGAGAAAGAACTGAAAATCATCAAGATCAGATCAGATAGAGGCACTGGATTTCTTAATGAAATTATCATAACCTATTGTGAAGAAAATGGAGTACTGCATCAATTATCAAGAAGAGAACCCCACAAAAAAAATGGTGTGGCGAGAAGAAGAAAAGCAGAACTCTCAAAGAAGCAAATGAACAATGATTGCAGAAGCATGCTTGCCAAAGAGATTTTGGGCTGAAGCAGCAAACACAACATGCCATACACAAAACAGATCAATCATCAACAAACATCATGGAAAGACTCCATATGAAATATGGAATGGTAGAAAACCTAATATCTCATATTTGCATATGTTTGGATCAAAATGCTTTGTTTTGAACATGAATCAGCTGCATGCCTTTGATGAAAAGGCTAATGAAGCAATCTTTATGGGATACTCAGACACCAGCAAAGCATTCAGAGTACTCAACAAAAGAACATTGGTGATTGAAGAATCAATACATGTAGTCTTTGATGAACCAAATACAAATGGTGAAAGTCTTCAAGAACAAGAAGAAGAAGCAGCACACAGGCAAGTGTATATGAATACAACAGTACCAGCAACTATTCTGCATCACAATTTTGGAAATCAAGATGACCCACAAGTCAATACAACAGAAGAAGCACCAGAACTTGAAGCTCATGTACAACATGAAATTACAGAAGCACCAAGTGAAGAACAACTTCAGCCTGACCTAAATTGGCTAAGAGATCATCCTGAAGAACAATTTATTGGAGATATTCACACAGGAGTGAGAACCAGAAGACGATTGGAGCATATGTTAACATGTTTTCTATCACAAGTGGAACCCAAGACAATAGATGATGCAATTCAAGATGCAGATTGGATCTCAGCCATGCAAGAAGAACTAAATGAATTTGAAAGAAATGAAGTCTGGGAACTTGTTGACAGACCAGATATGGCCAACATTACTGGAACAAAATGGGTATTCAGAAACAAGATGGATGAGTAGGGAATTGTTGTCAGAAACAAAGCAAGGCTAGTTGCAAAAGGCTATTCTCAAGCAGAAGGAATAGTTTATGATGAAACATTTGCACCAGTAGCAAGATTTGAGGCAATCAGACTCTTTCTAGCTTTTGCTGCACACAAAGATTTCAAAGTCTATCAAATGGATGTCAAGAGTGCATTTCTAAATGGACTTTTGGAAGAAGAAGTATATGTGGAGCAACCCCCTAGTTTCCAACTCAAAGGAAAGGAAGACAAAGTATACAAACTAAAGAAAGCTCTTTATGGACTCAAACAGGCACCCAGAGCCTGGTATGAAACGCTAACACAATTTCTGATCAAGAATGGATTCAACAAGGGAACCATAGATAAGACTCTATTCAAACTAGAGGAAGGAACAAGCACATTTCTAGTACAAATCTATGTTGATGACATCATCTTTGGATCAGAGGATGAAATATTATGTGAGAAATTTACAAACCTGATGAAGAGCAAATTTCAGATGAGCATGATGGGAGAATTAAATTATTTCCTTGGCCTTCAAGTAAAGCAAATGAAGGATGGCATTTTCATTAGTCAAGCCAAGTATACAAAAGACTTAATACACAAGTATGGTATGGATACAAGTGGCACAACAGATACACCAATGTGTGCAAGAGTCATTCATGGAAAATATGAAACTGGAAAGGATGTTGATCAGAAAATGTATAGAGGTCAATTGTCTTAGATCCGCCTTAAAGAAACCATTCAGTGAGTTCAGTGCCCTAATTGGCAAAAGCATTGAAGGAATGTTGGGAGCAAATAATGCTATGACAGAAATCAGAATGCGGCTAATAGGAATCATCTGCAACAATCTGGAGTTCAATTGGGCAAAATACTTCTTTTTAAGAATCAAAGAACAAATCCAAGGTGAAGTAAAAGCAGCCGAAAAGGGGACAACAGAAGGAAAGACAAAGAAAGGACAATTCTGGGTGAAAAAGTCGTATGGTATTCAGTTACACTATCTGATGCAGTGCCTCAAAGTCCCTGTTGTACAACTTCACAAATTGCATGAGTCCAAGGTCATGTTTACCTATGTTAAACAGCAAAAGCAAGCCGGAGGAGGGAAGAGAAAGAAAACCACAACTCATCCCTCCAGTCAAAGAAAGAAGCAAAAGGTTCACCGCAATCTAGAAAAGACGGCCTTTGGAAAATTAATCGATGAAGAAGAAGAAGAGGATTCTGATGTTGAGGCAGAACAAGAAGAAGAAGAAAATGAAAGTGAGGATCAACAACCTCCAAATGAGGAAGTTACATGAGACACTGGAGATGATGAGGAATCTCCAGAAGAACCCGCACAGATGTCTGCAAATGATATTGATGATCGAACTGCAGAATATCTTGAATGGTAAGAAGGTGATTCCAGAAATCAGCTTCTAGATTCGGAACACATGCTTGCTGAGGAGGCATGGCTCTTTAACTTTCTGGGAATCACCACTCTGGTTGGTGTAATGATGAATCTCCTCTCTGGGACATGGTTGATGCATCAAAGGCAAAACTGTCCCAGATCTCTGACGGACACAGTGATGACTCGATAGATGGTGGAGATGGTGATGACAATACTGATCAAGATGATGGAGATGACCAGGATGACAATGATAATGATTATCATCATGCCGATGATCATGGCAAACAAGGAGAAGAGATTACTTCTACACCGGATGCAATTGATGATAACATTCCTCTAAAAACTTTTCTACAGTCACATGCATCTAACAAGTCCACAACACCAGCTAAGACAACCACTCAACCACTATCTGCTGCAACTCCGGCTAACATCACAAACATAGTGGACACAGCTCACCGCCGCCACTCCAGCAAAGGCAATCCCAAAGCCAGAGCAAGGGGGAATAGCAGCTCAAGCTACACCAGCATACACATCTACCCAAATTCTTGAAGATCTGGATGTCAATGTAGATGTGACTCAGCATTAAGACAGAGGACAGCAAACAGACCCAGAACCAGCTGACATCCGGCACAAAGTCTCTCAGCTGGCCACTGGTATCACAAATGAAACCTTTGAAAAAGCAGCAGATCTGCGGGCAGAAGAACTAGAACAGCAAGACATGCATCTCAGATCCATGACTTCGGCATTCAATGACAAAAGCTACTCCATTGAGCGAAAATTTGAGGCCATTGCTGAATACATCGAGGCACATAACATTGTTGTTCAATGCCAAGGAGATTTGATGAGACAACTCAACATTAACATCACAAATAATCTTGCGGGTCTCAGGCAATACATTTCTCAGGAAAATGACTCTTGGCAGTGGCATTTGGCACAAGATTCCACAGTGTCACTAAGAAACTGACTAGTCATGATAATAGATTCACATCCATTGAATCAAAGCTGGACTCTCTGATTGGAACGGCAGAGACTATAAATAGCATCTTACTCCAGCAGAGGGATGATGCTGCCAAAAAGGGGGAAAATCAGGATAAGCCTGAAGGATCAACTATTAGACCCCCAAACTTCACTGAAGAACAAATGAGAGCAAGGGATAGAGAAATCAAAATCAGAAATGAAGCAGAGGAACAGCAAAGGAGGGCTAGAGAAGAAAGAGAAAAAGCCGTAAACGAACCCTGCATTGGATTTCCTCATCCTATGCAAAGAAGAGATTATGACAAAGACAGACCTGACAATCAGCAAAGACTTGGATCTAGCCAGCAAAGAGGATCAGCAAGTCAACACAGACTTAGCACCAGAGGAAACACCAGCAGAGGCAGCAGCAGCTCCAGATACACTGGTGGGCAAGAACGTACACTAGTCACAAAAGCAAAGCAGAGTATGAAGCAGATGTACTGGACCATGTAAGAGAATTTTTTAAAGAACAGGAAGGACTTTATCCTCATTTTTCACAAGATGAAGCATGGGCTGATTGGCTAAGCTATCAGGATGAAAGGATGAGAACTGATATAGCCAAACTCTACAATGATGTCAAGAGAGAATTTGCACTTCTAAAACAAACCAACAGCAAACCAAGTTCAGCCATACCACTTTCTGCAAAAGGACCAGAATACTTGCCAATTGAACAACAAGAAGACTTCAACTATATGGTAAAATTCTTCAACCCTATGGGAAGAATGGACAAACATGAGCAGTGGAGTCTCTACAAAAGTCTCAAGTTTGCTGACTCACATATTGCTGAAGCTAGGGAGAGACTTGAGAAGCACTTTGGAGAACCTAAGGCAAATGAGACCATGCCAGATTTCAACAGACTCTTTGCCAAGAAAGTATTCAAGGGAGTATCTGAATACACTGCTATGGCATACTGGAAGTGGAAGTTTCCAGAAATTGATTGGAAAGACATTGAAGAGGTTCAGACTACAAAGTTCAAAAGGTACAAGGCTGAATTAAGCAAAATGTAGTTTGTAACACTTGAATAAAATTTTGAACTTATTGCCCTTTAATGGATGAATAAAATTGTTGAGTTTTTATTCTGTTAATTATTATGAAAAATTTGGCTTACTTATATTCAGACTTATAAGGGTTTTGGCATCATCAAAAAGGGGGAAATTGTTAGGAACATTTTATTATGTTTTGATGATGGCCATACTAGCTGTTATAGCAAGCCTGAAATAAGTTAGAATTCTCTGTATTAGTCTTTACTTAGAGTTTGACATATTGTATAAGTTAAGTCAGACAAGTACTGTACTAGGTGGTAGGATGGCAAAGTAAAACAGACATTCGGCAGAGTGAAGCCAACCAAGTACATGCAGAGAAGCAATGAAGACTTAATGGTATGACTTATAACTAAGGAAGTCTGTGATGACCTTGGATAAGTCTAAGTTATGGTTCAAGTGATGAAACTTAATGTTCAAATATGGTGTACACTGATCTCACCCAAACCAATGATCAGTGAAGTACAAAGATTCTCCTTAAAATGAATTAATGAAGAAAACAATGAATCGGCAGAGTAAACAGATTTTCGGCTAAGTGAAGGAAAAAATAGTGAAGGAAGATCTAAACGGCAAAGGCAGATGGATCACACGGCAAAGGCAGATGGATCACTCGACCGTTCAGAGAACGGCGAAGTAATCCTTATCAGAACAAAATTGAAATATGATGAAGATTCAGAGGATCATGCATTTAATGCACAATCAATAGAGGATCAATCAAGGACGGATTTTCTGCTATACATTTGAAGAAAAATCAGATCACTGAAATCAAGGAGAATGTAATTAAGGGGGAATAAAGAAGAAAATCAAGGATTATTCTCCTCATTAATATAGCCAACGGACGGAATTTCAAATCAAGGATACTCAAGGCCATAAATAGAAGGCATTGACAGACAGATAAAAATAATGATCAAGAAAAAGAAAACCAAGCAGAAACTCTGTCAATTTCAAAAGCCTTCTCTCTGAACTTACACGGATTCATCTAGAGATCAACTCAGACATCAGAACTACAAATTTATATTTAGCACTGAGATTGATCAATCAAGCTTGTGAATCTCATTCACAATATACTGATGCAACTGAATCAGAATTCATCTAAGAAGGAGTTGTGTTTGTGATAGCTGCTGAAGGATTTGATCTCAAGGAGCAGTGAAAGAGACTGAATCACTGAAGCTGTTGCAGCCAATGAGTGATAGTCTTGTAGATTGTGAAGCTTGGGAAGTCAAGGACAATCTTACTATTGTATCTGTGAAAACAATAGTGAATTCCTCCAATCATCACAGGAGAAGAGTGGATTAAGGGATTACACCACCCTGAACCACTATAAGCCTTGTGTCAATTTACTTTCTGCAATTTACTTTACTGCATTCATTTAAATTGCCTAGATTATAATCTATATCTGTGATTGTCTAAACCGCTTTGAAATAACATAGTAAGAAGGGACTTATCCACTGCACAAAAGCTTTTAAACACAAGAAATGTTTTTGAAACTCCACTTTAGTCATTCACCCCCCCCTCTGACTATAGTTTTACCCTTCTGTGGGACCCACAAAATCTCCTTGGTTCCATTATTAGTCTTGATAAGATTGATCTCAGCTGTCAATCTTAGAACATCAGTTTTCAATAGATATTTTTCCTTTTTGACATTCTCATAATTCATTTGAATTACCTCTAATTCCTTTATGAGTATGTGTTGGTCCCTTGTAAAGTTTAGAGAGAGGGGGTGAATAAACATAACACTTAAAAGTTTTGGAGTTAACAAACTCATCAACTTCAGCAGCCTGCCGATACTTCAGTAGTTTGCTGACACTCAGTAGTCTGCTGACTGTTGAGTTTACTGAGTTTGTGCAGCGGAAATATATCAAAAATTAAGCCTTATTACTTGTTGTTAAAAATGATACCAAGTATTAGATACTCAGTAGTGTATGTGTGTGATTCAGTTGCTAGATTCAGTAGATTGATGTGTTAGATAAACTAAATGCAGAATATAAGTGCAGAAAGTAAGTAGGCAGATTTTATAGTGGTTCCAGGTGGTGTAATCTCGTCACCCACTCTTCTCCGTGATGTTGGAGGTAATTCACTAGAGATTCTTGAGGTAGTCTGTTACAAAAATCCCTAAGTTGCTTGTCCTTCACCAATAACTATGGCTTCACAAATCCGAACACTTGGAATGTAGGATTGCTTTGCCAATGTCTTCCACTGGTCCTTGAAGGGTAGGATTGCCTCTTCACCAGCTCCACCATAAACAACAGTCTTTCACACCCAAAGATGCATCACTATCTTCAGTAGATTTCTTGTAAAAGAAAGATTAAATCAAGTAAGTGATTCACTTTTCAACAATTTGATCAGATGAAATGATCGCACTTGATGTCTTCAAGTGTGTAAACTTGATGCAGCTTGAATGCATATTACACTTGAAGAAGTTTTCTGGATCAGTAGCTTTATGCTCAGTAGGGTCAGTAGGGTGTTTTTCTAGATCAGAAATCAAAGCTCAGGATTATCTGTATTTTTCTCTTAATGTTCATCAATCTTCATCTCTTGTATCTGAATTAGGAGTACTCTATTTATAGATAGGAATCCTTGTGACTTATGTTTGAAATTCAAACATAGCCATTTCATATTTTGTCCCATTTGACTTGCCTTCTGTCACTGTTCATAGGACTGACACTGTCAGAATGCTTTTTGATAGTATACAGTCTGTCCACCCTTTGACTTGTATCCATTGGATAATCATCTGAATCTTTCCAACGTCCCTCTAATCTTAACCATTGATTTGTTTGATAAAATCAGAGGTTTTTAGTTGTCCCTTTCTTGTCTTCTTCCAATGTAACCTTTGATTAAATCGAGATAGGTGTCTAGCAGGTTCCTGAGAACATAAGTCTGCTGATATACACATCAGTAAGCTTATCCTTGTTATGCTGTGTTTAAAAACACTTCAGCTTACTGTCTTTTATCTAACTTTTATTTGTGAAGTTAGATTACACCATTTTGCATATAACTAAGTTCCAATCACCACTCAACTTGTGGAACTTAGACCTTGTACACAAGGCATATGTAATCAGTTTAGGTCATCACAGACTTCCCTAAATTATGATTCCATATCCTTGACTTTAAATACTAAATTTGATCCCTTAGCCTTCAATAACTAAGTTTGAGCCCTCAGCCTTCAGTCTTCAGCAGGTTCCTGATTAGTCTACTGACTCAGCTACCCTACTGATCTAGACTAGTTTGCTGATGTACGTCAGCTGACCTTACAGTGATTGTTTGATCAAACCTATACAAAATCAAACTCTAATAAACCTATACATTTGATCTAGACATCTTTTTGCCTTTGCTCTATAACTGCTAGTCTGGCACTCATCACTAAAACTTAAAAATAAGTCCAACAATTTCCCCCTTTTTGGTGATGATGCCAATACCCTCCTTACAGCAAAGCAAAAAGATTAAAAACAAAAACAGAACAAATGTAGTCATATCTCATTATAATCAATTGTTCAAAAGTATTACCGTCTAGATACAACAAATGATAAAACAGATAAGTTATGCTGATCTACTGTCTTCTTTCTCTTTCTTCCCTTGCTTTTTCTGCTTGCTGTTGCTAGGCTCTTATCTCTCTGATAATTTCTCTCATCCATTCATTTTCAATCAGAGAGAAATCAATATGGGGATTCACTTGTTTCCACCAATGCCATGCTTCAGGTAGAGTAAGGTTTATTTGATGTACGCTAAATCCCTAATGCATGTATACTTCCTTGAATTCATTAAGTGACTCCTTTGCTGATAAGGTAGGTAAACTCCTTCCACCTCTACCACCTCTTCCACCTCTACCACCTCTATGTGCAGCCCTTATGGCTTTAACCCTTGCTTCCCAAAACTTGAGTCCAAGAAAGGAATTGAGTCCCTCATGGAAGCCTTTATCATGATAAGGTCTTTTTTTGCTGTTGTAGACCTTCTTGTATTCTCTGAGAAGATCATCAGTAAGTGGAAGTCTGCCAGGTGCAGGCTCCCTAAAAGCATTAGTGTCATCTTCCCATCTTTTCTTAGCAAAGATTCTGGCAGCCTCTTTTGCTACTGCTGTTTGGCTCTCTTCCCCCTTATTGACATCATCAATAAAACGGGACAGCAGGCCATATACACTTTCTTGTGTGAGCACTAGGTTGTTTAGTTGACCCTCCATAATTTCAGTCCTAGTGTCAACAGCTGTGATCCTTTCTTGCATTGTTTGCTCCAGTAGAGTTATCCTCTCAGTAATTTTAGGATCCAAAGATCAAGAGAGTTGCAAGTGTTCCAAAGAGATTCAACCACAAAGAGGCTTAGGTGTCTCAAAGAAGCTTATCAAGTTTCTGGTGAATGGATGTAAATTGTTCTTTCAGAAACTTGTCCTTCAGTGTATTTCCTTGCTTGATCCGCTTCACATCTTGAGCAAGGTCAGCAAGAGCATACTGAGTAGAGGTAATATTGGAAGCAACAGTTTCAGTAGTTCTTCCTCTATTTTCCACCAAGTTCATCAAATCTTCAAATCTCTGCTCTTGCCTGTCAAGTTGAGTCCTCAATTTTGTTATATCATTTCTAACAGCCCTCAACTCTTCCATAATGTGTGCTGGTACCCCACCAGCCATTCCTCTATTAGCTCCATCAGCAGGCTCTTCTACAATGTATTGCTGCCTCTGTCTGCTGATAACCAAGGCATAGCTCATATCCATTCCCGCAGGGTTAGGTCCTTGGAATTCTTCCAGAATAGGATCAAGAGCAGGCTCTTCAAAAACTGGTACAAATGCCTGTTGAGGTTCATCATCAATAGGTTCTTCCTCAGGCACTTGAAACTCCTCATCACTGTAGTCATAGTCCAGCAGCTGCTCATCCTCATCAATAATAGCAGTCTGCTGACCATCTTTCCCTACAGTGGTCTTGTCTCCAGTAGGCTCCACTACAGCAACCTGTTCAACAACAACAGCAGGGGGTTTCCTCCAAACCCATAGATAGTTCCAACCTATGTCCAGTCTTTGTTTGTACCTCGAAGAACTGTGTACTCTCCTGTTCCAACCTTTGTCCAGTGTCTTTGTTTGTACCCCAAACAACTGTACCACCTGTTCCAATCTTTGTTCAGGTGCTATTTGTGCCACAACAACCTGTACAGGAAATACATCCATATTCTTTTTTTGAAATTCCCTAATATCCGAAATCCTTCTTAGAAAATTTGCAGCCTTGGTTAGAGTGCCCTCAGCGTCAATCCAGTCTGGATATTGATTTGAATCCTTAGAACTGACATCAGGCTCACTATGGTCAGTAACCCTCTCATCATCCAAATCTACAGTCTGCTGATCATCAGTATGCTCAGCAGGTTCTACAACAAATAAGGTGTCTATCTCACCAACCATCCTGTTTGCACCAATGTGTATTCCCTCATTGATTTGTGCCTCCAGATCATCTATGGTGAGATTTTCCACATCCTCATCCATTTGTTCACTCTGGCCGCCCTCAAGCCAGACCTACCAAAGATCGATGGATCATTGCATACTTTGTTCATTCAATAAAGCAGTCCCACTGCTTCCTTCTGGACCAGGTGGGAGGTTATCACCAGAATCAGATGATGAATCATCACTGTCTGATTCATCTATGGGGTCTCTGAACTTGATACCCTCTTCCTTCTGTTGTTCATCAAACAGATCCATCAGTCTTGATTGAAAAAAAAATGTATCAACCAGATCTAGCAAATTTTCCACTCCCAACTTCTCAAAAGCCCATTCTTCAAAATCTGCCATTGGTTCTGCAGCTGGCTTTTGTTTCTTATAGAACCCAAATTTCCATTGAAAGTAGTTTGCAACCAGTAGGAGTTTAGAATCAACATATCCTTCCTTTTTCTTCTTCTCCTTTATCTCAAATGTCATGGTTGGCTTTCTGGGAGCTGTTTCAGGACCAGCCTGACCTCCAAAGGTCTCAACAAGTAAATTTAGAGTTTCTTCCACAGATGCCTCTATGTCGGTAGGTTGCTCAGGTTGTGTGTTAGTCCCTACTACTTCCATATGTACTACATTTGGTTCCCCCTGACTTAAATGCTCATCAGCAGGGTTAGCAACAGATTGCTCTTCCCCTTGAACTATTGCAAAACTTGTAGGGTCTTGTACCAACTTTTCAATTTCCACAGCAGGTGCAGACTCAGTATCGTGCTGTGGTTCTTTTACAAGTTTCTCAACAACAACTTGTGCAGTTTCAGTAGGCTCAGCAGCTTTCACTGGGGAGGATTCAACAACTTCAACAGCAGGCTCAGTTTCAGCAGTCTGCTGTGATTCTTCACTAGGTTGCTCATCAACAACCTCTACTATCTCAGTAGGCTTAATAGTTGTTAGGGGCTCAGCTTCAATAGCTTCTCCTTCTTCTTCTTCCCTCTGAGCCTCCAGAATCCTTATATGCTTCCCTTTGCCATGTTTCTTTTTCTTCACAATTTATTTCATTCTTTTGGAAAGATCTTATGTTTCAATTTCAGCAGCTTTCCTATTTCTACTGGCTTCCTTCTGTTGCTCCTTCACAACTTCAGCAACAGACTTCTTTTTAGCAACTACAGCAGGGTCAGTAATCTCAATCTCTACTGGACCCTCAGTAGACTCAGCAGTCTCTGCTATTTGCTTCCTGGTTTTCCTAGGCTTTAACAATTCAGTGATTTTTCTTGTATCAGCAGCCTTTCTCTTTTCAGTAACCTTCTTAGGTGCAGCAGGTTTAACAGCTTTCTTAACCTGCTAACCACCATCATCATCATCATCTCCACCATCACCATCACTTTCAGTAGCCTCATCATCTACATCTTCATCATCATCTAATCCAGGAATAGGAGTAGCAACTTCTGGCTTGAATCTGGATTTGTTAATCTTTTCAGATAAAACATCAGTTATCTGAAGGTGATTCAACAAGGTCTGAATCATTAGACCTAAGGGCTTGACCTTGGACTTTCTTGTACCATCTCTATCTTCAATACACACCTTCTTCATGTAGTGTATGAAGAATCCAGCCCAATCAAACTTCATGCTCCTGCAAATGATGATCAACAGGTCTATTTTGGGTCCAGACAGTGTATCTAGGCTTCCAAAAAATCCCAAGATGGTTTTGGAAATCAATTTGCTCAGCAAGTTGTACTCATAACCAATATACTTCACATTAATTCCCAGATTTGAAGCAATTGTATCATCTGTCTTTATTGATCCACAAACCTCATTCTTGGAAGATTCATTGCTTCTGGATTGGTGGGTGCATTGTTTCCAGGTGCAAATTTAAATACCTCTCTCAGTAGGTCTGAAGATATCTCATTCTCTCATCCATTAACAGTTGTAGTGAAGGCCTTTCTACCTTCATGTATGACAATGTTTCTCCAGAATTTTAACATATTGACATAAGAGATTCGTTCCAATCTTCTGTTGATAACACCTTCTAACCCAGCAAACTGTCTGATTCTTCATCCAATTTTAATGGCTAACTCAGTAGAGTGATAGTCAGTCATATAACCTCTTACGCTTTGACTGGTGCCAATATGAACATCATCCTTCTTTGCCATTGTTTTAAGAAAAAGATGAAGAAGATAGCTTACAAATCTGTGTTCACACAGTGTATATGCAGAGAAAATCAATCTGATTATTGAAAGTTACTTATGTGTAAAGGTTTGTATATATAGATAGATGTAGTTGTAACTGTCAGAGCACGTACAGTGGTATTAACCACGGTTAAATCTGAGTGAATGCTGTATTGACACGTGGCCCATTACTTTTCCATAACGTTTTGTAACCGCCAGATCGTGTAACTATGGTTACAAGGATAAAATAAATATCCCGCCATTTTCTTTTTGGCTTTTGTAATGACTCTGTAACGTTTCCTTCAGTAGCCTTGTTATCAGTAGACTTGGTTCAACAACCTGCTGATAAAAGGTCTCAGCAGCCTGCTGACAGAGTTACTCTACTGACGTTTAATTCCTTTTATGTTGTCCAATTGATAATACAAGATGAAGTTTAATACCAATGACTGATCTGTCAAGTGAGCTCACCCAACATGACAAAGACCAATCCCCTTGGCAACTTCATTTGCTCAATTGTCCAAACATAGTACATGGAATTGTTGATACCAATGACTAATCTGCTAAGTGAGCTCACCCAACATAGCAAAGACTAATCCTCTTGGTGAATTCCAGTCCACTGCTGACAATAGATGTATCAGTCAACTCTTATAATTCCAAGTTCAGTCCTTAGTATAGAAAATCTTTCACTGTCCAGTGGTTTAGTGAAAATATCACCAAGTTGACCTTCATTAGGGATATACAGAACAACCACATCTTTCGTTTCAACATGATCTCTTATGATGTGATGTCTCACATCAATATGCTTGGTTCGTGAGTGCAAAACAGGATTTTTTGTGATTGCAATTGCACTTGTGTTGTCATACATTATAGGAATTTCTCTTTCTTCAATTCCATAATCCCATAACTGTTGTCTTAACCAAAGTATTTGTGCATAGCAACTTCCAGCAGCAATGTACTCAGCTTCAACAGTGGAAGTTGATATAGAATTCTGTTTCTTGCTAAACCAGGAAACCAGTCTATTTCCCATTAACTGACAGGTTCCTGTGGTGTTTTTTTCTGTCAATCTTGCATCCAGCATAATCAGAATCTGAGTAGGATATAACCTTGAAACTTCCATCTTTTGAATACCATATCCTTACTCCCAAAGTTTCTTTTAGATACTTGAGAATTCTTTTAACTGCACCTAAATGACTTTCCTTGGGTTTTGGTTGAAATCTTGCACAAACACCTACAACAAAGGATATATCAGGTCTGCTGGCAGTGAGGTACAGCAGACTGCCTATCATCCTTCTGTATAAGGTCTGATCAACATCTTTGCCATCTTTATCTTCATCCAATCTAATGTTTGTACTCATAGGAGTTGATACCTTGGTGCTGTTTTCCATACCAAATTTCTTCAGTAGCTCCTTCGTATACTTGGTTTGATGAATGAAGATTCCATCTTTCATCTGTTTGACTTGCAATCCCAAAAAGTAGTTCATCTCTAACATCATACTCATTTGGAATTTCCTCTTCATTAGATTTGCAAACTTCTCACATAACAATTCATTTTCAGAACCAAAGATTATGTCATCAACATAAATTTGTACCAGCAGGGTGCTGTCCCCTTCATTGATTCTGAAAAGAGTGTTGTCAATGGTGCCTTTGGTAAAACCATTGTCCACCAAGAATTGAGATAGAGTCTCATACCATGCTCTTGGGGCCTGTTTCAAACCATAAAGTGCTTTATTGAGTCTATATACTTTATCTTCTTGATCTTTAACTTCAAAACCAGGAGGTTGCTGAACATACACCTCCTCTTCCAGAATGCCATTCAAGAATGCACTTTTGACATCCATCTGATATACCTTGAATTTTTTGTAAGCAGCATTTGCCAAAAATAATCTGATGGCTTCCAATCTTGTAACAGGGGCATATGTCTCATCAAAATCTATTCCTTCTGCTTGAGAATAGCCTTTTGCAACTAGTCTGGCCTTATTCCTCACAATAGTACCAGATTCATCCAATTTGTTTCTGTATACCCATTTTGTACCAATTATATTTGCATGATTAGGCCTTTCCACTAGTGTCCAAACTTGATTTCTTTCAAATTCATTCAACTCTTCTTGCATAGAAATTATCCAATCTGGATCTGATATTGCTTCTTCAACAACTTTAGGTTCCATTTGAGATAGAAAACAAGTAAACATTGCTTCTAACTGTCTTCTAGTCCTCACACCTTGCTGTATGTTGCCAATAACTTGTTCAAAGAGGTGATCCTCTTAACCATTGTGGATTTTGGTTAGATTGATTTTCGGAACATCATCTTGATAGGTCTCATTGTTTCTTCAACAGGGGGTTCAACAGATCCTTGAACAGCCTCAGTTGTTGCATCAGTAGTGTTATCAGCAGGGTGTTCAGTAGGGGCAAAATCAGAAACCTTTAAGTCATTGAATCTTTCCAAAACTTCAACACATTCTGGATCAGTGACTTGTTGATTCTCAGCAGGTTCTGAAGCTTCATCTTACATTCTAGTGAACTTAGGTTCATCAAATACAACATGTAATGATTCTTCATGTTTCAGTGTCCTTTTGTTCAGTACCCTGAATGCCTTGCTAACTGAAGAATATCCCAATAGAATTCCTTCATCTGATTTTGGTTGGAATGTCTTCAATTGTTCCTTATGATTCAAGATAAAACACTTGCTTCCAAATGGATGGAAATAGGACATATTAGGTTTTCTTCCATTCCAAATCTCATAAGGTGTCTTCAGCAGCTTCTTGTTCACTTGATGTTCTGCTTTTGTGTATAGCATGTTTGTATTAATCGCTTGACCCAATATCTTTTAGGTAGCAATGCTTCACAAATCATAGTTCTTCCTGCTTCTTTTAGAGTTCTATTTCTTCTTCAGCAACCCCATTTTGCTGAGGTGTACCAGTAGCAGCAAGTTGATGTAGTACACCATTCTATTCACAATATTCTCTTATAACTTTATTGAGAAATTCAGTACCCTTATCGGATCTGATTTTCACTACTGTCAAACTTTTCTCATTTTGCAATCTCTTCAAAAGTTCAGGCATATTTTGAAGTGTTTCACTTTTCCTGTTCATGAATATCACCCAAGTGTATCTTGAATAATCATCCACAACCACTAAGGTGTACTTCTTCCCTGTTACACTTGTTGGTGTTACTGGTCCAAATAGATCCATGTGCATCAGCTCCAAAACTCTTTTAGTTGATTGCTTAGTCTTTGATTTGAAGCTTGATTTTGTCTGTTTACCTTCCTGACATGCATCACATATAGCATCCTTCCTGAATGTGATCTCAGGTAAACCAATCACCAGTTTCTTCTTCACCAACTGATTGATATCATCAAAGATTAGATGATTCAACTTCTTATGCCATAACCAATTAAGTTCTGACTTGGTATGCACAATCAGGCATGTTTCGAACAATGATGAGACCAATCCACAACATACATGTTTTGTTGTCTTCTTCCACCAACACAACTTGATCACCTCTCTCACTAATGACAAGACAAGTGTTTTTGTCAAAAGTGACCTTGTATCCCATGTCACGAAATTGTCCAAAGGCTCGATGAGTTGTAGTCCAAATTTCCACATATGCAACATTCCTGATTGTTAATCCATTTCTCACAAGTGTGCCATATCCTCTTGTGTATCCAGGTGTATTCTTGTTGACAAAATTCACTCTTTGACCATCCTTTGTCACAAAATTTGACAAACAGTGCTTATTCTTTGTCATATGTCTGGAACATCCACTGTCAAAATACCAGACACCCTACAAAACAAAGTTAATGCATTTTAGGTACCCAAACCTGTTTGGGTCCATAATGGTTAGTGGTAAGCATGACCCTTGGTATGTTTCCATAAGGTCTTCTTTGAAAGGTATCATACTTTGGTTCATACATGTATTCTACACATCTATAAGGTCTAACAATTGGTTGTGTAGGATTCACATATGCTTTCTGGCCTTTTGGAATATAATGCTGTTTAAAGTGATTTCTTTTGTTAGAAGCACTAGGATGACCATAGGTTTGCTGTCTATTAGGAACAGGCATATAATATGGAATCTGCTGAGGTCCCTGCTGAGGTCTTGTATAAGTCCTCTGTTGAGCCCTCTGCTGATTCCATTGCTTAGGTTTTACCCTAGCAGCATGGTCATATCTGTTGTTTCTAGCAGTAGGTGCAGGAATATTCCAATCATCATCAGTAGGGAACAATCTACCTTTCCCCCTGATATAAGTATCCCTTGAATGATTAGCATTTTTGGATTTAGGATTCTTATCCTTGGAATATTTATGGTTTTCCCTTTTTGTGGTCCAGCAGACTTGGTAGCAGGTCTGCTATCAGCAAGTCTAGAAGGCACAGCAGTCCTATTTTTAGATTTATTATTTTTATTAGGAGCTGTTGACTTCCTTGACTTCTGATTTTGCTTCCTGAAGCTTTCTCGATGAGGCTTTACTTGCCTCAAAGAACCCTTTTGGGAGTTGGATCTTGTGCAGGCACAAACTTAGGACCAATTCTGGTACTAGGTTTAGTGACCTTACTGGATCCACTCTTATTGGATTGTTGAGTTCCAAATCCAAGCCATGTTCTATCACCATAAGGCTTTCTTGATTTGAATGCAGTGGAGGAACAAGATGGTTCAGCAGACCCAGCAGCTACTGAATGTTCAGCAGGCTTATGCTAATTCTGTCTGACTTATTTTTCCTTTTCTTTGAGAATTCTTAATACATCAATTAATCATTCAACTTCTGATTCAAGAGCTTCTTTTTCAGCCTTCACAATCTCATAACCAGATTGTATTATCCTCAGTTGATTAAGGATGGCATCCAAAGTTTCTTCATTGTCAGAAATTTTTGGATTTGAACCACAGGTTGATTCACAATCACTTCCAGCAGGAGTGTTTATATATAAAGAATTGTATACCTCCTCTGTTTTATCCATATTTTCCTTTAAAGCATAATCTTCCATATCAGCAACAAGTGCAGTATCATCAGATTCATTTCCCTTTTCTGATTCTACTTCATATCCTGATTCATCTTCAAGAACCATAGCCTTCTTGCCATGTCTTCTTTGTTGACTTTTGGTCTTCAGTAGGTCTGGACAGTCAGGTCTGAAATGTCCAGGCTTCTTGCAATTAAAGCAAAGATAATCAGGTTCCTTTTTCTATTTTAATTCAGGACAATCAGGTTTGAAGTGTCCTGGTTCTTGCAATGATAGCACAAGTAATCATTATCTTTCTTTGATTCTTCCTTCTTCTTTTCACGGAATTTCTTTGTGAAATTCCTTGTAGAACCCTTTCCAGTTTTCATCATTCTGATTTTCTTGCTCAGTAGGGCAATCTGCTCTTGCATCTCATCCAGTAGATCATCTTGAGCTCCTGATGTCTCTTCTTGATGTGAAGCAGCCAATGCAGTGGTCTTTGGCTCTTCTTTTTCAGTCTCGGGCACAAGTTTTTTGCTAAATTCATAGGCCTTAAGATCTGAAAACAATTTGAAGGTGTATTCTTCATGCAAACTCCTCATTTCTTCTATGGCAGTCACCTTCATCTCCCAAACTTCTTTTGCAGGTAATGCTTCCAATATTTTTGAGTTGATTTCTTCTTGTGAGTACTTCACACTCAGTAGGGTGAGTTCATCCATGATTGCATTGAATCTTGATTCCATTTGTTCAATGGTTTCATTTGGTTTCATCTTGAACTCCTTGAACTTCCTCATTGCCACACTGATCTTGTTCTTTTTGATTGAATCAGTGCCTTCACAGATTAATTGCAACTTATCCTAAAGCTCCTTTGCAGTCTTGCAATCTTTCACCTTCATATACATATTGCTATGAAAAGTTCTGTATATAATGTCAATAGAAATATTGTTGAGATTTGCTCTTTTTCTATCTTCAGCAGTCCATTCCCTTTTTGGTTTTGGAATGTATTATGTCTCATCTCCCACTGTTACTAACTTGGTAATCTCCAGCGGTCCATCTGTCAGCATATCCATCATTTCATCATGTGTTGCAGCTAGATAAGCCTGCATACGATGTTTATACTCATCAAAACGATCTAAAGAACACATCAACATTGTTCTAGCATACTGGTTGTTATCCATGATGCAAAGCTTTGAAAATCAGACTTGAAAATGTTTTCAAAGTATTTTCACCAGCACAACAAGTAGGATTACTTCAGAATAGAAGCACTGCTGCGATACCGATTGTTGGTCCCTTGAAAAGGCTTTGGTTAAGTTTAGAGGGGGGGGGGTGAATAAACTTAACACTTAAAAGTTTTGGAGTTAACAAACTCAAGAACTTCAAGACTTCTTGATACTTCATGAGTCTCATCGACACTCGATGTCTCTATTTGACCGTTGAGTTTACTAAGTTTGTGCAGCGGAAATATATGAAAAATTAAGCCTTATTACTTCTTGTTAAAAATGATACCAAGTATTAGATACTCAGTAGTGTATGTGTGTGATTCAGTTGCTAGATTCAGTAGATTGATGTGTTAGATAAACTAAATGCAGAATATAAGTGCAGAAAGTAAGTAGGCAGATTTTATAGTGCTTCCAGGTGGTGTAATCCTGTCAGTCCACTCTTCTCCTGTGATGTTGGAGGTAATTCACTAGAGATTCTTGAGGTAGCTGTTAGAAAAATCCCTAAGTTGCTTGTCCTTCACCAATAACTATGGCTTCACAAATCCGAACACTTGGAACAGTAGGATTGTCTTTGCTCCAAAGTCTTCCACTGTCCTTGAAGGGTAGGATTGCCTCTTCACCACTCCACCACCACAAAAAAAGCAGTCTTTCACACCCAAAGATGCTTCACTGTCTTCAGTAGATTTCTTGTAAAAGAAAGATTGAATCAAGTAAGTGATTCAACCAGCGAGCAGATCTTGATCAGATGAAATGATCGCACTTGATGTCTTCAAGTGTGTAAACTTGATGTAGCTTGAATGCAGATTACACTTGAAGAAGTTTTTTGGATCAGTAGCTTTATGCTCAGTAGGGTCAGCAGGGTGTTTTTCTTGATCAGAAATCAAAGCTCAGGATTATCTGTATTTTTCTCTTACTGTTCATCAATCTTCATCTCTTGTATCTGAATTAGGAGTCCTCTATTTATAGATAGGGATCCTTGTGACTTATGTTTGAAATTCAAACATATCCGTTTCAGATTTTGTCCCATTTGACTTGCCTTATATCATCATGTTCATAGGGTCGACAATCGTCGAATGCTTTTTGACAATGATACTGATCCGTCCCACCCTTGACTTGTATCCATTGGATAATCCTCTGAATATTTCCAACGTCCCTCTATTCTTAACCATTGATTTGTTTGATAAAATCAGAGGTTGTTAGCTGTCCCTTTCTTGTCTTCTTCGAATGTAACCTTTGATTAAATCGAGATATGTGTCCAGCAGGTTCCTGAGAACATAAGTCTGCTGATATACACATCAGTAAGCTTATCCTTATTATGCTGTGTTTAAAAACACTTCAGCTTATTGTCTTTTATCTAACTTTTATTTGTGAAGTTTGATTACACCTTTTTGCATATAACTAAGTTTCAATCACCACTCAACTTGTGGAACTTTGACCTTGTACACAAGGCATATGTAATCAGTTTAGGTCATCACAGACTTGCCTAAATTTTGATTCCATATCCTTGACTTTAAATACTAAGTTTGATCCCTTAGCCTTCAATAACAAATTTGAGCCCTCAGCCTTCAGTCTCCAGCAGGTTCCTAATTAGTCTACTGACTCAACTACCCTACTGATCAAGACTAGTCTGCTGATGTATGTCAGCTGACCTTTACAGTTCTTTATTGATCAAACATATACAAAATCAAACTCTAATAAACCTATACATTTGATCTAGACATCTTTTTGCCTTTGCTCTTTAACAGCTAGTCTGGCACTCATCACTAAAACTTAAAAATAAGTCCAACAGTATGTCCAAGGTTTCATTGAAATCTTCATTTCTATGATTGTTCATGGCAGTGTGAGTGTTGGATGTAGATGCATTTACCTCATGATTTTTGATAGATAGTTGTAGCTTCTTCATCTTCTAGTGTCTGCTTCCTTTTATCCAATCCAGCATTGTTTCTTGTTAGGCAAGTTCCAAAAACTATGATCTCTTCATCACTTTCACCATGATTATTTCCACCAAAGCTTAATGGCAATATTTCAACATTTTCTTCATTGTTTGTGGGGGATGATTCGTCAATGAGTTTTTCAATCGGCTTTTCTTGAGTTTTAGTGATAAAAGCCTGAAATTTTATTTTATAGTCATCAAATCTTAAAAACGAACAGCTAAGCATATTTCTAAAATGATTGTGTGACTCCATGATGCAGGTTTTGAAAATCAGCTAAGGTTGTTCACAGAAACAACTGATAAGAACTGATTGTTGGTATTGAAAATAACTGATGGCCAGTTAATTAAACTGATAAAGCTCAATCGGAGATCTCTTCAGAGTTGAAGATCTGCTCCGATACCAATTGTTGGTATCGAAAACAACTGACGCCTGAAGCAGTAATTGATTTGGATCACCTCCAAAAGGAAGAACTGCTCCGATACCAATTGTTGGTCCCTTGGAAAGACTGACACAAGTTTAGAAGGAGGGTGAATAAACTTGTCCCTAAAATCTAGATTTAAGCGATTTAGGTTCAGTTAAAAACTTGTGTGGAGTTAAACTAACTTAGCTGAGTTTAAGTCAAAAACTGAGTTATCCTTAACTGAGTTAACCGGCAGCGGATTAATTAAGCCTTTATAAATATGAGTTATCAGTTAATATGCTGACTCAGTTTCTAGTGTTTGATGAGCATGTGAACTAGATGGGTATAACTATTATGCAGTAAGAAAATGCGTAAAGTAAATGAAACAAGAGTTATAGAGGTTCCAGGTGGTGTAATCTTGTCATTCCTCTCTTCCTCTGTGATGCGGAGGCCAAATTCAACTATCCTTCACACCTTCTTGGTGTTTCACAGTCTAAAACCTTTGATTAAATCAAAGTTGAGACTTGAATCAATAACTATGATTCAATTGTGATTCGAGCTTCTTCTTCTAGATATATAAGTTATGCACAGCTCCATATTTCTTCAAATGATTGATCTTGATCTTTCTTTGAATGCTTTGAAGATCACTTGAAGATATTTCTTGATTTTGCAATAAAGTATATAGAAGGAATTCTTTTTGATTACTTTCCCCCTTAATTTGATCTTTCTTGACCAGATTGAATCTTAGAATTCCACACTCTTTTTGTTGTAGAAGAGATCTTATTTATAAGGGTTTTTCTAACGGTTAGATCATTTGAATTTGAATCCTTATAGCCGTTAAAGGTCCTGCTTTTCTGTATGTATGTTAGTGTCCTTTCTGACATTCGTACCAGTCTGATCCGTCATCAGTTTGCTTATTTCCAGTTACAAAACTGATTCAATATAACTTGGTCAGTGTCCAGTTTTCAAGAGCATTAACTGAGTTTTTACTCTTCTTCAAAAACTCAGTACTTTATCCTTCATCTGATTTTTATTTACTTAATCAGAGAACACCTTTTTCAATTGTTCATCTAAGATATCATTGTCCTTATGATTCTTAGTCCATCATACAAGATCCATAAAGTCAGTTCAAGTCATCACAATCTTTCCTAAAGTCTAACTTTATAGTCTCGACTTAGTCTTCGTAAACTGAGTTTGAACCCTCAGTTCTTCAGTCTTCAATAAATAAGTTTAAACCCTCACTTCTTCTATCTTCTAGATAAGCCAACTGAGCCTGTGTCCCTCAGCGAACTTACCTTCTTCAGTTCTTTCATAACTGAGTCTGATCCCTCAGTTACGGTTGAAATACTCTTGATCATGTTTAGTTGGGAACTCAACTCAATAAATTAGTTTCTCATTTTTTTCAGTTCTTAACCTAGAATTATAACAGTGCTTGTTTGATTAACTTATACAAACATCAGACTCTATTAAATCCTATACAATGATTTCTAAACATCTTTTTGCTTTGCACTATAACAACAAGTTATGACACTTCATCAATAGGGTTTAAGAACAATAACTGAATAAGTGATGAATCATCATCAAAACATAAATTTTATTTTCAACACTTACGCCCCTCTATGTCTATAATTTCCACCTTTCCTGAAGCATACGTCATCTTGCAACTTTTCGGCCTATTTTCTAGGGGTTCTAAGATTTTAAAAGATATAGCATCATTATTCAACCTCAAAGTAATCTCCCCTTTATCAAAATCCATGACTGCCCTGCTTGTCACTAAGAAAAGTCTTCCTAACAAAACTGGGGCACTTGGGTCCTATGGTACGTCTATAACCGTGAAATCAATTGGATAACTAAACCCTCCGGCCTTAATTGTGCACTTCCTGAGCAGACCGGCATGCATATCTCTAGTTCTATCGATGAAATTTGTTGGTCCCTTGAAAAGGCTTTGGTTAAGTTTAGAGGGGGGTGAATAAACTTAACACTTAAAACTTTGGAGTTAACAAATTCAAAGAACTTCAAAGAATCACAAGTTCGATGAGTCTCACGATAAATGTGAGTCTCATCGATTCGATTCGATTCTTGAATTTGTGCAGCGGAATTATGTCAAAATTAAGCCTTAATACTCGTTGTTAAATATGATACTAAGTATTAGATACTCAGTAGTGTGTGTGTGTGTGATTTCAGTTTCTAGATTCAGTGGGTTGATGTGTAAAATAAACTAAGTGCAGAATGTAAATGCTGAAAGTAAGTAGGCAGATTTTATAGTGGTTCCAGTGGTGTAATCTGTCACCCACTCTTCTCCTGTGATGTTGGAGGTAATTCACTAGAGATCTTTGATGTTGCAGTTACAAAGATTCCTAAGGTTGCTTGTCCTTCTCCAATAACTATGGCTTCACAAACTGAAAACTGGGAACAGGTAGGATTGCTGCTCTTGAGTCTTCCACTGGTCCTTGAAGGGTAGGATTGCCTCTTCACCAGCTCCACCACAAACAACAGTCTTTCACACAACTGTGCTTCACTGTCTTCAGCAGATTCTTTATAAAATAAAGATTGAATCAAATAAATGATTCTGTTGCAGCAGCTTGATTATGATGATATAATCAGCAGCTTGTAGTCTTTAAGTGTGTATACTTGATGTAGATTGAATACAGAATACACTTGAAGAATCTTTCGGGATCAGTAGCTTTAAGTTCAGTAAGTTCAGCAGGGTGTTTTTCAGCTCAGAATAGTCTCTTATATTTTTCTTTTAAAGTTCATCAATCATCATCTTTTTCTGAGTTGAAGGTCCTCTATTTATAGGTAAGAATGCATGTGACTTGTATTTGAAATTCAAATGTAACCATTCCTTGTTTTTGTCCCATCTGATTTGCTTTCTGTCACTATTCATAGGGTGACATCGCCGAAATTCCTTTTTGACAAGGTCTGATCTGTCCACCCTTTGACTTATAACCATTGGATAAAAATCTGAATCATCCCAACGTTCTTTTAATCTCAGCCTTTGATTTGTTTGATAAGTCAGAGCTAGTTGGCTGTCATTATCCATGTAATCTTCCAATATAATCTTGAATTAATCGAGGTATATTATCAGCAGATTCATCGATCTGTTTGAAATACTTATCGATCTCAAAATAAACAATTTGCTTTGTGTATAAAATACAATGCAACTGATTTCTTTTATCTAACTTTTAGTTGTGAACATCATCCAACTTATGGAACTTAGACCTTCTACACAAGGTATATGTAATCAGTTTAGGTCATCACAGACTTGCCTAAATTCTGATTCCATATCCTTGACTTTAATTACTAAGTTTGATCCCTTAGCCTTCATTAATCGAGTTTGAGCCTCACCTTCCGGTCTTGAAGCGGGTTCCCGACTAGTCTCATCGACCTATCTACCTCATCGATATTGACCGACCATCTTTGATATAAATCAGCTGACCTTTACAGCGCTTGTTTGATCAAACCTATTCATGAATCAAACTCTAATAAACCTATACATTTGATCTAGACATCTTTTTGCCTTTGCACTATAACAGCTAGTCTGGCACTCATCATCAAAACATAGAAATAAGTCCAACAAAAGTCATGGTTCGAGTTTGATTCCCAACGACCGGAAACTTAATCTTTTGGCGGAGGGAAAAAGGTAGAATGTTGCAACTTGAGCCAGAGTCGCAGAGACCTAATCCTACTGATATACCATTAACAGAAATTAGGAGTCGGAACGTGCCAGGGTCTCCTAACTTCACCACAGTGTCTGAGTCTAGGTAATCCTCAGGCTCAGAGAACATCGTGTCAGGATCCTCTTCAGGATCATCAGAATGATAATACGAAGATGATATTTCAATTAACTTAATAGGGAACTCACCTGGACAATACGTGCTATACTTTTCTAAGTTCTCTTCAGGCTCTTGCTTGATTGCTTCTTTCTCTTTTCCAAACCTCTTCTTAATAGCTTCACAATGCTCTCTTGCTTCAGATCCAGGGTACATGGAAATCGGTGTGATGTTCAATATCATTCTAGGAATATTGCTTGAAGTGTTTGCTCCTTTTCCAACTCCGGTTTGATCGAATCTCTGAAGTGTTCTGATCTTCCTGCTGAAAAGACAAAATAAAACAAAGAAAAGGTTAGCAACTACAAATTAAGTTGGGTATGATCCCAACTGTTGCGAACCTGCTAACTAAAATCAACTAGGAATAACACAGAATTACAGGGGCTGTCACAATTCAATTTTCCAGGCCTCGGTAACCCAAGGGTAAACCGGCCCTGAAATTTCTGCTTCTGGCAGTTTTAGAAGTGCAGGGTTGATCCAGAATGACTCAAGACTCAAAATAAAATAATTAAAATAAAAACGACTTCTTAATCGGAATTAAAACGTTTATATTTAAAATTGGCCATTGTCCCCGGCAACAGTGCCAAAAATCTTGCTCACGTGTAAGTCACTAACATCGATATTACTAGCATGAATACTGGGTACATCATTGTATAGTAAATGCGAGTCAAGGTCGATCCCACATAGACAATGCAACTATAAGTATAAACGATTCTAACCTAATTAAGAAGTAATTTAGAAGCGGTCATGGACCAACAATAAACAATAAGAAAACAAACTTGGTGTTTCTCCCCTCTTCTCATAGATCTACTAACTTGGATTAGTTAATCGTTACGTTTACTTCCCCACATAATTTCCTTAAATTAATCCAGAGCTTTCGTTTTAATTATCATTATCAGCTACGGGTGAAACTCCTACTCATATCTACTCCGACAATGGTAGTAGACAATCTATATGCAAGCTACCCTCCTTAATTGGTCCGTAATAGCCTATACACATAAAGAACTAGAATTGCCGATATCGAGCGCAAATTCATACCGCTAACCCGCCCAGACAGCTGTCGACATTGATCAGCACGTTCCTAGGGTTCATTCAAGACTATGTCCAAACTTAGCACTTCACTATTCCTATTTATGCCAGTTTATGTTACAATAAGTAGATTGGCGGAGATCTAACCTCTTCATTAATTAAACACACCGATCAACGTAAATTGTAGTGAATCCCAGTTTTAGGTTTTTGAAATAATGCTTCGGTAAACCGGTATAGACTGCCGGGTTACCGGGGTCAACTTTTCCTATTCCGGGATCTACATTGCTTAATTATGATTAAAATAAGTAAATTATGGGGTCTTTGAAAATGCAGATTAACTAAAACATATAAATACGAACATATCTACCATATTGAAGACAAAAAGGAACGTTCAAAGCTTCATTCCTTCAACAATAGTGATCTAGCTCAATCTACTCAAGCTAGAGATGGTAGAGAAAGGGATAAAACCAGAAATAACTCCTCAAAAACTTGGAATTACTTTATTTCATCAAAATTGTATATATGATTGTAATACTAAGGAAAAGTTATGAATCATATGAAAGCTTTCAGTATATGCGGCCTTATATAGATACAATACCCGACTTAAGACTCTCTAAAACCCTAACCGACCTAGAGAATACGGTAGAATCGATTTCGTGTCAAATAAGCCACCGGTTTACCGGCCCTAGCCCTCGCTAAACCGGGCTGACTATTCTCCTTTTTCTTCAATAGGCTTCTTCTTGGACTTTAATCACTTGGCCCAATATAGTTCTTTTGGTCCAGATCCATTCTCCATTGCTCTAGATTCGATACATCCTATAAAACACGTGAAACGAGACAAAACAATACCAAATCTTTAGGAAAAAAAACATAGATGCAGAATTACGATCCTAGAAACACACACATAGCATTTAACGTATATTCCACATAATAACGAGTCTATCTATCCTCTCTTGAGTAGAATTCGGGGTGAATAAGGGTATAATTATTGGTACATTTAGGGCATTATCAACTAGCTTTTGATCGTCCCGAGCAAAAAGGCGAAAAGAAAACAACACTCTGATCAGTACACAAGTTAATTAAAAACAACTATGCCTCACAAAGTCAGGATCGAGATCATGCCACTCATGTCCATCAGTAACGCATTAAACACTATTCACGTCATGAGCCAATGAGTGTGTGCAATAACTTTCACAACCGCCTAGTAATGCAGACAATCTCACATTATATCAACCCGTAGTCGAACTAACCAGTCTCAAACAAGTTATTTATTAATTAATTGAGCTGGCAAGGCAGATCGAGAACCGAGTATATATTACTCTTAGGCTCGCGTTTATCGCTCTATGCAAAAGTCATGCGTTTTACGCTCCATCGGCTCAGATCTTGCCAAAGAGAATACATATGTATATATTTCAATGCACTTCTCTTTCTTGGCGGGTAAACTCTCATTGATTTAGCTATCCTCACAGCCCCACTCATGACAAACTACCGAATCCGAAATTCCTTTGCCTTTATAAGCATTGGCGGAACATGATTCCTGATGAAGCCAGGGTCAACTCTAGTCAAAGCAATTTGCTATCGACTACACACCAAGGGAAGTGACTTATACGTGCTTAAAATGGTGGCACATAATAGAATATGCAACTCAATACGCCACTACTTCAGAAGTGGGCATTTACTCTCACTTGTGCAAAGTGAAACAAAGATGAAGTCAATTAACTCGAAAAGATCAAAGATATCATATTTTTTTGAAATTCTGTCGTAATGAATCAAAGTCTAAGTGGTGAATCGTGCATCAAAGAGAATCAAGATAATCATGCAATTTACGGAATATAGTGCTAAGAATCTAAGTGACGTTCCCCACACCCCACTTAAATGAAACATTGTCCCCAATGTGTAAAGTGAAAAATGAAAAATGAAAAGGAACTTAACTTTAAGGGTGGAACCAAAGAAGAATTGGATCATCATATAAATCATTGGGCTCAGGTATGTAATCCATGAAGAATCTACGCTAAGTAACTCAAACATACCAATATGAATAGTAGTGACAAGACACCGTTTAATAAAATGGCGGCTGTAAAAGAGAATATAATTAACTCCAAAACAAATTAAGCTGATGAAACATTATATTAATAAAATTCTGCTACATTAACTAGATAGGAAAAGAAAAAGAAAAATGGAAAACAACAACAACGAAAAGAAACAATACCAATCCTCATCAGAATAACCCTCACAGTCATCTCTAGGCTCAAAACCGGGATGTGGACCAAAACTAGAGGCAGCAGCGGCCGAAGATGAGGCTCGGTGATTTGGGGTTGTCCCAGGTGGTGGGGTCGATGAAGGTATGCCAAAGAAGTCTATAATCCTATCCATTTTGCGATGCAAACTCGCAATCTTTCGCGAGTGCTCCTCTAGCATAGCTCTCAAAGTCCAGGGTGCTCCGAGGACCAGAGTACGCTCCCTCTCAGCTCTCCCAACCCGTCTTGGAACTTTTTGAACCGACTGTGAACTGATCATCGGCTCAGGGTCTTCCCAATCATCATTGACAAGAATTGTCGCCTCGTCCTCTAAAGCAAACATGTCAATCATCGCCCCGTATGGCAACAGCTCACGCTCGGATATGGTGGCAAGCTCATGAATACGGCTATGCATCAGTAGATCGATGTTGACCGGAGATCCCTGTTTCAAATAAAACATCATGTCCACCTTCTTGGTTGTGACAGATACCGTGTGCTTGGTCGGTAGAAGGCGGGCACAAAAAATATGTTGACCATCTTCCAATCCCAGGATAACTCGTTCTCTAGGAAGACGGTGGGGGCTCCCATAGGGTTGCGCTTCCATTAGACCCCAAAATATTCAGCTATCATGTTCATCCTCTCTAGATCTTCAATTTTACTTGAGGATGTGTACTCATCCGGGCCCATCGGTGGATTTCGAACCCCAAAATGAGCATTGATCCGCTCAATAGAAAAATCAATCTTAACCCCTCGGACCATAGCAAATGTAAATCTGGGGTTGTGCGAAACAGAAGCGTAGAATTCTCTTACCACCATGGCATTGAACCGGGTCGGTGATTCTGCCATATCCCGAATATCTTGCTCTTGTAGGGCTCGTGGAAAAATCAAACCGCAATCGTCCTATTCTACCCTTTTTCTCGAGCCACTGGTCTTGAGTTCCAATGCCCTCGGAATGACTCGTAGATCTCTAAAGAATGGAATTTCTCAACCCCATCTATCAAAGGGTTGGCATCTCCGTATATGCTCTGATAACCACTGGGACGAACAGCTGATCGGCTACGCTTGGGACCCATCCTGGATGGTAACAGGACCTGATAGTGAAACTGTTTCTAAAAAGGATACCTCGGTAAACCGGTAGCTACTTCCAATTTGCCATCCTGATTTTTTTGGATATCTTTCTGGGATAGTGCGTCTGATGATAAAATATGAAGAACTGCAGCACCTCACTAGCACAGAAGCACTAGGCAGCTACAGGGGTGAATAAAATGGGTGTTTTGGTTGGTGAAAATGGAAGAAAGCTTTGATTTTGGTGGAGGTTTGATGATGATAGTGGTGGTGATGGTGGCCGATTGAATTGGAGAAGAAGAAGAAATAGGAGAAGTTTGAGGATTTGAGGAGAAGATAGTAGATGAGAGTGATGATAACGGTGGTGAATGGGTGGTTTAAATAGGAAAAATGAGTGAAGGTGGAAGGATTTTGTGGGATAGTGGGAGAGAAGTAATTATGGGGAGGGATTTGAGGAGGTGATTGATGGGATTGAGATGGAGTTATGGTGGAGTGTGGGAAAGTATAAAAATTTGAAAAGAGGGGAAAATGTGGCGGTTTCTGCTGACTGGTGGTGCCTAGTGCTACGTGTGTTCTCCACGGGTCTCTAAAAATTCAGCTTTATAAATTGATGTTCAGAAATCTGAAAATCCAAGCTCGGTAAACCGGGGCTAACCTAGGGTTTACCGGGGGTTTTTTTTCACCAGATTTCTCTGTCCCTTCACTGCACACTTTGCTCAACCTCTCTGCTCGATTCTGACCCCAAATTGACTAGCCTCTTACTCTTTTTGCTATTATTTCTGACTCAATCCTAACTTATTTCACTAGAATCCACAACGAGATAAAAAAACCTTTCCACAACCATTCGGTTTCAAGCCTAAGGGTGCGGTAGGATGAATAAAACCTCATCCCTTCATCTGGAAACTTTTATTCATTCCGAATCTACCTAAGAGTTGAAGAAATAATTATGAGTTTATAGTCTTCAGCTCGACTTTCTTCAGATCTCCGATCATTCAGGGGTTGGAGCTTTAACTCACCAAACTTTTGCTCCATATGTTTGTATCCTTATAGTAGCATTTTGAGCTCTCTTCCTAGCATACCTCTCACTCTTGGCTTGTGTACTAGGTCTGCCTCTGTGTCGAGATTTAGACTTTAGATCAAAGGACTCCACATTTCCTTCTTTAAGCTCATAGCGTTCATTACGCAACACGGAAGGACTAGCTTATGTGAGCATCTTTTTGTGGTCCTTCTCTTCTCTCTCTCTAAGCATTAGTCTCATAAATTCCTGTTCAACGGTTTCTACTATAACCTCTCTATGCTTACGCCCCTCTATCTCCATAATTTCCACCTTTCCTGAAGCATACGTCATCTTGCAACTTTCCGGCCTATTTTCTAGGGGTTCTAAGATTTTAAAAGATACAACATCATTATTCAACCTCAAAGTAATCTCCTCTTTATCAAAATCCATGACAGCCCTGCTTGTCGCTAAGAAAGGTCTTCCTAACAAAACTGGTGCACTTGGGTCCTCTGGTACGTCTAAAACCGTGAAATCTATTGGATAACTGAACCCTTCTGCCTTAATCGTGCACTTCCTAAGCAGATCGGCATGCATATCTCTAGTTCTATCGATGAAAGTCATGTTTTGAGTTTGATTCATAATGACTAGAAGCTTAATCTTTTGGCAGAGGGAAAACGGTAGATTGTTGCAACTCGAGCCAGAGTCGCAGAAACCTAATCCTAATGATATACCATTAATAGAAATTAGGAGTCGGAACATGCCAGGGACTCCTAACTTCACCACGGTGTCTGAGTCTGAGTAATACGCAGGCTTAGAGAACATCATGTCAGGATCCTCTTCCGGATCATCTGAATCATAATCCGAAGACGATATTTCAATTAACTTAATAGGGAACTCACATGGACGATACGTGCTATACTCCTCTAAGTTCTCTTCAGGCTCTTGCTTGATTGCTTCTTTCTCTTTTCCTAACCGCTTCTTAATTGCTTCATAATGCTCTCTTGCTTCAGATCCAGGGTACATGGAAATCGGTGTGATGTTCAATATCATTATAGGAATATTGCTTGACTTGTTTGTTTCTTTTCCAACTCCGGTTTGATCGAATCTCTGAAGTGTTCTGATCTTCCTGCTGAAAAGACAAAATAAAACAAAGAAAAGCTTAGCAACTTCCGCTTCAGTTGGGTATGATCCCAACGGTTGCGGACCTACTAACTAAAAACAATAGGGAATAATACAGAATAACAGGGGCTGTCACAATTCAATTTTCCAGGCCTCGGTAACCCGGAGGTAAACCACGGTAAACCGGCCCCGAAATTTCTCCATCTGGCAGTTTAAGAAATGCGATTCAAGGTCGATCCCATAGAGACTAAAGTCATGCAGATTAACTAAAACACATAAATACGAACATATCTACCATATTGAAGACAAAAAGGAACGTTCAAAGCTTCATACCTTCAACAATGGTGATCTAGCTCGATCTAATCAAGCTAGAGATGGTAGAGAAAGGGAGAAAACCAGAAATAACTCCTCAAAGGCTTGGAATAACTTTATTTCATCAAAATTGTATATATGATTGTAATACTAATGAAAAGTTATGAATCATATGAAAGCTTTCAGTATATACGGCCTTATATAGAGACAATAGCCGACTTAAGACTCTCTAAAACCCTAACCAACCTAGATAATGCGGCAGAATCAATTTCGTGCCAAATAAGCCACCGGTTTACCGGGCCGACTTTTCTCATTTTTCTTCAACAGGCTTCTTCTTGGACTTTAATCACTTGGCCCAATATACTTCTTTTTGGTCCAGATCCATTCTGCAATGCTCCAGATTCATTACATCCTATAAAACACGCGAAACAAGACAAAACAGTACTAAATCTTCAGGGAAATAACATAAATGCAGAATTACGATCCTAGAAACACACACATAGAATTTAACATATATTCCACATAATAACGAGTCTATCTATTCTCTTTTGAGCAGAATTTGGGGTTAATAAGGGTATAATTATTGGTACATTTAGGGCGTTATCAACTACCCCCCACTTAGTCCCGAGCAAAAAGGCGAAAAGAAAACAACACTCTGATCAGTACACAAGTTAATTAAAAACAACTATGCCTCACAAAGTCAAGATCGAGATCATGCCACTCATATCCATCAGTAACGCATTAAACACTATTCACATCATGAGCCAATCCGTGTGTGCAATAACTTTCACAACAGCCTCGTAATGCAGACAATCTCACATTACATCAACCGTAGTCGAACTAACCAGCCTCGAACATGTTATTTATTAATTAATTAATCTGGCTAGGCAGATCGAGAACCGAGTATATACTCTTAGGCTCGCGTTTATCGGTCTATGCAAAAGTCGTGCGTTTTATGCTCCATTGACTCATATCTTGCCAAAGAGAATATAGATGTATATATTTCAATGCACTTCTCTTTCTTGGTTGGTAAACTCTCATTGATTTAGCTATCCTCACGGCCCCACTCATGATAAACTGCCGAATCCGAAATTCCTTTGCCTTTATAAGCGTTGGTGTAACATGATTCGTGATGAAGCCAGGGTCAACTCTAGTCAAAGAAATATGCTATCGACTACACACCAAGGGAAGTGAGTTATACGTGCTTAAAATGGTGGCTCATAATAGAATATGCACTTAATACGCCACTACTTCAGAAGTGGGCATTTACTCTCACTTGCGCAAAGTGAAACAAAGATGAAGTCAATTAGCTCAAAAAGATCAAAGATATCATATCTTTTTGAAATTTAGTCGAAATGAATCAAAGTCTAAGTGGGGGAAAATGGGCATCAAAGAGAATCAAGATAATCACGCAATTTACGGATTATAGTGCTAAGAAGCTAAGTGACTTCCCTACCCCCCACTTAAACGAAACATTGTCCTAAATATGTAAAGTGAAAAATAAAAAACGAAAAGGAACTTAGCTCATTTAAGTGTGGAACCAAAGAAGAATTGGATCGTCGTATAAATCAGCGGGCTCAGGTATGTCATCCATGAAGAATCTGTGCTAAGTAACTCAAACATACCAAGAAGAATAGTGGTGACAAGAAACCGTATAATAAAATGGCGGCTGTAAAAGAGAAAATAATTAACTCCAAAACAAATTAAGCCGACAAAACATCATATTAATAAAATTCCGCTACATTAACTAGATAGGAAAAGAAAAAGAAAAATGGAAAACAACAACAACGAAAAGAAAGAAAACTAATCCTCATCAGAATAACCCTCCCAGTCATCTCTAGGCTCAAAACCTGGAGGTGGACTTGAACTAGAGGCAGCATCAGCCGAAGATGAGGCTTGGTGATGTGGGGCAGTCCTAGGTGGTTGGGTCGATGGAGGTATGCCAAAGAAGTCTATAATCCTATCCATTTTGTGATGCAAACTCGCAATCTCTCGCGGGTACTCCTATAGCATAGCTCCCTGAGTCCGGGGTGCTCCGAGGACCGGAGTACGCTCCCTCTCAACTCTCCCAACCCGTCTTGGAACTTTTTGAACCGACTGTGAACTAATCATCTGCTCAGGGTCTTCCCAATCATCACTGATGAGAATTTTCACCTCATCCTCTAAAGCAAACATGTCAATCATCGGCCCGTACGGCAACAGCTCGTGCTCGGATATGGCGGCAAGCTTATGAATATGGCTATGCATCAGTAGACCGATGTTGACCGGAGATCCTTGCTCCAAATAGAACATCATCTATGCCCTCTTGGTTGTGACAGATACTGTGTGCTTGGTCGGTAGAAGGCGGGCACAAGTTTTGTGGAACGAAAGCCACTTTTGCATGACCTTTATTTGAAAGTTTGAGGTGTTTACGAATTACCTTCGCTGTAATGACCACTTCTGTGCCATTGACAGATGCAACGATCTTGTCTTCCTCCCATTTGTCACCTTCTTTTTTAAGGGGCCCAGAGGCATACTGTGCAGTCTTCCAGAAGGAGATTAGACTTTCATAGCAGACATCGGTGATTGGAGGATTTAGAAAAGTCGATAATCTTAGGGTTTTGCATCTAATTGCCAGTTTTTATGCGTCTTCTACATTTCCACATAGCTTCAAGTAGTGTTCATCTTGAAAGAGCGACCCAGTGGCAATTGATTTCTGATACTGTTTTCCAGTTTGAGTGGTTGAAGGGGATGAAACCATTGTTTAAGATTTGAGAGAAAGCTTTGATTTTGCAGTGAGAAAATAGGGTTTATGATTTGCAAAAGAGCGTAAAGAATTCTGAAAAAAAATCTCCAAGTGTGGTTTATATATGATGATTTGAGTAGTGTGAACGTAATTGAATATGAAAGGATTTTGTGACGTAATGGCGTGATTATATGTATATAAATCGCGGTATTTGAGTATAGTGGGGGAGTGGATTGAGGTAAGTAATGATAGATCCCGGGAATCGAGGCGTTTGTGATTCAAAAGTAATATAGTTACCTCCACGATTATAAGTTGATCTCCACGTGAGTAATCTTCCACAGTATAATCCTCCATAACTTCTTGATTTTCCTCGTATATAAAGATGATTTAGTTCACACTTTATTTTGCCATTGAATCCAGTATATATTTCGGTGGAGTGACTTGGCTGGTCACTAAGCCGGTGTAGTGACTTATTCACTGAGCTGCTGTATATAACTGTTCCTAACAATCAGGGAAGTTGACTTCACTGAGTACCAGTGCCTTACCTGCCAAATGATCTTACATATAACGGCAAAGGTTCAGTTAGCTGGTGAAGTTACTTATCTGATTACTCCAGTTAGCTGCTCCTTTGTACTTAGTCAATTTCTATCATTCCCAACTCAGTTCTCAACATGCTGAATCTTTCATGACTGAGTGGTTTTGTGAAGATGTCAGCCAATTGATCTTCAGTGGGTATGTATCTTAGAATAACATCTCATATTTCAACATGATCTCTGATGAAGTGATGTCTCACATCAATATATTTTGTTCTTGAATCCAACACTGGATTTTCTGTAATAGAGATTGCACTTGTGTTGTCACACATAATTGGAATTGTCTTCTCCTCCATTCCATAATCCCTTAGCTGTTGTCTGATCCAAAGTACTTGTGCACAGCAACTACCTGCTGCTATATATTCTGCTTCAGCTGTTGATGTAGTTATGGAGTTTTGCTTCTTACTAAACCATGATACTAGTCTGCTTCCTAGCATTTGACATGTTCCAAAGGTGCTTTTTCTATCTATCTTGCATCCAGCATAGTCAGAGTCTGAATATGATATCAATTTGAATCCTCCATCTTTTGGATACCAAATTCCAACATTGATGGTGTTCTTCAAGTATTTGATTATTCTTTTGGCTGCCAGAAGGTGTGATTCTTTTGGTTGAGCTTGAAATCTTGCACATACTCCTACTGCAAATGCTATGTCAGGTCTGCTTGCAGTTAGATATAGTAGGGATCCAATGATTCCTCTATACATTTTCTGATCAACATCTTTTCCAGCTTCATCTTTTCCAATAATGACTCTTGCACACATGGGTGTATCTGCTGTGCCACTTGTGTATTAAGTCTATTGTGTACTTGGCTTGATTTATGAAAATGCCATCTTTCATTTGCTTCACTTGTAGGCCAAGAAAGTAATTTAACTCTCCCATCATGCTCATCTGAAATTTGCATTTCATTAGGTTTGCAAATTTCTCACATAGCTTCTCATCTTCTGATCCAAAGATAATGTCATCAACATAAAGCTGAACTAACAGGGTGCTTGTTCCTTCCTCTAATTTGAAAAGAGTCTTATTTATAGTTCCCTTGTTGAATCCATTCTTGATCAAAAATTGTGATAGTGTCTCATACCAAGCTTTGGGTACTTGTTTGAGTCCATAAAGTGCCTTTTTGAGCTTGTACACTTTATCCTCTTTTCCATTATGTTGAAAACCAGGAGGTTGTTCCACATATACTTCTTCATCCAAAAGTCCATTCAGAAATGCACTCTTGACATCCATTTGGTAAACTTTGAAGTCTTTGTGGGCTGCAAAAGCTAGAAAAAGTCTGATTGCTTCCAATCTTCCTACTAGGGCAAAGGTCTCATCATAATTTATTCCTTCTGCTTGAGAGTAGCCTTTAGCAACTAGCCTTGCTTTGTTTCTGACAAATGTTCCTTGTTCATCTATCTTGTTTCTGAATACCCATTTTGTTCCAATGATGTTGACTATGTCTGGTCAGTCAACAAGTTCCTAAACCTCATTTCTTTCAAACTCATTTAGTTCTTCTTGCATAGCTGTAATCCAAAGAGCATCTTGGATTGCATCATCTATTGTTTTGGGCTCTACTTGAGATAGAAAACATGTTAGCATATTTTCCAGTTGTCTTCTGGTTCTGACTCCTGTGTGAATGTCTCCAATGACTTGATCTACAGGATGATCTCTTAGTCAGTTGAGATCAGGTTAAAGTTGTTCTAGACTTGGTGCTTCCACAACTTTAGCTTGTGTATCAGCTTCATGCTCTTGTGTTGGTACCTCTTATGTTGTATTGACTGGTGGCTCATCTTGATTTCCAAGATTGTGATTTAGAATGGTAGCTGGTACTGTTGTATTCATATAGACTTGTCTTGGTCCTGCTTCTTCTTCAAGTTCTTGAAGGCTTTCACCATTTGTGTTTGACTCATCAAAGACTACATGAATTGATTCTTCAATCACCAGGGTCCTTTTGTTGAGTACTCTGAATGCTTTGCTCATGTCTAAGTATCTCATAAAGATTGCTTCATCAGCTTTTTCATCTAAAGTATGTAACTGATTCCTATTCAACCCAAAACATTTAGATCCAAACATATGCAAATATGAGATATTAGATTTTCTTCCATTCCATATTTCATATGGAGTTTTTTCCATGATGTTTATTGATGATTGATCTGTTTTGAGTATAACATGCAGTGTTTGCTGCTTCAGCCCAAAATCTCTTTGGCAAACATGCTTCTGCAATCATTGTTCTGACTGCTTCTTTGAGTGTTCTGTTTCTTCTTTCTACTACACCATTCTGTTGTGGAGTTCCTGCTGCTGATAGTTGATGCAGTACTCCATTTTCTTCATAGTAGGTTCTGATAATTTCATTTAGAAACTCTGTGCCTCTATGTGAGCTGATCTTGATAATCTCAAGTTCCTTCTCATTTTGAATTCTTCTTAGCAAATCTGGGAACTTCTTGAGTGTCTCTCTCTTCTTGTTCATGAATATAGTCCAGGTGTATTTGGAGAAGTCATCCACCACTACTAGAGTGTATTTATTTCCACTTATACTGACTGGTGTGACTGGTCCAAAAAGATCCATATGCAGAAGATGCAAAATTCTTGTTGTTGACTGATAGGGCTTTGACTTGAAAGAGCTTTTAATTTTCTTCTCTTTTTGACATGCATCACATAGACTTTCTTTCTTGAATGTGATCTCTGGTAGGCCTTCAACTAACTTGTTCTTTGACAGTGTGTTGATGGTTTTGAAGTTGAGATGATTCAATCTTCTATGCCTAATCCAGCTGATTGACTGTTTACTTTTGACAAGCAAACATGTTTCTGTTGTTGCTGTCTTCCAACCTACTACATACATGTTGTCTTCTCTTCTTCCTACAAGTACAACTTTCTTGGTTTGGCTGTGAATCACTTCGCATCCTTCCTTGTTGAAGTGCACATTGTAGCCTTTGTCACAGAATTGACTAATACTCAATAGGTTGAAGTTCAGTCCTTTAACATAGGCCACATTTTGAATCTTCAAATTGTTTTTTAGCTTTATGCCTTCCCCCTTAATTTTACCAGGGTTTTCTTTGCCTCCAAAGGTCACTTTGGGTCCATCAAAAGATTTAAAGTCAATGAGCCATCCTTTGTTTCCGGTCATGTGTCTGGAACATCCACTGTCTATGTACCAGACATCCTACTAACAAATTAAGTATGTTTAGGTACCCAATACTGTTTGGGTCCATACCTTTTAGCAGTCATGCCTCCTACTCCAAGTGTATATCCAAATGATCTTCTTTTTGGATAATTACAGTCAACAACTTCTTATGTATAAGGCATGGCATAATAGCTTCTAATATTTCTACTGAAGGTATTATGATACTTTTCTATACTTTTTGGTGAATTTGCATCCTTTTTCACTATCCAATATACAGTGGGAAACCTATGTTTCTTCATGTGTCTAGGAACATACCTTCGTTGGTTTTTCTTAAACACATGATGCATGGCATGAAATGGTTTCTTCTTGTATTTTGGAGGTGCAATATTCCAATCATCCTCTGAAGGGTTAAGTCTTCCCTTACCTTTCAGAAAAGCTTTGCTTTTGGTTGGCTGGATTGATGGTTTGGTCTGCTGTTTCACTATATTGGGTTTTGACTTCACCGGTGTAGGATGAGTGGTTGAAACTATGGTCTGTCCTTTTCTAAACTTTGGTCCATTCTTGGTCCTAGATTTAGAATTGTGTTGTCCATTATTTCTATTCTCATCCTGACTGTTGTAGACAAGACCAGATCTGGATCCAAACCTTTTTAAGGGTTTTTAAGCTGGTGCATTCAGTGGTGCAGTGGTGATCTTGATTGGTAAGGAGATTTTCTCAGCTGATCTTTCAACATTGGATGAGTGATCATCTACTGCTTGTTGATCAGTTGAGTGAATCTCCTTACTAGTTTTTTTAGCTTTTAGTTTGTCCAGTTCTTTCTTTAATCTTTTATTCTCCTTTCTTAGATTCTCACACTCCTGTTCCAGAATTTCATGATTCAACTCAATTTCTTCAAATTTACTCATGAGACTTTGAATTAGGTTTGCAAAATCTAGTGGAAGAATAGAAGATTGTGCACTGTCAGATGTGGATGCAGTTGATGATGAGTATGGGCTGGAATTTACCTCAGTTTCATTAGATTCTTTGGCTATATGGCATAGATAAGCTTTTTCATTGTCTGAGCTGTCAGCTTCATCAAATCAGAATCATTTTTAGATGATTCTTCATTCTTTTCACTGCTAGATTCAGCTTTGAGTGCTTTCTTTCTTTTTCCCTTTTCAGTTGTCTTGTACTTCTTCTTGTCCTCATCTTTGTCTTTTTCTTCAAGGCATTCAGCCTCGAAATGACCTTTCTTCTTGCAGTTGAAGCATCTGTATTCATCATCCTTTTTCTACATGTCTTTGCTTGTGCTAGACTTCTTAAATGATGATGAACCTCTTTTGAATTGCTTCTTCTTGCTAAGCCTATCAAAATGTTTTACTAGTAAAGCTACCTGTTCCTTCAGCTCCTGTGTCTCTTTGCTATTTGCATCAGTTGTTTGACTTTCCTGGGGTGCAACCAGTGAACTGGCCTTATGTGCCTCTGCTGGTGCACTGTCTTCACCGTTCAACACTAATTCATGACCCTTTAGTGAAGACATTAGAGTTAAGGTATCAATGGTTGTAAGATTCGTTGTCCCACTGATGTAATGATCTTCCATTTTTCAGGTAGGCCTCTCAAGATCTTCAGGCACACTTCTTTCTGTGGATATGTGTGTCCAAGTTCTTGTAGTTCACTGATGATGCTTGAGAATCTGTTGTCCATTTGATCAATGGTTTCACCAGCCTTCATCTTGAAGTTCTCAAATTTCTGTTTAGCAACAGACAATTTGTTTTCTTTGACTGCTTCTGATCTTTCATTGATCAGTGCGAATTTGTCCCACATCTCCTTTGCTGTTTTGCAATATTTGATCCTCATGAACATGTTACTGTCCAGAGTCTTCAAAATCATGTCTTTTGCAACAAGATCAAGATTTGCTCTTCTCCTGTCATCCTTGGTCCAATCTTTCTTGATTTTGTCTATTACTTTTCCTTGATCTGCTCCTGAGGCTACCACAGTTGTAATCTCGATTGGGCCATCATTAATTACATCCAGCATCTCCTCATGCGTTGCTGCAAGATGAGACAACATTCTTATTTTGTATTCATCAAAATTATTAAGATTGAATACATGTACCTTTGACATAAAATTTGAGGAATCCATAAATACAAATACATATATATATATATATATATATATATATATATATATATATATATATATATATATATATATATATATATATATAGAAGCACAAAATTTAAAACTACTTTGAAAATATGTGATCTCCTTGTTACCAGAAATTAGATCTGAACAGGTTCTGATACAAAGAACACTGCTCCGATACCAATTTTTGGTCCCAGAGAAGGGTAAAGCTATAGTCAGAGGGAAGGGGGGGAGGGTGAATGACTACAGTGGAGTTTCAAAAACATTTCTTATATTTAAAAGCTTTTGGGCAGTGGATACGTCCCTTCTTAAAACGGAGTTTCAAAGTAGATTATGCAATCACAGATATATATTATGCAATTTAGTAAAGTGTTGAAAAGTAAGTTGCTGAAAGTAAATAGACACAAAGGTTTATAGTGGTTCAGGGTGGTGTAATCCCTTAATCCACTCTTCTTCTATGATGATTGGAGGAATTCACTATTGTTTTCACAGATACAATAGTATGATTGTCCTTGACTACACAAGCTTCACAATCTTCAAGACTATCACTCCTGGCTTCAAAAGCTTGGTGACTCGAGTCTATCAACGCTCCTTGAGAACAAATCTTTCAGCAGCTATCACAAAGCTTGCAACTCCTTCTCAGATCCCTCTGATTCAATTGCTTCAGTTGATGTGAATTCAATCCACAGACTTGTTGATCAATCTCAGAGCTTGATTTGTAAATGAAGTTCTGATTCCTGAGTTGATCTCTAGATATTTCTTTTTAGCACAGATGGAGGCTTTTCGCTTTGACAGAGTTTCTGCTTGTAAATTCAACTTAATTGTTCTCTTATGTTGTGTATGTTATTGTCTGTCAATGCCTTCTATTTATAGCCTTGATAATCCTTGATTTGAATTTCCGTCCATTGGCTATATTAATGAGGGGAATAATCCTTCATTTTATTTCTTGATTCCCCCTTAATTATATTCTCCTTGATTTCAGTGATCGGATTTTTCTTCAAACGTTTATCAGGAAATCTGTCCTTGATTGATCCTCTATTGATTGTGCATTTAATGCTTGATCCTCTGTTTTTTCTTCATGCTTCAAAATTTAATCAAGTAAGGTTTACTTGGCCGTTCTCTGAACAGTTAAGCGACTGTATGACTTTTCCGTTTAGATCTTCCTTCACTGCTTTGTCTTCACTCAGCCGATAGTCAATTCACTTTGCCGATTCAATGTTTCCTTCATTCTTTTAGGTTTAGGAGAATCTTTGTACTTCACGAATCCTTGAATTGTGTGAGATCGGTGTACACCATATTAAAACATTAAGTTTCATTACTTGGAATGTAACTCAGACTCCAAGGTCATCACAGACTTCCTTGGTTTTAAGTCAGATCATAGTGTCTTCATGCCTCTCTTTCGGTACTTGGTTGGCTTCACTCTGCCGAAAATCTGTTTTTACTTAGCCATCCTACCAACTAGTACAGTACTTGTCTGACTCAACTTATACAACATGTCAGACTCTAAGTAAAGACTTATACAGAGAATTCTAACTTATTTCAGGCTTGCTATAACAGCTTGTATGACCATCATCAAAACATAATAAAATGTTCCTAACAATTTTGTGATGCAAACTCGCAATCTCTCGTGAGTGCTCCTTTACCATGGCTCTCTGAGTCCGGGGTGCTCCGAGGACCGGAGTACGCTCTCTCTCAGCTCTCCCAACCTGTCTTGGAACTTTCTAAACCTACTGCGAACTGATCATCGGCTCAGGGTCTTCCCAATCATCACTGACGAGAATTTTCGCCTCGTCCTCTAAAGAAAACATGTCAATCATCGGCCCGTATGGCAACAGCTCACGCTCGGATGTGGTGGAAAGCTCATGAATATGGGTATGCATTAGTAGACCGATGTTTACAGGAGATCCCTGCTTCAAATAGAACATCATCTCCGCCCTCTTGGTTATGACAGATACCGTGTGCTTGGTCGGTAGAAGGCAGGCACAAACAAATCTGTTGACCATCTTCCAATCCCAGGATAACTCGTTCTCCAGGAAGATGGCGGGGGCTCCCATAGGGCTACGCTTCTATTGCATCCCAAAGTATTCAGCTATCATGTTCATCCTATCTAGATCTTTAATGTTACTTGAGGATGTGTACTAATCCGGGCCCATTGGTGGATTTCGAACCCCAAAATGAGCATTGATCCACTCAATAGAAAAATCAATCATAACCCCTCGGACCAAAGCAAATGTAACTCCGGGGTTGTGCAAAACATAAGCGTAGAATTCTCTTACCACCGTGGCATTGAACCGAGTCGGTGATTATGCCATATCCATAATATCTTGCTCTTGTAGGGCTCATGGAAAAAAAGAACCGCAATCCTCTAGTTCTACCCCTTGTTCTCGAGCCACTGGTCTTGCGTTCCAATGCCCTCGGAATGACATGAAGATCTCTATAGAATGGAATTGCTCAACCCCATCTATCAAAGGGTTGGCATCTCCGTATATGCTCTGATAACCACTAGGACGAACAGCTGATCGGCTATGCTTGCGACCCATCCTGGATGATAACATGAGCAGATAGAGAAACTGTTTCTAAAAAGGATACCTCGGTAAACCGGCAGGTAATTCCGATTTACCAGCATGATTTTTTTGGATTTTTTTTCTGGGACAGTGCCTCTGATGATAAAATATGAAGAACTGTAGCACCTCACTAGCACAGCAGCACTAGACAACAACAGGGGTGAAGAAAATAGGTGTTTTGGTTGGTGAAAATGGAAGAAAGGTTTGATTTTGGTGGAGGTTTGGTGATGATAGTGGTGGTGATGGTGGCCGACTGAATTGGAGAAGAAGAAGAAGAAATGGGAGAAGTTTGGTGATTTGAAGAGAAGATAGTAGATGAGAGTGATGATAATGGTGGTGAATGGGTGGTTTAAATAGTAAAAATGATTGAAGGTGATAGTGGGAGAGAAGTAATTAGGGTGAGGGATTTGAGGAGGTGATTGATGGGATTGAGGTGGAGTTATGGTAGAGTGTAGGAAAGGATGAAAAATTTGAAAAGAGGGGAAAATGTGGTGGTTTCTGCTGACTGGTGGTGCCTGGTGCAACGTGTCCTCCACGTGTCTCCAAAAATTCAGCTTTATAAACTGACATTCAGAAATCTGAAAATCCAAGCTCGGTAAACCGGGGGTAACCTAGGGTTTACCGAGGGTTCTTTTTCTCTAGATTGCTCTGTCTCCTTCACTGCACACTTTGCTCAACCTCTCTGCTCAATTCTGACCGCAAAATGACTAGCCTCTTACTCTTTCTGGTTTTATTTCCGACTCAATCCTAACCTATTTCACTAGAATCCACAACGAGTAAATAAAACCTTTCAACAACCATTCGGTTTCAAGCCTAAGGGTGCGGTAGGATGAAAAAAGCTCGTCCCTTCATCTGGCTACTTTAATTCATTCTTAATCTACATAAGAGTTAAAGAAATAGTTCTGAGTTTATAGTCTACAACTCGACTTTCTTCAGATTTCTGATCATTCAGGGGTTAGAGCTTTAACTCGCCAAACTTTTGCTCTAGAGGTTTGTATCCTTATAGAAACTTTTGCTTTAACCTCTCCGTCTAGATTTAGACTTTAGATCAAAGGACTCCACATTTCTTTCTTTAAGCTCAAAGCGTTCGCTAAACATTTCCTTTATAATTGGTCCGTAATAGCCTATATGCATAAAGAACTAGAATTGCCGATATCGAGCGCAAACTCATACCGCTAACCTACCCAGACGGCTGTCGAAATTGATCAGCAAGTTCCTAGGGTCCATTCAAGACTATGTCCAAAGTTAGCACTTCACTATTCGTATTTCATGCTAGTTTACGATTACAATAAGCAGATTGGCCAGATCTAACCTATTGTTAATTAAACCTGTCTATCAACGTAGCTGTTGTGAATCTCAGTTTTAGATTTTTGAAATAATGCCTCGGTAAACCGGTATAGACCACCAGGTTACCGGGGTTAGCTTTTCCTATTCCTCGATCTAAATTGCTCAATTACGATTAAAATAAGTAAATTATGGGGTCTTTAAACATGCAGATTAACTAAAACACATAAATACGAACAGATCTACCATATTGAAGACAAAAAGGAATGTTCAAAGCTTCATACCTTCAACAATGGTGATCTAGCTCGATCTACTCAAGCTAGAGATGGTAGAGAAAGGGAGAAAACCAGAAATAACTCCTCAAAAGCTTGGAATAACTTTATTTCATCAAAATTGTATATATGATTGTAATACTAATGAAAAGTTATGAATCATATGAAAGCTTTCAGTATATGCGGCCTTATATAGATACAATAGCCGACTTAAGACTCTCTAAAACCCTAACCGACCTAGATAATACGGTAGAATCAATTTCGTGTCAAATAATCCACTGGTTTACCGGCCCTAGCCCTCGGTAAACCGGGCCGACTTTTCTCATTTTTCTTCAATAGGCTTCTTCTTGGATTTTAATCACATGGCCCAATATACTTCTTTTGGTCCATATCCATTCTCCAATGCTTCAGATTCGGTACATCCTATAAAACACGTAAAACGAGACAAAACAGTACAAAATCTTTGGGAAAATAACATAGATGCAGAATTACGATCCTTGAAATACACACATAGCATTTAACATATATTCCACATAATAATGAGCCTATCTATCCTCTCTTGAGCAGAATTCGGGGTGAATAAGGGTATAATTATTGGTACCATTTAAGGCGTTATCAAGGAGCTACCGAAAGCATCATTTGCATGACTAAGGAGTGCAGTTGGTTGTTCTCTAAACTTGCCATTCTTCATGTCAAACCCAGCATCAACATTCAAGACAGCAGCAACAGGATTAGAAAACTTGTTAACAAATGAATTAATCAAATTTGCAGACACAACAGCACAAGGAACAGCTGCTGAAACCTTTGTAAAACCAGTATCTAAACCTTTTTTAACCACAACATTCTGCAACTGAATAGTAGGGACATTACCCAAACCAATATCATGTCAACTATGGCAATAAAGGCACAAAGAAAATAGGACTCTTTAATTTCTAATCATCAAACGAAAAAATCGAAACAAAACATCCCAAAACTGAAGGAACTAGTATACTAATACAATTCCATAAACTATATGATTTCACGCAGCTAAAATCAACCCTAAGTGCAGCATCAAAAAACACAATGAACTTTACAAAACATATTAAAGTTGCAGGATTTAAGAAAGCAATATCAAAATAACCTAAAGAAAATATCAGCTTTGAGTCAAAACAAATCAAGCTCAGATCGAAATGGCACTGCGAGAGTTGCCTTCAATAACGAATGTGATATTCACATTATAAGCTATTCAATTACTGTCTGGGTTTCAAAAACTGAAGCAGAAGATGTATGTATATATATATATATATATATATATATATATATACACACACACAAATATTGCTATATAAGCTGCAATTTTCAAACCTTCACTTTCATGTTCGAAGTTGTCTTGGATTCCCTTTTACCGTTTGCTTTATGAAGGTGAGAAAAGGGATTCTATCAAAATGTGCATAAAGAAAATCCGAGGAAAATCATTCTGAATTAATATGAGAATGACAGCAAAAACAAACAGAAAGCAAGATCTGTAAGAAGGAAAAAAAAAGATAAAGAAGAAAAGTACCGTGAACTGTAACGTGAACAGTCTCCCATCCACATTGCCATCAAATTGATTCACCTCGTGAGTTCTAAGGTCATTGTGCTTTTCCTCAATGTTGATCAATAATCCCTCTACTCTTGGAACCAACACAAGAAGCAGCAAACTTGGATAATTAAGCGGCAGGAAAACGAAGGAAACAATCGATCGAACAAAGCAGAAAGATTATCGCAAACTTGGAGGCGGACAAACCGATGAAATATTTGCCACAGCCTCCGGAAACTGAATCAGTGTGGAATCAAAGAGGAGATGTCGACCTCCTTCGCTCTCAGACATCGGAGGGCTCAGATCGGTGAGAGTTGTTTGAAACCGGCCAGAATCAGAAAAGCTGGAAAGCCATAGCCGGACAGAGGAAAAGCTTAAAGCCATAGGAGAGTTGCAGATCAGCCTTATTGTATTGTAAGGGTAAAATAGGAAAGTTGTCTAAAATATGTCTTTATAACCAATTATGTTTTAAGTGTGTCCTAAGTGCCTAATTAAGTCTCCATATCAGTCCTTATAAACAAATACCCAATAAATACAATAGAAAATATAAGACACGAAAATAAAATTCATTTTATTAAGTAAATCGATCAAAATAATTATTACAGTACAATTCTGAGTCGAAACAATAACAAAATAAAATTACAATTCATAAAATAAATGACAAGAGATCAAACTCAGACGAGTAAGTTACTTTTTTCTTAAGATAAATTGCTATGATATTGTGCCCACGGTAGAAGCAACCGTCTCCCAAGATACTACGGCTTTACATTACGGATTTAGAGGCACTTCATAAACCCGAGCTCCGGCGAACTTACAAAGTACTCCGACTTCTCCTCGATTCAAGAATTAAAACTATATGAAAGACTCTTTGTAGTGAAAGACACAAGAGAAAATTCGATGCTTTAATCTTCACTCATGGAGTTCTTAATATAGTGGAGATGAATAGTCAATGCTCGAATATGATTGGCTGAATGACATAAGTCGGTCAACTTTTCATTCAGGGAAGTAATTAGGCAGACTTAAGGATTAATCATGTGCTAATACTGTTAGCTGACTTATCCTCAATTCTGATTGGTCGGATGACTCAATCACATGTGTCTGGCTCGACTTTCCTCACAAGAAAAGTTAATCAGCCGACTTAGATTAATCACATGTTAAGTAAGCCAACTTAACATGTCTACACTGTCCCAGAATCATCCAACCACCTTTTAACACTAAAACTTTCAAAAAATTAATTTTTGTTGATTTTATTAAGAAATTTTGTCCAAAATTAAAAGTAACACCTGAACCGAATCGAGCCGAGCTCGAGAACGCTGGACAAAAGGGATCCCTTATGCATATTTGTTCCCCCTTATACACAAAAGTGCTATTGCCCCTTGGGGCACATCCATAAGTGACACATTTGTATCTACATATGGAGCTCAAGTTTCCCATTTTACCCATGTGGGAGCGTTTGAGTTGATCAAACTTTCAAATCCTCTCACACGCATGTTTTACACCAGTTTTAGGCATTGATTTCTCATTCACCCAATATCTGAATCGAGTGATTCCAAAACCAAACATCATCTACTATGTGAGTAGTATTTTTAGTGTAATAATCTCCCGATGAAACTCACTGGATCATACCAAAAATTTGTGCTAAATTTGGTTGTTCAACAAATGTACCAAGCCTTATTTCATGGGCAACTTGACTTATATCAGTAAAAATCCCCCATATGAATGAAAATTAATGCAAATGCAAATGCAGACTCTGAAAAGAAGTCAGACGGAAAAATATTGCATGGGGAGAGGTATCTTCTGGCCTTGAATCTACCTTAGTGAAGTACTACAAGATTTACACGGCAAACCAGTGAACTAGGTCTTAAACTGTTCATCATTTAGTGTAAACCAAGATAATAGCACTCACACAATATTTCCCTAACACCTTTCGGTTCTCATGGTTGTGTCCATCTCGGCCCTAGACAACACTTAGTTTCAGAAAGTGTTCTAGAGAAATCAAGCCTCAAATTTCTCACATAAGCGGCCCAACTTTGCATTTATATAGGTGACCTCCTATCAAGAGTATTCTGCCATACCATACTTGAAATCTAGATATAGGAATTATTAGCTTTTGTTTAACCTCACACTCTCTGCAGACAACACTTTTATTCAAACGGAATGGGTAAGTGCTCAACTGTTCCTCATAACTTAGTAATCCCTTTTGAACCATGATCTTGATATCTCTAGTCAACATGATTGGGTTTCCATTACAAGGAAAGATTCTTAATAGGCTTTAATCCCATTCCGTTTGTTTATCTTGTCATCTAATCTCTAGCTAAACCTTTTGTAAGAGGATCTGCAAGATTCTCCTTCAATCTTACATAATCGATGGAAGTCACAACATAAGAGATCAGTTGTTTAATGGTATTATGTCTTCGACGTATGTGTCGAGACTTACCGTTATACATATTACTTTGTGCCCTTCCTATAGCCAACTGACTATCGCAATGTATACTGATTGCAATCACTGGCTTATGCCAACATGGAATATCCTTAAGGAAATTTCTAATCCATTTGGCTTCTTTTACAGCCTTATCTAATGCTATAAACTCAACTTCAATTTGTGTTTTTGTGTAATATGCCTTGGTTGATCTTAAGTTTGATTAATTTTCTTATATATTATCAATATATGTGTTATTATATGTTATATGCTCCACTACTGGCCATGAAACCTCAAGTTTACATCATAGGGCAAATATTGTGTTTATAAATTATTGCAAAAATTTAAATATTTAATTAATAATTAATTATTCAATTTGTTGAGTAATTAGTAGATTAAATTGGCTTTTGGATCAGATTTGTGCAAAGCATGTTAAGACATGCCAAGCCCGATCTTTTATTGAAATTCTTTTAATTATAAAGCCTTGCCTGTGTTTTATGCGTTTATTTACCCGCCCTTGGCTCTTGACCCGCTTTGACCCGACTTCTAAGTCTAATACCCTAATACCCGGTCAACCCCTTTCATTTCCCTAACTTTGGTTGTTCCATGACAAACCCTAGACGTCCTTCTCCTTTCCCGATTCTCTCATCTCCCTTAATGAAATCCTTCCCAAAACTAGATAATTCGGTGATGTGCTTCCTAATGGTGATTCTCTATTGATTCGAGCATTCAATGCTATAATTTCTATCCTCAGGCAACTCATTTCTTAAAAAAAGCGAAGGACTGGAGTTAATGACTTTGATTCACAATGATTATCTCCTTTTACTACCTTTATTTTTTAATTAAGAATCGTTCTTTGCATAAGTGGCCTACTCTATTTTGCTGGAACGTGATAAGAATGGACTCTGTTGGTTTTGGCCATGTGCTGAGAGAAGATCGAAGAAGATTAGGGATTTCATCACCCCAGATCTTTCGAAGGCTATTGATAGGTTAAAGCTGCAACCTTTCCCATCTAGATGCATCCCACGTGATGAATTTGAAGATGCAAGCCTACTCAGAGTCAGATTTGAGCAAGGCATCTCTGTTCTCACTTCGGTATGATACAATCCGAGTTGCTAAGATGGATTGCCTGGTAAATTTGCTCATCCCTTTGCTTTAGTTTGTCATCAAGTTAGACCGAGGTTGTTTACCGTGTGAGGTCTCGGTGGAGTCTTGGTCTGAGAACCATTCGGTTTAATGATGGGTTAATTTATGTCTTGTGCGTTAAATTCGGTTTGTGAGACAAGAATTACCAGTCTTTCAGAGTTGGTCTTCGGTTTCATGGCCAGCCTCTAAACCATGTCGGTCTTTGTTCAGTAAATTGACCCATGTGTGTTGCCTGCTATGATATTGGTCAATTATTGGTCAGTCCCGGTTGCCCTATCTTGTTATATGGATTTTTGTTAAATATCATAGCTCATCACCTTGCTAGTGTCAAATTATGCTCTGGTTTATTACTCTATTTCAATCAACATAGACTCAAAGCCTTTATTATCGGCCCGACGGAAACCCAAGGCAGTCTTATGTTAAGTTGACCTAACCATTAAACTTGCCATTTCTAGATTTTTCACATGTGTGAATATCTTTCCTTGATTAAATGAGATGATATGCAGAATCCTTAAGCTTGAAGGTTCCTTGTAGGCTTTAAATAGACCAGTATACCAAAGTGGATTGCAACAACTCGAAGCAACACTTCTTGAGTAATCCTATATCCCAAAATAATTCAAATTTTCCCTTTTCTAGTTTAGTTTCACTATACGGAAGTTGAGGCTACTCTGCTTGGTGATCTCTTTTGATCATCAAGTTCTGGAATCTGGTGTTTGCTATTGACAAGAGCATCTAATAAATAGCCTTCACAGATCCTTGCAACTAAGGTTTCTGGCGTGTCTTTGTGTAAGGTAGACAGTTACTTATTTCCCTTTACTTCTGTATTTTTGTGTGTTTAAATTGCCTAAGTGTTTCTGTGCTCATACAGTAGTCTGTGTGATATTGGTTTCTACACATTCTTGTGAGTCTATTTTGATTTGTGAAGTCTTGATTTTGGTATTTTGATCATTTACTGTCAGAGTAGTAGTCTCAATATTACTTGTTCTGAAGTGCCAAGATAATCTGCCTAGTGAGGCCTTGAAGGACTGTATCATGATTGTCAGTGAAAGGAACAAAAGACCTTAAGTCTTGAATTCATCCCTGACAGAAGTCCTGTTGATTTTGGTTTGTTTTTTCTTGGTCTGTGAATCATTTATTGTCTATGAAGTTTTCTTGATTGATTCCATGCAAAGTTCCTATTACAAGATACACTAGTTTGAAGTGCTAGTGGTGTCTGCCTTATGGACAAGGCTGTAGACTTGCACTCTGCATTAAGTGGCTTGAACAAGGTGATTTTCAGGACATCCCTTTTTCATTGAGTCTTGTATTGATAATCTCCTAACCCTTAGTTATTGTGTCTGATATTCAGTCCTTGTGATTGTTCATCAAGCACAGTAACACCCATGTTTAGTCCCAACAAGTTTCTTGTATTTTGCTTTGACTATTGAATCATGCTATCTAGAACCGTGCCTTGTTTTATTCATTGATCTGCTGAGGCCTTTGTATTTTTTGCACCACCTTGTAATAGCCAGAGTATGTAGGATAGTCTGTTGAACTTGTATTCAACACTGTAAACCTCAGGTAATCCTGTTCCCCGAACTAGATTATCCTTCCTGAATTTGGCTGATAGTTCTATTGTAGTCTTTAACTAGCTGATCATGTAATATGTTGAACTTTGTCATGCTAAGAACTTAGCCTGATGTAGTTTGTTAGAGTATCTTAGTTTGATGAGTTTTGTAAGTCATTCTGCTGAACTTGTATTGCTGCATTTTTTGCTGTTTATAATCTGATCAGCTAAACTGTATATCATATCTAACTGTGACTATCGGTGCCGGGATCCCTGCATAGCACAAATGAAACCTCATCGACTTACTGAAGGAGTTCAGGTACGTGTTTTCTTGGAAGACCGAAGATATGTCTGGCCTATCCCCCGCATTGGCCCTGTATAAACTAAATGTAAAACTGAGTAGAAAACATGTCCGGAAAAAAAGGCATTTCGCATAAGAACGGATAGAGGCCATTCAGAAGGAAGTGACTAAGTTACTCCAGGCGAATATTATCTGAGAAGTGGAGTAACCTAACGGGTTGGCCAATCCAGTGTTACTCAAGAAGCCTAATGGCAGTTGGAGGATGTGTGTGGACTTCACCGACCTCAACAAAGCTTGCCCCAAAGATTGCTATTCACTGCCAAAGATAGATTGTCTTGTAGATTCAACTGTATGTTTTGATGTGCTTTCCATTTTAGGCGCTTACAAGGGATACCATCATATCCCTATGGACCCCAAAGACGCTGAAAACATTCTTTGTAACGGAGTTCGAAATGTAAGTGTAGTTCAGCTCAAAGAACAGGAGAATGCACAAATGCTGATTTTTTATGTGAGCAAGGCCCTTCATGGGCCCGAATTCCAATACTCTAATAAGGAAAAGTTAGCACTGGCCTTGGTCCATGCCTCCAGAAAGCTTAGGCCCAACTTTCAAGCTCACCAGATAGTGGTGATCACCGATCTGCCACATCGGCAGGTGTAGGCATGAACGTAAATGTCAGGCAGGCTCGCAAAGTGGGTGGTCGAATTAACGGAGTATGATCTGACATCCGTCCCTGAACTGCAATTAAAGCCCAGGCCTTGGCCGATTTTTTAGTTGACGGAACGGCCATAACCCTCGATCAAGACCAACCGAGCTGCAAACCCGAACGATGGACATTGTATGTCGATTAAGCCTCAAGCAAATAAGTTGTGGGAGCAGGGCTCTTACTTGTTAGTCCTAAGGGAGCAGAATTCCCGTATGCTCTTTGGTTTGGTTTTCAGTCCACCAATAATGAAGCCAAGTACGAAGCACTAATCACTGGGCTCAACTTAGCAGCTAAGCCCGGGGCTAAAAATCTGCGACTCACAAATAGTTGTTAACCATGTTAAAGGAGAATAGAGGCGAAAAAAGAACAAATGAAAAAGTATTTGTCTATAGCTCGGTCTCGACTACAAGACTTCTAGAGTGTTCAGATCGCACAGGTTTCCCGATCTCAAAATAGACGAGTAGACACTCTCTCTATGTTAGCATCTTACTTCGTCTCCAATAAAAAAGTACTGGTCGAACTGCTAAACAAATGGAGTTACGACACTAAGGAAGTTCAACCTATCTTGCAAAAAGATACCTAGATGGATCCTATCGTATCCTACCTCAAAAATGGGATACTTCCTGTGGACAAAACCAGGCCAGGAAAATAAAGTTCAAAGCAACCTGGTATTCTCTCTTCAACAATATACATTAATAAGAAATCTTTTATAGCACCATGGCTTAGGTGCGCGTCAGAAAATGAAGGAAATTATCTGCTCCTTGAAATTCACTTGAGAATATACGGAAATCATGCTGGAGCTCGGACATTGGCTAGAAAATGTCGTTTGTTCAGCTATTACTGGCCTACTATGCAGCGAGATGCTGAGGATCTCATTAGTAAATGTAAGCCATGCCAAGTACACGATAACATAACATATCAGGCTTTTCAACTAATAGCCTCAATAGTCTCACCATGGCCCTTTTATCAATGGGGTGTCGACCGGGCATGACCACTCCTTCGAGATCCAAGAAACTTCAAGTTTCTGGTTGTTGCAGTAGACTATTTCACCAAGTGGGTAGAAGCTGAATCTTTAACTACAATCACGGATAAAGCCATCCAGAAATTCCTCTGGAAAAACATAGTGTGCAGATATGGCATTTCTAAAACATTCATCTCAGATAATGGAACCCAATTTGAAGACAGAGGGGTTCGTTGGCATTCCGAACACTTCACGTCAGTTGGTCACCCACAAGCAAACGGATAAGTCGAACCGACCAACAAACAGATCAAAACAGGTTTGAAAAAGAGACTCGAAGAAGAAGGGGAACAACTCCGGTTTATTTCAGCTCTGGTTTAAGATGTATGACGGATGTCGGATTAGCACATTGACATGTGTTACTCTCTTACAAATACAGCAATAAATGCAGATAGGAAAGATAAAAACCTTAAGGCTCAAGAGCCCTACCTTAAAGATCCAACATCGGGAAGTCAGCTCAGAAGGCCTCCCCGACCCCTCAGGTCTGTCGGAGCGTGAAGGAGTTCAGCCGGCTCATCCAGTGCCTTACAGGTCACCCTAAATTTACCTTGAATAAGATTTCCCACGAGCATACTAAAATAAGATAAACATGGAAAGAATCCTTAGCCATAAAGGCTCGGATCATGTTACTTAAATCAGCGTGGTTATCTGCTATAATTAAGGGAATTAACCAGAGTTTATATCTTCCTTAGGGAACACGAAATCAATGTCCAATAAGGATGCGGCCCATAATGGCCTAGGGCACAAGCCCCTCTATATAAACAATCCCTAAGGAACTACGAATGACTTGATTCCTGAATAATTACAGGATACGTAGGAAATTGAGATATAACATCTTAGGCCTAGTCTAAATCACTGGAAACCACCCCACGTTTCACATATTTTCTAGGGTTCAACATTGAACAAACTTTTACTAGGATAAGCAAGCCACAGGTTTATTACCCGATGATTTCCAGCATCGTCAATTGGTGCTAGAAGGGGGGCCTTACTACTGGCAATTTGTTTAAAATATTTACGGCATCTCGATGACGAAAAAGGATCTGGTTACACCTATAATCGCCCCGTCAGTAACCGAGTTACGAGCGTTAACACCATCTCTGGAGGACCCAGTTACCGGATCCTCAAAGCAAGGAGGACAGTACCAGGTCCACTGAACTCCAACCCCCCGTAAAAGACAACGATTCTTAGAAGAGGTCACTTACGGCCTGAAGGTCCCACTTCTTTTGGTGATCAACAATGAAGGACTCATGATTGAAGAAGTAGCAAACAAAAGTTTGGTAGTCTACATTGATATATATGCAGGTGCAAAATCACATAATCATGATAAGAAGGCAATCAAGCATGATAGATGGTGTTGAGTTATGAGCCCCAGTTGCACGTAAGTTTGATTAATTTCTCAAAATACCCATTATATTTGAATTTACAATATTACCCCTGTGACTAACTGCCATGAAGTTAACACTTAAATCATATGGAAAATTTCTGTTTTTAATTTTTAATATATATATATATATATATATATATATATATATATATATATATATATATATATATATATATATATATATATATATATATATATATGTATGTATGTATGTATATACAAAAATCACAGTAATGTGTTTTTACTAAACCCATATTCTAGCCAAGCCCAATGTCTTTATCCATTTAACTGATCTGCACTCTTTATAACCAGTTGACATTTTAAGCAATCCCACCTTTTCTCCTTTTAAAAAATTTCTGAAGTCTCTTTTGGAAGAAGAAGTTTGTGGTATGAATTCCATATCACTTGCTTGAAGTGATAGTGAATTGGTTGGAATCACTGGAGTGTGTATAGCTTGAGGACTGACAAAGCTATACACAGGACTCAGGATCAACCCCTTTGTTTGTCTGCATTGTGTTCTTCTCTTGAAGGTACACAATATAGATACCTTTTTTTTTATTGTTTTTGTTAACTATTCTGTGTTGTCTGTTTGATTAATCTAAAGTAACTCTGTTTTAAGATCATTGCTGTTGAAGGGCCTTAGTCTGGAAATTGCCTAAGCGAGGATTTGGCAATTCAGACATAGGCTTCAAGCTACCCCTGATCTTGTGTCAATCAGGAATTCAGATTAAGTCCTGCTGAGCTTGTTGTGTTTGTTTTTTTTGTGTCTGCCTACTTGAGTAGTTAACAGTCTAGGTGTACTTTTCATTTGAGGTTTTGAATCCATAGAAAGTCCGTAGAAAAAATCTACCATGTTGGTGAATTGGCTTAAGATACCAATTCACAGCCTTGTTGATAAGGCTCTAACAGATTTTGACCTCAGGACTTGATTGTGTATTGATCACTGAAGTGAAAAGATTCCTGTGCAAATCTCAATCTGGTTATCAGTTTGCTAGCGCCCTTAAGGATTCAGGATCTGCTACTAAGTGAGTCTGGGTTGATATACCTGCTCACTTCCTTGTGAATAAGGCCAACAGACTGAATCATTAAGCCCTTGCAAAGCTAAATCATCAAACTGTGATTTGGCCTTGAGTTTGTTGTCATTCCCCCGTATCTGCTGGGAATTTCAGTTTGCATATTCTTGTGATTTGCACCTTGAAATTTTGCCCCTTTGTTGTGCTTACTTGTTGTATTGCCTGCTGCATCTCTGTCAAAATCTGCTGCAAAATCCTTGCACCTGTGCTGCCTGCAAATCTTTTTAAGAAACCTGCACTTACTGTGAACACCCTGTAATAGGCTCTTTATTATTATTTTTTTGCAACCTCTTGGACTTGCTGATTATTCTATGATCAGTTACAATACTGATCTTGATAGTCAAATCTGAGTTGAGACTCAAACCTAACCATCAGTTCAGTGGTGAAACTGATTGATCAGCTTAGGCTGGTCCCTGCCTGTTTGCTCACTGAAGTAAGTGTATTCAGACTTCACGTAAGTGTTGATAAAACTCTCAGTTGAGTCTGTTTATCATCACTGAAGTTCATCTGATAACTTCAGTCTGAGCAGTTCTATTGACTGATTTGAGTACTAAATTTTGTGATCAGTCTTACCTGTCAAAATCTGTAATAATTTACCTTAGACTCGATTCAGTTTTGTAAAACTCTTTGAACTTGTTTGATACATTTGGTTTATTGATTTAATATATATATTTGTTTTGATCTTAGAGTATCTTTTGATCTATTGCACTGTGTTAAAGCTTATCACCTATATTGCATCAGTCTGAAGTAAATCTGTTGTGTAACTCTGACAGAATCCGGATAAATCACACTTAGACACTTCTTGGTCTTCTAGGATAACACAAAATCGAATAACCGTTAATTCAGTTTCTGGAATTAATTGTTAGTAATTGTGTGTTCTATTTGCTCCTATAAGTTGGTAATTTTACTAAGTCGAAAAAGTGGTACAAAACTCTATCACTCTATTCAACACCCTCCAGAGTGATTTAGCGCATTATCGATCCAACAGATGGGCCATCCGAAACCATTAAACCTGGTTTTGGCCAATGACTTGTATGGTTGTGTAACATGTATATATTTTTCCAAACATGGTATAATATGCATACAATTTTTTTACAATTTATGTACACTTTTTCGATTGGCTTAAATGTATGAAGCTTATACTATTTTATTTGGTTCTTCTGTTATCACGTTTGACATCCTCTCCCTACCCCCTCGCTTCGGGTTTTATTTGTTAATGTGTCGGAAGCGTATCAAGTCGGAAATATGTTAGATTAAGGGGTGGGCGCCATGACATCTGGCATTTGATCTCACAGAGAGAACATAATGCTGCACAGTGAGGGGTACCTTTAAAATCCTTAGGTAGGGTTATTGTGAAGACGCCCGTTGTTGAGAAGATAAGCCTATTACTATGTTTCAAACGGGGCTACCTTTAAAGTCCTTTGGTAGGGTCATTGTGAAGACGCCCGTCGTGGAGATGGTAAGCCTATTACTATGCTCCAAATGAGAATTGATAAGCCTATTAGATTACCTCTTTTGTCCCCACCTTTAAAATCCTTAGGTTGGGTAAATCTGATGACGCCCCTCTTGTAGATGATAAGCTTATTATTACATTATGGGACTACCTTTAAAACCCTTAGGGTCAATCTGAAGACACCCATCTTGATGATGATAATTAGCCTATTAATATGTACCTTTAAAACCCATAGGTAGGGTCAATTTGATGACGCCCATCTTGGAGATGATACGCCTATTACATTACCAAATTTGATTCAAGTAGCATCGTCATGCCAAAATTCTGTAGCATTACATGTTGCCTCATTGAAAAATTGGAGAGAGAAGTGCCTACGTATAAGATCGAGGTCATTCCTTTAATACTTCTCGCTCTCAGGAGTCCCTTTGTAGGATACTTGGCCAAAGTGTAACTTGTTAGCCCATAAGAAATTATTGGGACGAAGCAACTCTTGCTCACCCGACACGATCGTACGAGATCACAATTCACCCAACAAGATCATCCTTGGTTGAACAAGAATTGAGGATCGGACGCGGGCGAATTTCCCACCAATATTGGTTGAGATATTCAGTCGACTCACTCCCCCTTTGTGGGGGGTCTGGACCCTTACGAGTGAGTAGAAAAGGGAGGAGGAAAGAGGCCATGGTGAAACGCCCCATTCCCGGACACCGAGTCCTTATCCGGAAATCGAAACGTTCGGCACGCATAATATTAAATAAATAATATTACACGTAAGCCTCTACTACGTCATATCAAATAAAAGCAAACGGAAGCTAAAAAGACTCGGGTAATTTTTTTTCAAACCTCTCAGAATGGAAGTTCAGGAACTAGAGAAGGAAATGTAAAGTTATTACATCCGAAACGAAACCAACGAATCCAAAATTGTACGAATTCCAAAGTATTAAAAGTAAACAACTAGTTCCAATAACCCAAATCTATGAAATAAACTTAAATAAATAAATAATAAACAAGGTCTTCAAGTCCGGCGTCCTCAAACGTCGTCATCGAAGTCCTCCTCGAACTCATCATCTACCTGTACGTCTTCTCTCCCCCAAACACATAAATAAACATGCATTTGAGGTAAGTACAATGTACAAAGTAAGAAGTAGAAGCTACAATATAATTAAGGTTTATTATTAAAAGATTTGCCTTACTGAGTCCGACTCGATCTAGGGTTCACTACATGCCCATCGACACGTCGTGACTATATGTTTCTAACTTAGCTTATCTTTGTTACATCATTACTCAAGGACACAATGCATGGTGAAAATTCCACCACGAGATATACTTGCCAACTACGGTGATTAGCACCGGTAGTCCCGGGATCTCCCCGGTATGCATATACGTTCGATGGATTTCCTCCACTACCCTTCAGCCTTTTGAGCCAGTAGCGTTGTCCACCTTTTATTAACGTATCACATCGCCGATTTGAATCAATGCCTAACCAAGAATAGATGACGTTTAAGCTTTTACTACACTTATGTATTTATTATTGTGAATTAACTAGCCACCTAAGTGTTTTCAAGTAAGCTCCCTCACATCTCCTACTCTCGTACTTAGACCACTAGACACGGACAAGGGCCTAGCACATACACAGACATTGATGAACTCTAGTTCATCAAAGCACAAGCCCTTTCATGCCCTTCCGACGGATCCGAACTTCAACTCCCTCTTAGAGTACATTCGGTGTTTTAACTGAACGAATCAAAAACTCAATCGGGGCTTGTTCATATTTAATTAGTGCTATTTAATCACGAATTAAGGTTTAAAATGCAAAACATAGCTTAAAACAACATTATATAGAAAACTGTGGCAATGCGTGCGCATTACTCTGGAAAGCGTACGCATTGAACCTGCTGCACTTATTCTAAGCAATCCTGTATCAAGAATCCGTGCGCATTGCTAGCCAATGCATACACATCCTATGCAGAAAAAGCCCTAAAACCTGTTTTTCAACCCTTAACGATCTCTACTCGTTTTCAAAACATCTTGCACATGAATTATAGCAGAAAACAGTAGAAAAAAAACATGTCTTTTAAGATCCGAAACAAAACTAAATCCTTAAACATCATCTACACTTAAAACATGATACAATATGCATCCAAAACATGATCTATTCTACTCTAAACCACAATTAGATTGTAGGAAGAGCTTCTTACCTTTAGCAAGCTTATTCCAACAGCAAAAACTCAGAAAAACAGCAGCTAAAACCGATCTTTCTCTTATCAAAGCTTCAACTTTCTGCAATCAAAACGTTGCCTTCTTCACAACGATTCCGGCGCTCTACTCTGATCTGAAAACTGTTGAGAATCGACTTAGCAATTGATGAAAAATCCCTCAGCCCTAATTTCTTGCCCACACACGCAGAACACAATTTAGGAGGTGGAGAAATCTGATTTCTATTAGGTTATAAGAATTGTGGGGATTTATTTTCCTTAAATAACAAATCCCAAAAAAAAGGACAAAGATCTTATTATCTTCCTTTATCATAAAAAAAATCAGATTTATCAAATCAAAAAAAAGATAAAGATCTTATTATCTTCCTTTATCATAAAAAAAATCAGATTTATCAAATCAAAAAAAGATAAAGATCTTATTATCTTCCTTAATCATAAAAATCAGATTTTCCTCTTTAAATATATACATATATATCTCGAAATATATATATATATATATAATTAACAAATACTTAAACTCCGAATAAAAGGAACCGAACCCAATATTTCATTTTCACAAAATGACACGTCTGCCCTTCCTCGAAAATCGGAATATTACATTCTTCCCCCTTAAAGGAGTTTCATCCTCAAAACTTAGAACATACCTGGTTGGTCCATAAAATCTGGGAACTCGCTGATCATATCGTCCTCAACTTCCCAAGTAGCTTCATCCGGTGAATGATTGCTCCAATGCACCAGAACTAAAGGAATCAACCGTCTCTTAATCATCTTTTCCTTCCGGTCCAAAATTCTGGCTGGTGTCTCATCGTACGAAAGATTATCCCGGAGAACCTCCAGTTCAACAGTAGTCTCAATATCCGTCTTTTTCAAACACTTCTGTAACATTGAGACATGAAACACGTTGTGGACTCTCGACATCGATTCTGGTAACTTGAGTTTGTAAGACAAAGGTCCAATTCTTTATAGATTCTCAAAAGGTCCAACATACCTCGGGCTTAGCTTTCCCTTATGTCCAGAACGTTTCACTCCCTTCATTGGTGAAGCTCGTAGATACACTCTTTCACCAACTTCAAACTCAAGAGGTCTCCTTCTAATATCTGGCCAACTCTTCATCATCTTGAGCCGCCTTCATTCTCTTTTGACCAGTGAACCCTTTCTTTAGCTTGCTCAACCAATTCCGGCCCGGTGATTTGTCTTTCGCCGACTTCATCCCAAAACAGCGGCGTTCTACATCTTCTTCCATACAATGCTTCAAACGGTGGCATGGCAATACTTGCATGATAACTGTTGTTGTAAGCAAAATCCACTACCGGTAGGTAATCATCCCATGATCCACCTACTTCCAACACACAAGCTCTCAACATATCTTCAAGTGTTTGGATGGTTCTCTCAGATTGTCCATCTGTCTGAGGATGAAAGGCCATACTCAAATCCAAATTGGTTCCAAAAGCTGCTTGTAAACTTTTCCATAACCGAATGACGAACCTCGAATCACGATCCGAAACTATCGAGATAGGTACTCCGTGCAACTTCACTATATTATCCAAGTATAGTGTCGTCATTTTCTTCAAGGGCATATCGACCTTATATGGTAAGAAATGAGCGGATTTGGTCAATCTATCCACAATCACCCAAATCGCATCATTACCGCCTCTCGTCTTAGGTAAACCGGTGATAAAGTCCATAGTGATCTTATCCCACTTCCATTCCGGGATATCCAATGGCTTAAGCATTCCTCCCCGTCTTCTATATTCTGCTTTAACCTTCTGGAAAGTATCACACTTTGCAACGAACTTGGCTATCTCCAGTTTCATCGAGGGCCACCAAAACCTTTCCTTCAAGTCTCTGTACATTTTAGTAGCTCCCGGATGAACCGCAAAAGCAATCCTATGTGCCTCTTCCATGACTCTCTGTCTTAAATCACCCACATTAGGTACACATAAACGATCCTGATACCAAAGATTCCCGTTCTTATCTAACACATATCCAACTGTAGGCTTTTCCCTTGCAACTCACTTCAAGTCAACCAAAACTGGGTCTTCATCTTGCTTTTCCCGAATGTCATCCATCAACTCAGACTTTGCTAACAATGGTGCCACAAACTATTGGTCTTCAATCTGATCAAAGCTTCGGATTCTCAGCTCATCTAACCTTTCTACAACACCTTCAACGCTTGAAACCGCAAACACTGGTTTTCTGCACAAGGCATCAACCACTACATTTGCTTTACCCGGATGATACTGAATCTCCAAGTCATAATCCTTTACGAACTCCAGCCATCTCTTTTGTCTCATATTCAGGTTTTCCTGAGTAAAGAAATACTTCAAAATCTTGTGATCGGTGAAGATCCTGGCATTAAATCCATACAGGTAGTGCCTCCAAATCTTCAAGGCAAACACAACCGCTGCTAACTCCAAGTCGTGTGTTGGGTAATTCTTCTCATGCACCTTCAACTGTCGGGATGCATAAGCAATTACCTTCCCTCCCTGCATCAACACACAACCTAAACCTTGTCCCGAAGCATCCGTGTAAACGTCATAATTATTAAAGATCTCCGGAACTGCCAAAACTGAGGCTGTAGTCAACCTCTTTTTCAACATCTGAAAAGCATCTTCACACTCACTGGTCCACTCGAACTTCACATCCTTTTGAGTGAGCCGGGTAAGTGGTGTAGCTATCTTTGAGAAGTTTTGTACAAACATCCTATAATAGCCCACCAAACCGAGAAAACTTCTAACCTCTGAAACGGTAGTCGGTCTGGACCACTTCTCAACTGCTTCAATCTTTGCCGGATCAACCTTAATGTCATCTCCAGAAATGACATGACCCAAGAAACTCACATGATCCAACCAAAAGTCGAACTTCGAGAACATAGCATACAACTGGTTCTTCTTTAATGTATCCAGCACTATCCTTAAGTGTTCTTCATGTTCCTTCTCATCCTTAGAGTATACAAGGATGTCATCTATGAACACTATCACAAACTTGTCCAAGTATGGCATGAAAATACGCTGCATTAAATCCATAAATGCAGATGGAGCATTAGTGAGTCCAAAAGGCATAACTAAGAACTCATAATGTCCATACCTCGTACTAAACGCCGTCTTCGGTATATCAACCACTTTGATCTTCAACTGGTGATATCCGGACCTAAGATAAATCTGGGAAAATACTCTCTTGCCTTGCAACGGGTTAAACAAATCATCAATCCTTGGCAAAGGGTACTTATTCTTGATGGTCAGATTGTTTAGCGCTCTGTAATCTATGCACATCCTCATGCTACCATCTTTCTTCTTAAAAAACAACATTGGGGCTCCCCAAGGCGAGGTACTAGGCTAAATTATGTTCCTCTCTAGCATATCCTTAAGTTGAGCTTTCAACTCTTTCAATTCAGCCGGTGCCATTCTATAGGGTGCCTTAGCAACTGGTGCCACTCCTGGCATCAACTTGATCTCAAATTCAATTTCTCTATCAGGCATGTTTCACGGTAACTCTTCTAGAAACACCTCAGGGTATTCTTGTTCCACATCCACTGCGTACAACAAGTAGCCTTCACAACCCTTCCGACAAGCTCTTATAGCCTTAACTGCTGAAATTATAGGGTGACGTTTCCTACTAGGCTTGTAAATGTTACCTTGATAAGTCTTATCTGATTTCCCGGGTATCTGGTCACTCTCTTTTCTCTACAATCCAAGTGGAAAAAATTCTCGGATAGCCAATCTATTCCAAGAATCACATCAAAATCCGAAAAGTCCAAAACCGTCAAATCACTTCTGCAACAATACTTTCCAACTCGAACCTCTACCTGAGGTATCAACTTAGTTACCTTAGTCACTTTTCCTAAAGGTGTTGTTATCTCCAAAGTGTTTATTAAAGGTTCCATTGCTAAGTTAAGCTTCTTAGCTACCTTAGTTGACACAAAGGTGTTAGACACTCCCGTATCAAACAATGCCGTAACTGCTAAGTTTTCTAGAATTATTGTACCTAGGATGTGAATTAATTTATTTAAATACAATACAACATGATTTAAATCGTGCCATAAAGTACTCTAATAAATTAAAATAAACAAAATGGTACATGAAATAACGTTATCGTCTGGTTCAGCCATCTCAGCATCCACTACAAAAACTCGAACTGGGCGACTTGGGCCGCCTTTTCCATTTCCTTGCCTCTGAATATTTGAGCTCCCCCTTTTTGGACACATCTTAGCAAAGTGCCCTAGATCTCCACAGTAGTAGCAGCCACCTGTATTAGCCTTACACTCACCTGAGTGATTCCTATTGCACTTAGAGCAAACTAGTGCTCCGGTTGAAGGTTTACTTGCTGCAGGGGCTGTTGTCTTCTTGAGATTCTGTTGGGGTGCTCCCCGGTTAATGCCTTGAATCGTGCCAAAATTCCTCTTATTCCCTATAACAACTGTGGCCTTCTTTCTGAATGTCTCCACCTCTAAGGACTTATTCAACAACTCAGCCATATTCTTAGCTGTGAAACCCAACATACCGGACTGTATCTGATAGGCTAGGCCTTCCTTGTAAAGAGCCATCTTTCTCTCTTCAACCTTCATCAGCTCGGGGTAGAATCTTCCCAGCTCGTTAAACTTGTTGGTGTACTGAGATACTGTCATAAAGTTGCCCTGCTTAAGCTTTAAGAACTGGCTTGCCATGTCTGCCTGCACTATTTCCGGAAAATACTCGTTGTAAAACATCACTTTGAAGCCTTCCCAATCCATTACCTTGCCATTACTACTTTGTATAGCATCAATCCAAGCTTCAGCTGTGCCCAAAAGGAAATTAACCGCCAACTGGGCCATCTCAGATTCAGGAACATGAATATTCCTGCAAGCCTTTTCGAAACTTCTTAACCATTCTTCAGCCTTCAAATGTTCTACATTCCCATAGAAGTTTTCAACCCGATTCCTTCACAATCTTGTATACCAGTCAATTGGTGGTGCTTGCTCAAGTGCCAGTCTAACTGGTGGGGCTTATGGATAAACTGGAAGGTATCCATAGGGTATTTCCTGCTGTTGAAACTGGGGTTGATGGAAACCGTAGGGTGGGTAACCAAGACCTTGTTGATGGTCCAAACGGGGTGAAGGTGGTACAGTAGTTCGAGGAGTGTGACCCACTGGAGGAGGGTAAAAGGTCTGATGCTGCTGATGAGAAAACACTGGTGGAGGAGTGTAGCTCACTGGTGTGGGATAGATACTGGTTGTTGGGGTACGTAGACGGGTGGAATGTCCCCTATCACGGTGACACGTACCGGTGCTTCTCCAGGCTCTCCATAAATGTAGTTGTACCTTGGTGGAGGCTAACTTACTGGTGGTGGTACTAAACCCGCTGGAACGTCACTTACCAAGGAAAACTGAACCGAACTTCCCACATGCCATTGTGGGTGTTGCTCCTGATGAGGTCGCGGTGACAAACTCCGCTGAGATCGTGGAGTAGGGGTTGCAGTATGAGGGGGTGGAGTGGGGCTCGGACGAGGTGAAGGATTCTGCTTCACGAAACCGCCTCTAACAACTGGTGTAGGACTCTCTTGACGTACTCCTGAAGCTTCTGCACCCGCTCCGGTTCTCGTGAACACCATCCTGATGATCGTAGAGAACCAAAACGTTACTAAGAGGTCTAAAGAAAACTTATCTTAATAGAAAGAAAGCCTAAAAGACGCTTCTCTCTGATACCAACTGTAACGTCCCGTTCCCGGACACCGAGTCCTTATCCGGAAATCGAAACGTTCGGCACGCATAATATTAAATAAATAATATTACACGTAAGCCTCTACTACGTCGTATCAAATAAAAGCAAACGGAAGCTAAAAAGACTCGGGTAATTTTTTTTCAAACCTCTCAGAATAGAAGTTCAGGAACTAGAGAAGGAAATGTAAAGTTATTACATCCGAAACGAAACCAACGAATCCAAAATTGTACGAATTCCAAAGTATTAATAGTAAACTACTAGTTCCAATAACCCAAATCTATGAAATAAACTTCAATAAACAAATAATAAACAAGGTCTTCAAGTCCGGCGTCCTCAAACGTCGTCATCGAAGTCCTCCTCGAACTCATCATCTACCTGTTCGTCTTCTCTCCCCTCAAACACATAAATAAACATGCAATTGAGGTAAGTACAATGTACAAAGTAAGAAGTAGAAGCTACAATATAATTAAGGTTTATTATTAAAAGATTTGCCTTACTGAGATCGACTCGATCTAGGGTTCACTACATGCCCATCGACACGTCGTGACTATACGTTTCTAACTTAGCTTATCTTTGTTACATCATTACTCAAGGACACAATGCATGGTGAAAATTCCACCACGAGATATACTTGCAAACTACGGTGATTAGCACTGGTAGTCCCGGGATCTCCCCGGTATGCATATACGTTCGATGGATTTCCTCCACTACCCTTCAGCCTTTTGAGCCAGTAGCGTTGTCCACCTTTTATGAACGTATCACATCGCCGATTTGAATCAGTGCCTAACCAAGAATAGATGACGTTTAAGCTTTTACTACACTTATGTATTTATTATTGTGAATTAACTAGCCACCTAAGTGTTTTCAAGTAAGCTCCGTCACATCTCCTACTCTCGTACTTAGACCACTAGACACGGACAAGGCCTAGCACATACACAGACATTGATGAATTCTAGTTCATCAAAGCACAAGCCCTTTCATGCCCTTCCGACGGATCCAAACTTCAACTCCCTTTAAGAGTACATTCGGTGTTCTAACTAAACGAATCAGAAACTCAATCGGGGCTTCTTCATATTTAATTAGTGCTATTTAAACATGAATTAAGGTTTAAAATTCAAAACATAGCTTAAAACAACATTACATAGAAAACTGGGGCAATGCGTGCGCATTACTCTGGAATGCGTACGCATTGAACCTGCTGCACTTATTCTAAGCAATCCTATATCAGGAATGCGTGCGCATTGCTAGCCAATGCGTACGCATCCTAAGCAGAAAAAGCCCTAAACCCTTTTTTTCAATCCTTAACGATCTTTACTCGTTTTCAAAACATCTTGCACATGAATAATAGCAGAAAAACAGTAGAAAAAAAACATGTCTTTTAAGATCCGAAACAAAACTAAATCCTTAAACATCATCTAAACTTAAAACTTGATACAATATGCATCCAAAACATGATCTATTCTACTCTAAACCACAATTAGATTGTAGGAAGAGCTTCTTACCTTTAGCAAACTTATTCCAACAGCAAAAACTCAGAAAAACAGCAGCTAAAACCGATCTTTCTCTTATCAAAGCTTCAACTTTCTGCAATCAAAACGTTGCCTTCTTCACAACGATTCCGACGCTCTACTCTGATCTGAAAACCATTGAGAATCGACTTAGCAATTGATGAAAAATCCCTCAGCCCTAATTTCTTGCCCACACACGCAGAACACAATTTAGGAGGTGGAGAAATCTGATTTCTATTAGGTTATAAAAATTGTGGGGATTTATTTTCCTTAAATAACAAATCCCAAAAAAAAGGATAAATATCTTATTATCTTCCTTTATCATAAAAAAATCAGATTTATCAAATCAAAAAAAAGATAAAGATCTTATTATCTTCATTTATCATATAAAAAAAAATCAGATTTATCAAATCAAAAAAAGATAAAGTTCTTATTATCTTTCTTAATCATAAAAATCAGATTTTCCTCCTTATATATATATATATATATATATATATATATATATATATATATATATATATATATATAATTTAACAAATACTTAAACTCCGAATAAAAGGAACCAAACCCAATATTTCGTTTCCGCAAAATGACACGTCTGTCTTTTCCCGAAAATCGGAATATTACACATGGTGAACCATCATAATTAGTGAACAAGTACAAGCTTCGCTGCCAAACAATACTGACCACACCGAGGGACAGGCCCTGAAGCGAAGGACGGGAACGACCGTACATCAGCAATCTAGAAATAACACATATGAAGCAATCTGAATTTTATCCGGATACGATGTATACCGTTTAATATAAACTTCATATGACCGTTATATTCTTAAAACAAATGCTCATGTGTGAATGGGAGGAACATATATTCAATAATTCTTATGAGATACATCCAAATTGTTTTGTGTTCCTTAAGCATTAGATATTTTTCCGAGGTTTTTTGTGGTCATTTTTGTAAAAAAAAACATAAACAGTGAAATAGTGGAATATTAGATTTGAGTCCAGTTCCAGTTTATTGTCCTTCTCACCCAGTTTATATATATTTCAACTGTCATGATTCATAATTATTCCACTTTATTGTCTTGTATTTTCACTCCCTCAAACTAAAATGCATATAAAACAGATTTGATACTCGAACTGTACATAACCAAAAGGAAAACCGTACCCGTACCTTTTATAACCCAATGTTCATAATGAAACCAAATCTTCATAACTCTTTATAGAAATCCATTTATAACCGGACGGTCAATAAAAAACCAAACCGTTTGTAACCAAACAGAAACTAGTATTTTATTTCTGTTGACCGATCGAACCGAATCGTATTCTCGATTCGTTTACTTAGTAAAACAGTTTCGCTATAGTCAAACCTTGACAATAACAGAAATTTTCAGTTCAGCTTTCGGTAACGACCATTGACCATACCGAATCGAACCGTAAACACGAATGAGAGTATCTTCTCTCCATTGTCTTTTCTCATCCCACTTTGTTTTTCGGTTGCTGATAATAATGCTTACATCTCAATGGTTTCACATGGGTGGTTCTTGCCCTCAAAACATTCAACTTTTTTTTTTTGAGTGGACAAAACATTCATCTTAATTTTAAGAAAAATGTTGTGGGGAACAAAAATTGATAGAGATATAATTGAATGTTGTTTCATCGTCCTAATATTTCGGATTGAGAAATATTTCTCAACGAAAATATCAGAGTAAAAATTACGATCTACATGGAGTTTGTTAAACAGTATTACACACAACCAAAAACATGATTAAAACTAACCATATGTCATTAATTAAAGCCTTAATGAAGGAGGGGCCACATGTAACCTAAAGGTAACCAGGGAAATAGGTTTGCTAAGAGTCTCCCTCCTAAAATATTTTTAAGCTAAAAAAACAAAGAAGATATTTTAAGCTACTACTAATATAACTGTTACAATCATTCAGACTCAATAAATAATGTGATATATCTGGTTTATGATGCGATACCAAGACCCCTTTTAAATAGATGATATACATATATATATATATGTTAGACAATAAATACATTTAAAACAAGATTAAAATTGAACATATGCAATTAAGTACATTGAGAGCTCCTAAACAAAGCCTTAATTAATGAAAAAGGGCTACATGTATCCTAAAGTTAAGCAAGACGAGTAGTTTGGTATATGCCTATTTCAAACACTTAAAGATATTTTCTAGTTTTTACTTAGAAAAATGATCGTCATTTTCGGGTATTCATTTTATGTATTATTTCGCATTTTGTCATTATTGATGAAAATGTATATGACGGATATCACCATAAATAATGTAGATAAAAGTATAGAGGAATAAATGTAACGGATATACGAAATTTATAAAAAGTATAGCCCCCTTTTAAACAGCTTGTAGTCTCCACAGTATTTATCCGGTCCACATGCAAAAAGAGGCAGTAAATAACACCAACAAGAGTGAAAATAAAAGAATGGTAAAATGGAGCTTAACACCTCAATTGCACCCTTCATAGTGGGGATGAAGGGTGCTTCCAGTTTTCTTCGCCAAAGAAGCCATTGTCCAATAAGCTGCAGGTGATGTTGAGCAAAACTTATAGTAGCATTCTGATGAGGCTTCGAAAAATTGCCATGTGCAGCAATTTGGTGGTACCCAGCTTCAAGGATATGCAAATTTGCATACCAGCCTCGTAGGGAGAGACTCATATAAAGCAAAGACCCATTCAAGAAATAATCGTAAGCATAACCATCAAAAGAGTAGAAATGAAAAGTAGGCAAAAATGAGCGTAACACCTGTATTGCACCCATCGAATAATTGAAGGGTGCTTCCAGTATTCCTCGCCAAGATTTATACCACATTTCGAGAAGCAAAAGATGAAGGTGAGCTGGCCAAGTCCTCACATTAAAGTTTACACGATTGCCTGCAAAAAGAATATCCGCATAGCAAGGAATGAAATAAGCATAAGAGAGAATACTGATAACCAACAGAAAAGATACAACTTGGTTTGCACCAATAAAAAATTTGAAGGGTGCGTCCAGATGATTATGCAGAGCAGCGAGTTCGTCGGATGATTGGGATTTCAAGTTGGTCACCATATAATATAAGTTTGAGGCCAGTAGGGAGGACATCTTGAGAAGTATTGGAGACCATGGTTCTGCTGGTGGAAGCTTGAGTGGCGAGAAAATTCACAGTCTTATTTGCTTCACGAAAGATGTTGTTAATCTGTGTATTCTGCTGCCGGAGGAGAATCATCAAGTTGCTAGGGCGTGTCAAATTTCCAGAGATGATGTTAACCAGAACTAAAGAATCAGTTTCAGCCAGAACATGAAGGAGATGATGGTCGAAGCAGTAAGTGAGGCCAGCAAGGAGACCATCATCTTTCTATTTATAATAAAGTGATTGTAAATATACCTGAATTTCAATACGTGACATTACAATTTTTACTACTCTTTTGCAATAAAGTTTGGTGTATGTTGCCCAACCATATGTTTGAAATAAGGGTACACATATGTAAAATGTGATATCCATAATGGGAAATTCTATTGTGGTCTAGACTCCAGATCGCACAAAAGATATGTTTATTCTAATTTCATCTTAAAACACAACCGTTTATTATGCATTTTAGTGTTATCAGTATATACACATAAGAACTTCTCATTATACGACGTTTTCTAAGAATCTCCGGGGAACGATTACCCCACGTCTGAATTTCGTGTCCTTTGTCTTTTTTTCCCCGGGTTTTGTATAAGGTTTAGTTTAAAACTATAACTTAAATTTTATTTTGCATTGATTGAGTTAATAACATTACTCATTATAAGTATCAGGAAAATGATTTATCCATTACACATTAATCGGGTCACAACACGTATATATAACAACACACTTTATCGCGTTTTGATCAAAGTGTATGATCGTTTATTGATACATGTTTCACCATAATCGATACTGAGAGCGTGGATTTTCCGTGGATATATCTTTACTCATTTTTATCAAGGTTTCCCACACCCCACATGTACATGTTCCAAATTCCTATATCTATAAATACTTCTCCATCCCTCAATTTCTTCCCACATCAATCTCTCCTCTTTTCTTGAAAACTTTTTCTTTATTCTAACAAAATATGGAAAACAACCTTAAAGCAAATCCTCAAAAAATGTACGTTTTGGAAAGAAAAACAAGTGTATTGTGCCTAAAGAACACTTTGTGGTGTAAGTGGGCAAAGATAGGTGCATAAATATTATGCATTTACCATATCTAGAGCATCCCCAATTCAAAAGCTTACTCCAAAGGGCAGAAGAGGAATTTGGGTTCAATCATGATATGGGACTCACTATCCCATGTGATGACCATGTTTTTTCATATCTCTTTATCTCTGTCAAATAAAAGATAATCATATATTCACTTCATATATTTCTGATCCGCTCCATGTATTACTACATGCTTTTATCAGTAGTGATCAAAGTGTAGGACCTGCTGATTGATATAGGGATACATGGAGAGAAGATATGGTGTGTATTTATGTATCGGTACCTGACAGGAAAGAGAGATAAAAAGCATTTAGTTTATATGTAGAGATAGAATGCTTTATACCATAGAATTATTTCACATTAGCATCCTTTTTCTCGTACGAGTAATACTACTGTCAAAATCATACAAAATGATACAACATTGAGACATATCTAATAATGTGGCATATCATGTTATATCATTTTGTTGTATCAGTGGTTGTGGCAATATAATTATTCTTTTCCTACCATATATCTTTATGTTTATGCATGTGTACAACACAAGATCATAAGGTGTGACAATACACATTATAAGATCCAATGGGCATGGATGAGGCTATGAAAATCTTCCCTAGAGATAGCTAGTAATTAATGTGTGCTTTGCACACCCAAGAAATCTTGATAAACGAATGTTGTGGTTATTGTAACGCTCATGTCCCGGATACCGAGTCCTTATCCGGAAATGAACATTCGGCACGTGACATTTAGAGTAAACCCTAAATTCCACGTAAGCCTCATGTCATATCGGGAAATGTGGAAGAAAAGAAACAAGCAAGAGACTCGGGAAGTTAACACTTAAGGTTTTCCATTAACAAACTCAACCAATTACAATTGCTGGCAACCAAAAACATAAATAAGTACTAACATTTATTACAATCCAACTTGTCTGAATGGAGGAAACCACTAGAACTCAACGAACTCCATGGCTTCTTTCCTAAGCTTGCTCTCCAAGCTCAGCATCCAACTCGTTTCTCACATGTATTTCTTCTTATTCTAAATAATCGGAGTGAGCACAAGCTGTATACTCAGCAAGGAGAAATAAGAGAGATCCATGTATGTCGGATGCCGAGAGACATGACATGAATCTACTGTTGAAATAGTGTCCTAAACCCAATAGAGTTGGACCGGATCCAACCGGGTCGGATCATTTATACTATTTCTTTATGTTTATAAATATGATAAACGACTATCGTTATTATATATTTGTTCGTTTAACGGACCAATTTTGATATTGTATATATACGATAACGTCCCTAGTGTCTAATTGTGATAGAGAAATAATAATAGTGATTATGGTTGATGAGATCTCGATTCATGTTAAATGGTTTGATACTTAAATGTTTATAGTCATATGTACTGTCAAACAGAACATTGACAGTACGATTATGCTAGCACGTATTAGATGTCTTCTGTCTTATAAAGATAGGGATAGATCTCGTCTATTGAAGTGTAGAGACACTTGAACTTTACGTGGACGTGTATTAGAGAATGTGTACGTTAGACTAACCCACTTACTTCATTAAGTGTCACATTATGTGCCGGTTGTGTAATTATCCTAAGACCGGAGTCTTCATGACATCACGGTGTGGATTGTCATACTTTGACACTATTAAGGTTTCCCCTAGCCATGGGGCGATCATGCGGTAATTATTGGCTATGATACTAAAACATGCGTAGGATTAATGTTGCTTGTCCGGAAATCACGTATCCTATGATTATTAGTAAATATCCGAAAGGGCCTTCTTATAAGGAATGTCTTATTCTCGAAAGTCCTTGCAAAGTGGAAGTAATATGCTACTTTGAGAGAGTAAGATATCCAGATTATAACATACGGTCGTTATTGTTTGACACTCGAGATACGACCATAGGGATATTGTAACAGCGATATGATTGCATTTACACGGTAACCTTTTCGCATGAAAGGTTGTAGTCATAGCACTTGACTCTTTCCGATGATTGGGGGTCGTGCACGTACTGCTAGACGCTATCCATGATCGTTAGGTGTGAAGGGTATTTTAGTAAATGCACTTTATGCTTACGGCCAACATATTCAGAAACCTATCGTGTCACACACATATGAATAACTAGCCGAAATTAATTGGTGGTTATATCGATAACCGGATGAGGATTTATTTATGCCTACTATAAAGTGTTATAGTGATAAGTTAATATAGTTGTATTTATTTATTATGAATAAATATAATGCAAGATATTAATTGTGTTGAGTAATTAAAAATATATATAATGTATATGTATGTGGCGCATGTGCGTGTATATTGATACACATGGATTTTGCAAATTAATCGTAGCATTATATTATTATATATTAATATTAGATATTAAGATATGTATAAATGTATATATGCGTGAGTTATATATATATATATATATATATATATATATGTGTGTGTGTGTGTGTGTGTGTGTGTGTGTGTGATATATATGTGCACATGTGTAATAGTTATATATTTAATAATATAATATAATAAAGATATATTTATTGACTATTGGATATTGACAAAATATATATATATATATATATATATATATATATATATATATATATATATATATATATATATATATATATATATATATATATCTTTGGAAAGTATTTAACATAAGATATTGGATAGATGGAAGATATGACTTTAAGGAAAATCCTAGATAAGATTAAGGAAAGTACGTAATGAGTTAATCAATCAAATATCTGATTGATTTATTAAATCATTATTCTATTGGAAAAATAGTTTTTTGTTCCCCACTCCATTCTGAGACCTACAGGCGCACCTTTTATCTATATAAGGGGAGTTGTGCCAAGCTCTTTTATATCGCAATATTCTTGAAATATTCTAGTGAAAGAAATATAGATGTTCTTGAGAGAGTTTTGGGGGAAGAAGAAAAGGCGAATTAACAGGCGACTTTTTCCGGTAGCAGTCCTTCGAGGATTCCAGCGGATTTTCGTGTGGATTACCGCTAGAGGCTGGACACTTGGACGGTTCGGTGCTTGGACCATAACCCGTAGACGATAAAACTCCGATTTTAGATCAGCCAAGGTAACTTTCTCGATTACTTCATTTATGCTTGTTGCTTAAACAAAGTTGATTTTGGTAAAAGGAAATAAAATTTTAAATTCCGCTGCGTTTCCGCGTAGATTTCCTAACATCTACTTAATCCAGTTCACAAACATCTTAAAAACCATTACTTGAAACATTTACAGAAACTACCTTTAATACATAACTTGAAACATAAGAACATCCACTTTAAAACTAACCTGAACAATACATAGGAAACATGCCTATTAACTACAATCACTTAATTTTGCACGTCCTTGTTCGTTACATTGATTACTTACTATATTTAGCTCGCTGCTCAAACTTATGTAAGCTGTCTATTAACCCATACATTACTTGTCAACTAACTGTAGCATGTTCGTGTCTTGTCTATCCTGTTCATAACTTCCTACTTCATGTCCACTTAGTTACTTAAACATATCTTTGTCCTTGTCTGGGCTTCCCTGTTCATGTTTTTGCTGACTTGTCATGGGCTAGGTGCAACACGGGTAATATGACTACAGTACATCCAACGTGGTTTTGGGTCACGGTACCCCGCTTGTTACATCGTCCTGGGACGACATGGGTAATACAACTAGTCATATGGTCCTACGCTCAGTACCATGGTACTCTGCTCAGTACGTCGCAAGGTCACTAACTATAAATAAATAGGAACACATAAAGCACATAGATTCCTAATTTATCATTAAATTAAAAAAAGTTATTCAAAAGCACGATGAATCCATAATCGAAGAATCAAAAGAAAAAAAGAAAAAAAAAGCGGCAATGGTAGCAGGTGAATGAGCCGCAACATTCCTAACTATAATTTGCTGAATATATCCCTCGTGCCACTTGCCTTTTTTTTTTTTCTCTTAATTAGATTCCTAATTTAAATGTTAAAATAATTATTTTAAAAAAAAATATATTAAAATAAATGATAATTGAAAAGTCTAATTAAATTCCACCAACAATGGAGACTTTTAATGATGGACCGATAGGATATAAGCAATGCAAAATTTCAACTTTTCAGCCATGTTGAAGTCAACAGCTTTTCAATATAATGGTATGATCATATCATTTTCCACTTTTCAATCTGCCGGCTCCAAATTATAGTTAGTTTTGAGGAGAATGTTGCGGGTCAATCACCTACTACCATTGCAGCTTCTTTTCTTTTTCTCTTTTGATTCTTCGATTATGGATTCATCATGCTTTGAATAATATTTGTTTAACTGCCTCTTAGGGTAATTGCCTGTACATCCTTCACACACATATACAATGCAGGGAAAGTTAGATCCTATGTCTAGAAAATGCATATTCCTAGGGTATTCTCCCATTCAAAGGGATATAAGTGCTTTGATCCCTTGAGCCAAAAGATGTATATTTCTAGTGATGTGACCTTTTTTAATTTGAAGATAAAATGTTTTATGAGACTCATATTCCGGGGGTATTCCAATGAATATGTGTTTGTATCTCCCTTGCATATTCTACTTGACACAGGGATGTATCAGTCTAGTTGTCTGGCCCTAAAGAACATGGGGATCATATTAAGGAAACTAGTGAAAATATCACTAAACTGCCCTCCTCTGTAAAGGATAATCTGGAGGGTAGTTCAGAGATAAGTCCTGTGACCAGAATAGTGAAATTTCCAGGGAAAACTTATTCTAGAAGAGGAACTTCTCTCAAAGGATATATACCCCACAACAGCACTAGCATGGATCCTGCCTTGAGTGAAGATGCTGAAAGTGACTCAAAAACGGGTAATTTCTTTGAAAACACTGAAACTTCTGGGAAAGAGTCGGAAAAAATTGAGTCTCGTACCAACTCAGACAAGATTGACCCAAATGATCCTATCCTACAAGTCCATATTGCTCTCAGAAAACCAGTTAGAAAATGTACAAAGCATCCTTTATACCCCCTAACCAAATATGTTTCCTATGATAACCTATCACCACTGTACCAGATCTATCTAGTCCATCTGATATTAAGATCCCAAAAAATATCCATGAAGCCCTAACTGAACCTGAGTGGAGGGCAGCTGTCCATGAAGAGATGAAGGCCCTTGAGAAAAATGACACTTGGGATGTGGTTAATTTGCCATAAGAAAAGTACCAGTTGGGTGCAGGTGGGTATTTACTGTGAAGTACAACTCTGAATGAACTTTGCAGAGATATAAGGCCAGGCTAGTGGCTAAAGGCTGTACCCAAACATATGGGTTGGACTACTCAGAGACTTTCTCTCTTGTGGCAAAATTGAATACCTTGAGAATTTTGTTGTCAGTGGTTGTACACAGAGACTAGGCCTTAGGGCAACTGGATGTGAAGAATGATTTTCTCCATGGTAATCTAAAAGATGAGGTTTACATGAACCTTCCCCCTGGTTTTGCTGGTGGGTCTGGTAACAAGGTGTGCAAGTTGAAGAACTTTCTCTATGGACTCAAGCAAAGCACCAGAGCATGGTTTGAGAGGTTCATGAAATTTTTGAAGAATGAAGGGTTCAAGCATGGGCATTCTGACCACACACATTTTGTGAAAAAAGTCTAGCAATGGCAAATTGACAGTTACTGTTGTATATGTGGATGACATCATCATAACTAGTGATGATCAAATGGGAATAGCTCAGATCAAGAACATGTTGGACGAGGCATTTGAGATCAAAGAATTGGGGAGTTTGAGATACTTTCTAGGTATAGAATTTGCAAGGTCAGAGAAGTGCTTGGTGGTGTCTCAGAGAAAGTATGTTATAGATCTCTTGGAATAAACTGGCATGACAGAATGTAAGCGAGTCGCAACTCTAATGGAACCAAATCTGAAGCTATGGGAGAAGATTGAGGGTATCTAGTGGATAAGGTAGGTATCAGAGGCTGGTGGGCAAGCTGATATACCTGGCATATATCAGGACAGAAATCTCATTTGCAGTATGGGTGGTAAGCTAGATCATGCATGACCCTGTGAACATCATCTTGAAGCTGTAATGAGAATTTTGATGTATCTAAAAGGGTCTAAAGGAGAAGGAATGTGGTTCAGAAAGAGCTCATCTAGAGCAATAGACGTGTATACTGATTGGGAATGTTCCAAAGAAAGGAGGTCAACTTCTGGATATTGCAGTTATATTTGGGGCAATTTGGTCACATGGAGGAGTAAGAAACATGGTGTAGTAGCCAGAATCAAAGCAGAAGCAGAGTATAGAGCCTTGGCTCAGGGTATTTATGAAGAATTGTGGATCAAGAGGGTCTTAGAGGACATTCAAATTTAGCCAAGGCTCCTTATTAAGATGTTTTGTGATAATAAGCTGACATTGACATTGCTAATGATCCAGTACAACATAATAGGACCAAACACATTGAGATAGATAGACACTTCACTAGAGAAAAGCTTGACAATGGATTGATCTGCATTCCCTTCTTACATTCTGCTCAGCAGCTGGCTGATGGGCTGACCAAGCCTCTAGTGAAAATGGGATTTGATAACTATGTAAGCAAGTTGGGCATGTAAAATATCCATGATCAAATTGAGGGGGGGTGTTGAATAATGTGTGTTTAAGGTGATTTTTTTATGTTTAATAATAAAGGGTAATATTTTGCCATAATTAAAGTTGGCGGCCGACCTAAGGGTTTGATAGAATTCTAGGGTTAGAAAGGCGGTTCCTAGTAATTAGGAGTTTGTTGAAGAAGGGTTCTGGTCCCTTTTTGGTATATTTAAGATTGACACTATTCAGAATGTAATCAGTATCGTATTATCAATAAAACATTCCTTCTTTCCTGTTTTCTTTTTCTACAATGTCCCTAACGGAAGTTTAGAGGAATGGTTGCATCAAAATCCATATGTTGTCGTTAATAAGAAGTTTGACTTGTTAGAAAGGCTAAACATCGCAACAGATATTGCAACGGCATTGGATTATCTACACAATCAGTCTGGAAGCCCAATCGTTCACTGTGATATTAAGCCAAGCAAATATCTCTTAGACGACAATTTATGTGCCTTGGTGAGTGATTTTGGCCATGTAAAATTTCTTCCGGTGGCTAATGTAACGCCCCGTTCCCGGACACCGAGTCTTTATCCGGAAACGAAACGCTCGGCACGTATAATATTAAATAAATCTAATATTACACGTAAGCATCTACTATGTCGTATTGAGTTTAGCAAAACGGAAGCTCAAAAGACTCGGCAAAACATCATAAATGCTACTAAGAATGGAAATCGACATACTAAAGATAGAAATGTAACATTTATTACATTGGAAAACCAAACGAAACGTAACAATGTACGAAATCCTATGAAAGCAAGTACTAAAGAAAATTACAAGAAATTCCCCAACGACAACAAGTCTAGTGAATATAAATATAAATAAATAAAGCCTTCAACTTCGGCGTCCTTAAACAACGTCATCAAAGTCCTCTTCGAACTGCGGGATTACCTGTTCCTCTTCTCTCCCCCAGACACATAAATAAACATACATTTGAGGTAAGTACATTGTACATAGTAAGAAGTAGAAGCTACAATTTAATTAAGGCTCTTTAACAGGTTTTAATATCATTATTTTCATTACGAGACCGACTCAATCTAGGGTTCACTTCATGTCCATCAACACGTCATGACTAACTGTTTCTAACTTAGCTTATCTGTGTTACATCCGCATTCAAGGGCACTACGCATGGTGCTGCCCACCACGAGACATCAGGGTGCAACCTATTGGTGGATCACACCAACAGCCACGGGCTAGTCCCGATAGTATACGCGTTCGGTGAAGTCCCTCCGTACTTGGGGTCTTATGAACCTACGGAGTTATTCAATTGTAAAGTCCTCTCGCTCCCTGTGCCCTCTAATGGCCAAAGAAAGTTATTCACCTGTGAAGTCCTCTACTCCTAAGTGACCTTGGGCGTGAGAGTTATCCACAACGAGTACCCTCTACTCCTGGTGCCTCTAGAAAGGCAGCAAGTTTACTCGCTCTATCCGCAGGCCTACACATTGCGATATAGTCTTGTGCCTTACCAAGGATGACATGATGTTTAATCTTATTACTATGCAAGTATGTAATTATTAAAGGTTATCAACTAGCCACCTAAGTGTTTTCAAGTAAGCTCCCTCGCAAACTCAACTCTCTTTCCTAGACCACTAGACACGGACAAGGCCTAGCAATTACACAGACATTGATGAACTCTAGTTCATCAAAGCACAAGCCCTTTCATGCCCTTCCGACGGATCCGAACTTCAAGTCCCTTTAAGAGTACATTCGTTGTTTTAACTGAACGAATCAGAAGTTCAATCGAAGCTTGTTCATGTTTAATTAATGTTAACATATCATGATTAAGGGTTTAAAACAGTGAAAACACGATTATGAAACTGAAAACCAAGCTGAAACGCTAAAACAGTAAAAACAAGGTAAAACAGGTCAAACGCCCGTTTGACATCCTCTAGACGCCCGTCCGTTACCAAACGCCAGTCCACTAACCTCAGACGCCTGTCCGTCAAAAACAGCTACATCCTGATTCAAAAGTCTGACCTCAAACGCCCGTCTGCCTAATGCAGATGCCCATTTGAGCTACTAGGGTCTCGGACGCCCGTCTGGGTTTTTCCCAAAACGCTAAAACCTTCACAACTCGATTTCTGAATCGTTTCTAACCTAATTAACATCGATTTCAACTCAGTAAAATGTAGAAAACATATCTAAACGTCTATGATCCTTAGATCAACAAAAAAAGCACGTCTTTCTTAATCCACAGACTAATAGTTCACCACGGACTAATAGTTCAAGTGTATCACAATAAACTTAATCCACACGTGTGACACACACTGAGTTATATGGCTACGTATGATACGACTTGGGGTTTTCAGCAGTGTATTACTTACAAGCACGAAGCAAGTAATAAGATGATAATAAATCTGTCATTTATTAATTATAAAAACAATTACAGAAATTGTCTTTCGGGCGTTACTTCCAACAATCTCCCACTTGCCCGTATAGACAAGCAACAATTGTCTTTTGGGCACTACATCAAACAATCTCCCACTTGCCCGTAAAGACAAGAAACTATTGTTTTTAGAGCACCACACCCTTATTCTATCTAAGCAATAATTTTCTTTCGGGCACTACATCCAACAATCTCCCACTTGCCCGTAAAGAGAAGCAATAATTGTTTTAGAGCACCACACCCTTATCCAAACTATCCACAACACTCTCCAACTTGCTATAAAGCAGATGAGACATATCTCCCAATTTCATACCCGCCAAGCGCTTAATAGTGACATTAGATGCCGCACGACTTGGTAAACTGATCAGCTAGGTAGTTGGCTCGAGGAGATTTTTTAGGACAGAAACGTCGCCTCTCTGCATGGTCTGTCTGATCATATGGTACTTACTTTCAATATGCTTTTGACCTCTTGTGACTGTGAAGATCATTTGCATGAGCTACCTCTCAACTGTTTTCACAGTAAAATGGTATCGGCTCATCGAGACATGGGATCACTTCTTGATCCAACAAAGGACTTCTCAAGACACACTGCCTCTTTAGCTGCTCTGAAAGCTGCCATGTATTCGACTAACAGAGTCAAATTGGTAGTGCTGGATTGCTCTTGACTATAGCTCCATCACTATGAGAAAACATTGAGCCCTAGATCAATTAACGATCATCCTTAATCTGATTGTAAGTCAGAATCAGTGAAGTCAACAATATTCAGGTTCATACCCAAATATACAAGCATATTACTTCTCGTGCACCGATGATACTTGAGGATGCACTATTGATCGGGGTCAATCAGGTTATAATATACTTGACCACCATAAACCAATACTAGCAAGAGGACTAGGCCCATCGTAGTATAGCTATAGTGAATCAAGGTCGATCCTACAGGGAACCAATTGTGGATCATCTTATATACAAACAATTAATTAAACATGTCAAGGACATAGAGGCGGTCTACGACCAACATAAGACAAGAAAAGATAAATTGACACGACACGACACAACGTAATTAACCTCCCCAATTATAGTCTTTATCGTTTGGACCTAGATAATTTATATAATAAATGAACTTATTAATCGTCAATCCGCTTTGTATCTATCTTAGATTGGCTACGGAGTCATCCTCTTTAACTTGACTTAGCACCGGTAAGTCACTGTATCATCGTGATATTGTTACGTGACTTCGCTTTTAAGTGCATCCATCTCATATAACTCACACGCTTACGAATCTAAGGATGCCGATATTAACCGTACACCTCGTCTAGGCAACATTCCTATGGTTAGGCGTACTTCCTAAATTATTACTCAAGCTCTCGTCCAACTAGCAATTACCAAGTTATAGTCTCATGCTAATCTACGACGTATGTATAATCAAAAAGCTAGCAATCCCCAAATATAAACCTACCTAGATAACGCTGAACGTCCGAAGATCAATTCATAAGCCTACCTAAGAGTTTTATATTGGTATTTCCTTTTTACACATTTTAATTAAACTATGCGAGTAACGTAGCCATAGCCATACCTACTGAGATAATAAATTCTATTAAGTTAACCTAACCATAAAGACATGGCTATCTAACGGATGAACAGGGGGCTCGGTCGACCGAATAGCTGGGCTCGGTCGACCGAATGGTCTTTTTCCCCTAGATTACATCCCTGAACGTATCTCTCAGCGTTTATCATACACAACGGATTAAACAGTAATTCGTAAAGCATTCATATAAACTAACATAGATACGCATTAATTAAACAATGCAGATTCATGAATAAATACTAAGTGTATGACGTAGGTTATGGGATCCTCATAGACAAGGTGTCGCCACATCCCTAACGTCATAGCCTAGATCTACATCATCTAGCTATGATTAACTAATTCAAACGATAAAGCATAATTGGGAGGGATTAATTACTTAAAAGAAAGAAACATAAAATAAAGGCTTACATATTGCAAACCTTAAATCATTGAAACCCTCAAATTATTCTACATTGTATCAAAGTTGTATTATGAATTGTAAGATTGAAGAAAGAATGAATGATTCAAGGTATGATTTACAATTTCTCGTAGCTGATGCTTATATAGGGGTTTCTGCCGACTTATGAAGGATCTAGAAGGTAAATACGAAAAAATCCGAAAAGTGACCGAGCCGACATACTCGGTCGACCGAATGGATAGGCTCGGTCGACCGAGCCTCCCTCTGCTCGTGTTAAACGCGCTTTTCGTCTATCTTGTTCCCCACTGCACGCTTTCGTGTTGATCTGATTAATCTTTCATTTATCTCTTGATTAATGCTCCGATTTTCTTCCTTATTATCTTGAGATTTACTGATTGAATGACATTAATCCTCTCGATTTGTCGTGATCTACAAAATAAACATTTATAGCACAATAAATCGGCCTTTTAATAATAAAAACAACTAAATACCAAATATCATATTAATAATCACTTAACATTAAATAATAAATATAAACGAGTGATTTAATATGAAATATATATTATTAATCTCGATTTAAGGTCAACGTTGATGACTTTTACGGGTATAATTTGACCGTCATCAACTACCCCCCACTTAGACTTTGATCGTCCCGAACAAAGCATCAATAAGTCATTCCCCAAGACAACATTTTCTATGGTCAAATCATACTTACACAAGAAACTCAAGTCAACTCATACTAGTCATGCTCATAAGATATCCATTATTCACTACCGACTATGAATCAAGTGATGTGTGCATGTGCATTTAGTTTTATATATTCGTGGCAAGATCGAGTTTATGCTAACTTCGCAATCTCAACCTACCAACCTCAAAGATTCATACTTCTTATGCCTCATAATGGTTGAGAGCACTAGAGCAATAAGCAAGAGCGTACTCTATAGGATTTTGGACTTGGAGACCGAGTACTACTCAAAGCCTCTTAAAAGTTGAATTTCTTCAATTCTTTTCATATTTTTCAAATACTACTAATCTCAAGGAAGAAAACTTTTTAGAGTATCCCCCTATCTTAGATCATGTATTGCATCGAATATTACCACAAGCACGGGGCTACTTTGGTAATGTTACTACAAGCCCATTGTCTAACATTTGCTAAAACACAGGTACGTCTCAAGCTTATTACTCTGCTTTAATGGCTAAAAGATAAGAATGCATCAGCAGATAGATGTTGATACTAAATTTACATAACCAATAATCTACGCAATGTACACAATATTTTCGTCAGTTATTATAATTCGTGCGGTATTCGATTCATTCATTGAGTATTTGAATAATAAATAACTACTTGCAAAAACGGGCATGAATATCCTTAAATTGACTTAACATAAGTATAAAATGATCACGTACTCATGAAACTTGGTTTATTTCCTATCAATTCTTAGCTAGGAACTCACAATTCTAAGGGTACGAGATACATAATATGGTATTTATTCAATTTTTTCAATCATGTGCCGTTTCATTCAATTTTCAATTATAACATAACATGACATAACATGGCTAAGTCTCCTACCCCCCACTTAAACATGGCATTGTCCTCAATGACAAAAATAAATGAGAATTTAAGAAAAGACTTAGCTCTGAAACGGCTCTCAAGTAAATGCAGAACATCGAGTAAATTTCAAAGACGTCGTGGAGAGATAGACACATCCTGTATAAGCAAACAAACTCCACGAAACCGTAAAATACCATGTCTATGGAAGTTATAAAATAATGTGGCAGTAATGAGGTATAAATACCTTAAAACAATGACAAGGGAAACCAAAAAGAAAAATACTAAATAGAAAGAAAAATAAACAAGCAACTAAAGATGGTAGTCTTCATCTAAAAACCGGGTGGATAAGACAAAGATCAAAAAGCATAACCCCATGTGGGAAAACTCGAGGTGGATTGGCTCACTATGTATTCATTCCAGTATAAAAGAGAAACTTGGTAAGGTATAACAGATGCAATGCGACCTATTGGCTAAAGATAAAATCAAACACTTAACGCATAAACTTCTCGCTTGCATTGGATATCAACAACTTAGGGAGATGTAGCTACTCCTCGAAATTACTAATAACCCAATGTATCACGTAAAAGTCATAACCGTCATCAACAAGGTCAGATCGGTGTGATAATTCAGAACAAAACTTGTCATCTAGAAATGCCGGAATAGATGGAAAAAATGTGAAATTTAAAACTTCCGGTAGAAAGATAAGTCGTACTTTGATCGAACCAAAAACTCTTAAAATCTAGCTAGGGTCAGAGCTACACTTACCCAACTAGTATCATGAAAATCAAAATGATAAAAAATAATCATTAAAGCTTAGCAATATTTCAAATTCCGCAACACATAGGTATTGTGTAAACAAAATGGAGGTTGAGAGTATGATGGGTTTAGAAAAAGATACATATAAGGTTGGGAAGAAAAGATAAAGGGTGGGTAAGAAATTGTGTTTATAGGTGGGTTGAAAATGGTTAAGGCATTGAGATTGGGTGGGAGAGTGAAACGGATGGAAAGAAAGAGAGGCGATGAAAGAATGGTTAGAAATGTGAACTTTCGGGGCAGATTGGTGAGAGGATCGAAAAGTTTGAAGGTGAAAAGGTGTGAAGGGAAAGATAAGGATAATTGCAGAATGAATTGCACACTACTTTGAATTTTCACTTGGATCACCATTCTAAAAGATTTTGGAAGTTGACCAAAATTGTTCTTGTTCGCACCAATCATTCTCTCACATTTTCGTAATTCTCAAGCTCTCTTAATGCTTCCATCTTAAGGTTGTTTGCTAAATTTCCTTTTCTTTAGCAATTTTTCGACTCTCCTACGGAACTCTATTTCACGTGGCCTATATTGAGTAAAAAAGTTTTGCACATCCTTAGCCCAATGGCCATCAGAACACGGCAAAATAAAAAACCTCAACATATGTCACGTTACTTTTATTTGACTCAAAGAAAACAAAACCTAAAATTCTAAAAAGAAATCCTAAGGGTTTTAAAGAAGTAGTTCTGAGTTAAAAGTCCTCAGCTCGACATCCAAAAAATTTTTCCTTGTCAGTCATTATTCTTGGATCACGAGATATTGACCCCTCTGAGCACTACAAGAGGTGGCTTGTCGCTTTTGCGGATTAATACCCTTCCCTTGGTTGTGAGACCTAGGAAACGACATTTATCCATACCAATTATCCAAAGCTCTTACCTCGGCTCTCGTTTTAGGAATTAGTGAATTCTAAGAAACTCGGCTAAAATTATGGTTTTGGCCTTGACAATAAGAAACAATGAATCAAAGTACTCCGAATAAGGTCGGTTATGTAGGCAAGCCTCACGCCGCCTTATTCGTTGGAACATATGTGACGATTCAGGCCAATCCGTCAAGATTAAGCCCGTTTAGCCCGAAGGCTTATCGGCTATGCTAAGTCTTGTGGAACTAACAGAACGCACATCACACGTGGAGGGAGTCGATTGAGCCGAGGCTCGGTTAAACTCGCCACCATGGTTAGACCATTTCCAACCAATGTACTAAGAGTCTCCGATTTCTAAATTGTCACCCAAAGCGTAATCTCGTTTCTGTTTAAGGTGGGTTCACCGAGAAGCCATCACCATAAAACTCAACGAAAGCAGAAGATGGTGTTCTCTCAAAACTCAACGTCTTCTTTAGATTGTGAATGCTTAAACTACACAATTTGTTGCTCCTGCCAGTAGAAGCAATCTCATGCATGGGACAATGAGATTTTAACGAACTACGAGGAACTCTTTATTCACTTTGCTTCTTTCAACGACTACATGTTTCCTTACACCCTCTAGATGAGACAGATTTGGGGCAGAACCTTCCACACTAATAAAATTAATCTTATGAACCAACTCCGGGCTAAGATTCATACTAAGGTTCATGTATAGGCTAACTTATGCTCAAAAAACCAAAAGGTAGTAAAACATAAGCAAAAAAGGGTAGTACCTTGCCTTCAACATTGTACCACGAAGAATTTAAGCCTTAAAATATGTAATTTTTTTTCGGAGCCATCTTGGTGCTTTAATGGTATTGCTTCCATCGCTTTTCCCATCTTAGATTCGTAGCTCCACATGTTTGCTGGGTTATTTTCTCAACGCCCCTTGAAAAATTACTGACTCAGATTATTGCTTCCCTGGTTTCTGCAAACAGAAGAAAAACAAAAACAAACAGACCGTGGGCGATTTTAACATGGTTTCCCATGTCGCTATCGGACCTACGGATTAAACATACTGAGGATAAACAGACACGCGAAATTCCGCACTCGAAAACACAAATCGAAACCGTGTAAGCGTAATGAACAAGAACAAAACAAAACAAAACAAAACAAAATTCTAAATTCTCGGTCGACCGAATGAGGTCTCTCGACCGAATAAATAAATTTTTTTATTTTTATTTTTATTTTAAGAATCTGGAATTTTCGACGAAGCAGCGACAACCGGAGAGGACTCAAAACGTAAAAGCAGACTCTAAAACGAAAACTTGACATGAATAAAAATTATTTATATATAAAATTGACCGTTGGTTCCCGGCAACGGCACCAAAAACTTGATCGGGGTCAATCAGTTATAATATACTTGACCACCATAAACCAATACTTGCAAGAGGACTAGGCCCATCGTAGTATAGCTATAAGTGAATCAAGGTCGATCCCACAGGTACCAATTGTGGATCATCTTATATACAAACAATTAATTAAACATGTCAAGGACATAGGCGGTCTCTACGACCAACATAAGACAAGAAAAGATAAATTGACACGACACGACACAACGTAATTAACCTCCCCAATTATAGTCTTTATCGTTTGGACCTAGATAATTTATATAATAAATCGAACTTATTAATCGTCAATCCGCTTTGTATCTATCTTAGATTGGCTACGGGAGTCATCCTCTTTAACTTGACTTAGCACCGGTAAGTCACTAGATCACTGTGATATTGTTACGTGACTTCGCCTTTTAAGTGCCTCCATCTCATATAACTCACACGCTTACGAATCTAAGGATGCCGATATTAACCGTACACCTCGTCTAGGCAACATTCCTATGGTTAGGCGTACTTCCTAAACGATTACTCAAGCTCTCGTCCAACTAGCAATTACCAAGTTATAGTCTCATGCTAATCTACGACGTATGTATAATCAGGTGCTAGCAATCCCCAAATATAAACCTACCTAGATAACGCTGAACGTCCGAAGATCAATTAATAAGCCTACCTATGAGTTTTATATTGGTATTTCCTTTTTACACATTTTAATTAAACTAAGCGAGTAACGTAGCCATAGCCATACCTACTGAGATAATAAATTCTATTAAGTTAACCTAACCATAAAGACATGGCTATCTAACGGATGAACAGGGGGTTCGGTCGACCGAATAGCTGGGCCCGGTCGACCGAATGGTCTTTTTCCCCCAGATTACATCCCTGAACGTATATCTCAGCGTTTATCATACACAATGGATTAAACCGTAATTCGTAAAGCATTCATATAAACTAACATAGATACGCATTAATTAAACAATGCAGATTCATGAATAAATACTAAGTGTATGACGTAGGTTATGGGATCCTCATAGACAAGGTGTCGCCACATCCCTAACGTCATAGCCTAGATCTACATCATCTAGCTATGATTAACTAATTCAAACGATAAAGCATAATTGGGAGGGATTAATTACTTAAAAGAAAGAAACAGAAAATAAAGGCTTACATATTACAGCCCTTAAATCGCTGGAAACCCTCAAATTATTCTACATTGTATCAAATTTGTATTATGAATTGTATGATTGAAGAAAGAATGAATGATTCAAGGTATGATTTACAATTTCTCGTAGCTGATGCTTATATAGGGGTTTCTGCCGACTTATGAAGGATCTAGAAGGTAAATACGAAAAAATCCGAAAAGTGACCGAGCCGACATACTCGGTCGATCGAATGGATAGGCTCGGTCGACCGAGCCTCCTCTCGCTTTCGTGTTAAACGCGCTTTTAAATCTATCTTGTTCCCCATCGCACGCTGTTGTTGATCCGATTAATCTTTCATTTATCTCTTGATTAATGCTCCGATTTTCTTCCTTATTATCTTGAGATTTACTGATTGAATGACATTAATCCTCTCGATTTGTCGTGATCTACAAAATAAACATTTATAGCACAATAAATCGGCCTTTTAATAATAAAAACAGCTAAATACCAAATACCCGACTTCTCTTTTCCAAAAGAGAACTTTTCACATTTTCTCTATATCCATAGATTGAGAGAATAATTCCATAAGGGGTTTGGTAGGAAACCTCTCGTTAAATATCGCATTCAAAAATGCATTATTATCTTAAACAATAAGATTGCTGTGATACTGCCACAACTTATTCTCATGAATTCAACCGAATCAAATTCTAAGAATATAGTCCACTTCTTTGATTCAGTTCTTGACTTCAGATAACACACCCATGTTGATCACAAATGTTTCTGTGTTATCGTTACGAACACCAATATGCACTACTTTACCAACATTGATACCCTGTCTACGAAAGACTTATCAATATACTGGTAAAGTCCATATATTTAAAACATATGACTTTTAATGACCTAGAGGTTTGATTTAACCCACCAATAGATATAAGAATATGTAGTCAATCTGCCATTGGCTTTAAGCTAAAACCCTTCTGTCCCGAATGAATTCAATCTCCGTCGTACGGCAAGAAAGTTTTAGGGCATCACCTTTGTTAATATTTCTGCTTTCCATGGTGTCAAGCAAGGCTGAATAGTGAGAGAGTTCAGGGCATCACCCCAATTGGACTATCTACTTCTCAGGGAATTACCCCTAGACCACTTGGCTTTGCTTAGAAAGATAAACTTTCTCATTTATTCGACTCCTTTTCATGTAGATCCAATTTCTCCCCCTGGGCCTGAGACACCCAGGTGGTTCTACAAGAGTGTGAACATAACTGGAGTACCAAAATTCCATTTACAGGTTTATGGCTTTAAACCAACTTTCTTTTATCAGAATCCTATACAGTTTCAAAAGACCATGGGCTATCAATCACCCCTAGCGGACTGTAATGTCTGCATAATCACAGTGAGTCAATGGACAAACCATACTCTCTCTGCAATTGGGTGGATTGACATTCTGATCTGGTTCAGTAGTATTTATCAGCGTAACCTCTAACAACCAATGTTGGATGTGGTCTGATTAAGTCAGATAGTAACTCATTGAGTAACATTGCTTCAAGGTCCAAGGTTGTTATATATACATTCTCCTAGAAAGGCTATGACAATACAACCGTCATTATCCGATCTTCAGAATCTTATAACCAAACTTCACTCATTGCTTTAAGATATATCACGAACAGTCAGCATCTGAATGTGCATGCAAAATCTTCAGACCTACCTTCAAGGACTAATGCTAAATGCCTCTATTTGCAGAAGTGGGGTAAATTTAATTCACTCTATATCCAAAAATTCATAGGCATCTTCTATGTAGACTTCTCGGCATTACATAATAATGTAAACCGTTATTTTGTAACCAATATCTTAATTGAGTTAAGCAGTGTACTGTATCATATCAATAACTATATAAGGCAGTCCATGGTTTATCCTTTCAGTGAAATCATTTCACTCGGAGGTAGGCTAAGCATTAGAGCCAAAACTATGCCATAGCCTATATCTGAACATGGAATACTCATTTCTGTGGTAATATAAGAGATTCCTCCAAATATTGAAATAAACTAATCGGCATTTCGAGTAGTCATTAGACAAAATGTCTATTACTCAAAATCTCCCACTAGCTTGTATTCTTCATAAGACCCCGAAGGTCAATATGAACAAGTTGTGATACTTCTTCAGATCTATTACCATTTCTTAATTGAAAGGTTACTTAGTCATTTTTCCTTTGAGATAGTGTTCTTAGACTGGGATAAAGGATTCACCCTTAGCCAGTCTCCAGATCTTCTCTTTGGGATATATGCACTAATTAATAGATGCTAAAGAATCGTTTATTTAAATACGGAAACCATTTGTCTTAATAGTTTATGATGTGTTACATATACTTTTTCAGCAGTATTTAGTAGTTTTGACTTTATCAGACAAAAGTCCGAGTCTCGGAATAGTATACAAATGTCATAGTCACTTTCTTTAAGGCAACTATATTATCGATTTGAAAGTGAATCCATTCGTTCCAACGAATCTGAAAACAGAAATTAAATTTCTGCTATATTCAAGGATTAAAATATGAAATTTGTTTCCTTATATCACTCTCACTATTTTAGCTGAAATAACTGCCTGTTGTCTACTCTTTTATTATGAATGCCCAGCTACCCTGTTCTTGCAAAAGAACTTTCGCTTTCGAGTCAATTACCCAATCAAGAAAGTCTCTAAGGATTCATAGGTTAGTAATCCAAAATCACTTTCCTTATCCTATACTTTCTTTTATTAATATTTCGGTTCAACCTTGAACTTATTTAGTTTAGATGACTTGTAGAGATTTACCTCTCCATTATCGGCTTTCTTTAAAGGAAATAGTCGTGAACTAGCATTTGAATTGAGTAGACACTACTCGTGAACTGTGAGATGTCAAGTGAGATTCATTCCAAGTCATTCTCGTCATCTTTGAACTAATTTTAATTTGTCTCCCGTTCAACACGAGTGACAGCAGTCACATACTTATCAGTGTCACTTAAGTTTGTAGACTCAAGAGGAACATCCTCTTCCGAAAAATTAATTTGCATTCTTGATTAATGAGTTCAATGTTCTCGTTACTTTTCCACTTTCATGAAGTCGTTTGCCAGTCAATTTTTTGTATTTAGCAGTTTAGATACCTTGAGATGATATCTAGTAAAATAAATTATGACAGAAATATAAATCAAATCATACACCACAACATATACTAGTTTATCCTACCATTCCAAGGATGTAATCTCACACTTACAGTGCCGCCTCAGGGTAGGTCAAAGAGGTGACGATTAAATTGAGACAATCTCTCTCAACAACCTACAGAGAATCAGACATCTTTATTTAATTGATGATTACCTTCCTTTTTCTTATGTCAACAGTAGAGGCCATGGGGTCGGTTGTCACCTTTCCCGCTCCCACACGTTATTTTGAAAATTAGGTAGTCACATTAGGATTTTAGAATTTTCTAATAATAAAAAAATCAATAGATCATGAATATTTAATATTATCCTCCCACTAGTTCATCGGTTCCAAATACCTTCTAACTAGTGCCACTATATCCACGATCCTCCAATTTTTATGGATTAAAATTCCTTGTGTAGACACTACACAAAAAAAATTCCCAAAGAATTTTATGATCCTAATTTGTCATGATAAAAGTTTTAGGATTATAGAATTTTTCCAATAAATCAAGGAAAAACAATCACTAACTTATCAGTTCCAAATACCGTCTAGTTGGTGTCCAATTTTTCATGATTTTCCATTTTTTCTTTTATTATCAAAATTCTAATTTTATGTAGACACTACATGACCCAAACCCCGAAGGATTCATAATCCCAAATTAAGTTTATCATGTGAATTTCATATCCCGATAAAATTCCGTTCCCTTTAATTAATTTATTTTATTTTTAATCTAAATTAATTATCATGTTCATACATGTGTAATTAATGTCAATATTAATTTTCTACATGTATGCCTATGCTAGGAGTGAAATTCATGAATATGATGCATGGCATGGTTATATCACATAAATAATCACAAATATAAATAAATGCGAAAAGTAAACTTCTGAGATGGACCGTTTGTACCCCCGTATCTATAGACTAAAAAAAAAACCCTACGTTCAAAAATTTACTAATCTTTAATAAACAGCCGCCGCCGGTATATAATTTTTCTACTCCGTTCCTTTACCAAAAAATGCTCCAGCCGAGTTGGTGCACGGCTCCTTCTTCTACCGTGACAGCCTGGGTTCGATTCAAGATTATTTTTTCTTTCAAAATCAATTTTCTAGAAAAAAATTCATAAAAAAAAGGATGCACTGGGAAGTCAAAATTGCGTCTTGAATTTACTGATTTCGTGCTATGACCGCCAGGACGCGGCTTCAGGTTGTTTGATGTTCTTAAAAAATGGAATTAATACAATAGGGCCGCAACTTTTCTAATTTCTCTAGCTACTAGGAAATTAAATTACAACAAAATAAATTACCTAATTTCCTATACCCAGAAAAATTTGGGTTTAAAACAGATCTAACGGTAAACAAGTACCAACCCCAATCCATCTCGTCAACAAAATCATTCAACCACGCATATATATAATAAAAATATAAAATATGCAATATTTATTCAATTCCACTCCTTAATAATTAATTATGCAATCAAGATCACAAAATCTCTTTAACCGGTCTCTTATACCATATGTTGGATATACAGAAACCTGAATCTGGATCCGATCCATAATTGGATCGTCAGATTTGATTCACATCACCGATCGAGACACTCAATCATGCACAGCTGAAGCTACGAATAAATTCGCATGCGATTTTACCACGATAAGATCCACATAAATAATTAATGTAACTATGAGAAGGTTGAAGATTTACCTAAAAGTAGAGGGAGAAGCAATCGACCAAGGGGAGAAGCCGTAGTCTTTTGGATTGTATCTCCTAACGACGACTGGTGGACGTCGATCCTCGCCGTAGAACCTCCTCAAATATGCTCAAGAAAAAACCATAGGTGCGAATTGTAATGTGTTATTGTGTTTGGAGGAACTCTCTTTATATAGGAAAATAACTCGTCAAGAGAGAGTTATCCTTTTCACACCACAATTACCTCTTCCTAGAAGGAAAACATATTTTCCATAAAATAAGAGATAATTGTTGGTCCCTTGGAAAGGCTAACACAAGTTTAGAAGGGGGGGGGGGTGAATAAACTTGTCCTTAAAACTGGATTTAAAACAAATTAAGGTTCAGTTAAAACTTGTGTGGAGTTAAGCTGACTGAGATGAGTTTAAGTCAAACTGACTTAAGCAAGAACTGATCCAACGGGTAGTGGATATAATTCTAGCCTTTTTCTTGATCTTGTTATTCTATGTGAAAGCTGAGTGTGTTAAACTAAATTCTGGAGAGCTGTGAGTTGTATAACAATCAATTCTCAGAATGCTGTAGATAAATACTAAGTAAATAAATAAATGCGTAAAGTAAATTAGGCAAATATTATAGAGGTTCCAGGTGGTGTAATCCTGTCAGTCCTCTCTTCCCCTGTGGTGGAGGAGGAAAATTCCACTAGAACTTCTTGAGGTGAGCTGTTACAAAAAGTCCTAAACAATAGTCCTTGGCTAATCCCTAGCTTCACTATCTAAACGGTTGTAGAACAGGTAGAATTGCTACTCTTCAATTGCTTGAACACTGGTCCTTGAAGGGTTACGTATGCCTCTTCACCAGCTACCACCACAAACACAGTCTACCCGACTGATTGTAACAACTGTCTTTGGCAAAACCTTCCCGGTTTGCTTCACAGTCTAAACCTTTGATGTAGAATCAAAGTTGGGCTGAGAATCAATATTGATTCTCGTTTGTGGTTCTTCAAAGTGTCTAAATCTGGATAAATTCTGTGTAGCTTGAACACTTGAAGAAATTCTTGATATGATCTTGTTATAGCGCAGCGATGATAGCAATTCGAATAACTAATACTTGTGCACAAAAATGCTTGTTGATCTTAATAATTCTTCTTTTTGTTCTTGGTGCAAAGTCCTTTAATTATAGCGTGAGGTCCAACGTTCATCTTGCATGAATTCAAATTGTATCAACGTCTATTTTGTAACGGCTATATTTTCTGACCGTTCTGATGTGGCAGTATTTCATCCAATAACATTGCTTTCTTTAAAACGTTCGACTGTACTATTAGTTTGTTGGATGGCTGACATATAAAATCGAGTTTCTTCGATCGCTTTTATCTTCAGTGTTTATCAGTTGTCAGTTTCTTGACTGACTTGGAGCATTAACTGAGATTTTACTCTTCTTCAAATATCAGTACTCCATTTTTCATCTGATTATAATTGACTTAATCATAGTACACCATAAACAATTATCTTCTAAGAACTCATTGTCCTTATGATTCTTAGGTCTTCATACAAGATCCATAAAGTTAGTTCAGGTCACCACAAACTTGCCTGAAGTCTAACTTTATACTCTCGACTTGTAATCTTCATAACTGAGTTTGAACCCTCAGTTCTTCAATCTTCTATAAGCGAGTCAGCGTGACCTCGGTTCTTTCATCAACTGAGTTTGAACCCTCAGTTCTTCAATCTTCTTGATAAGCCAACCGAGTTTGTGTCCCTCAGTGAACTTATCTTCTTCAGTTTCGTATTGGTGTATTTTGAGTCAGTTTGTTTATCTTAACGATTTTCAGTTTTCTAAATGACTTCCAGTTTTCAGTTTCACGACACACTAACTATTACAGTTCTTGTCTGATATAACCTATACAAATATCAGACTCTAGTAAAACCTATACATTCAATTCTAGACATCTTTTAGCTTTTCACTATAACTGCTAGCTTCAGCACTTCATCAATAAGGTTAAGATATTATTTTGAGTAAATATGATGAATTATCATTCAAACATAAATTTTATTTCCAACAATTTCCCCCTTTTTGATGATGCCAAAACTCTCCCTATAAGAAAAGCTTAAAGATCAAAACAATGTAAAACACTGTAAAACTGGAAAACTGGAATTCATTAGTGTTGGTCCCTTGAAAAGGCTTTGGTTAAGTATAGAGGAGGGGGGGTGAATAAACTTAACACTTAAAACATTTGGAGTTAACAAACTCAAAGAACATCAATGATCTGGCATCGTCAAGAGTCATCTAATACTCGAGTCCTGTTTGATGATGAGTTTATCGAATTTGTGCAAATAGTAATATATCTAAAATTAAGCCTAATTACATGTTGTTAAATATGATACCAAGTATTAAATACTCAGTAGTCTGTGTGTGTGATTCAGATGCTAGATTCAGTAGGTTGATGTGCTGGTTATACTAAATACAGAATATAAATACAGAAAGTAAGTTGGAAGATTTTATAGTGGTTCCAGGTTGGGTAATCCTGTCAGTCCACTCTTCTCCTGTTATGTTGGAGGTAATTCACTAGAGATTCTTGAGGTAGCTGTTACAAAAATCCCTAAGTTGCTTGTCCTTCACCAATAACTATGGCTTCACAAACTGAACACTTGGAACAGGTAGGATTGCTGCTCCAAAGTCATCCACTGGTACTTGAAGGGTAGGATTGCCTCTTCACCAGCTCCACCACAAACAACAGTCCTTGACACACAGATGTGCTTCACTGTCTTCAGTAGATTCCTTGTGAAAGAATGTTTTAATCAAGTAAGTGATTCAGCTTTCAGCAGCTTGATTAGGATGATATGATCAGCAACTTGATGTCTTCAAGTGTGTAAACTTGATCTAGCTTGAATGCAGATTACACTTGAAGAATTGTACTGGATCAGTAGCTTTATGCTCAGTAGGGTCAGCAGGGTGTTTAATCGATTTAATTCTGATAGCTCAAGATGGATCCTTATTTTTCTTCAAAAATCATCACTTGTATCTGAGTTAGGAGTCCTCTATTTATATGTAGAAATCCTTGTGACTTATGTTTGAAATTCAAACATAGCCGTTTTGGATTTGTCTCCATCTTGACTTGCTTTTTCTGACTATTCCTCGGACTGACACTGTCAGATTCCTTTTTGACAGTGTACAGTCTGTCCACCCTTTGACTTGTATCCATTGGATAAAGGTCTGATTCATCCCAACGTCCGTTTAATCTTAACCATTGATTTGTTTGATAAAGTCAGAGGTTGTTAGCTGTCCCTTTCTTTGTAATCTTCCAATGTAACCTTTGAATAATTCGAAGTATATGTATCAGTAGGTTCCTGTGACCATAAGTCTGCTGAAATACATATCAGTCAGCTGATCCATATCTTGTTGTGTTTATGAAACAATGCAGCTGACTTCTTTTTTCTAACTTTTATTTATGAAGTTATATTACACATTTAATCATAACCAAGTTCCAATCACCATTTAACTTGTGGAACTTAGACCTTGTACACACGGTATATGTAATCAGTTTAGGTCATCACAAACTTCCCTAAATTCTGATTCCATATCCTTGACTTTAAATACTAAGTTTGATCCCTTAGCCTTCAATAACTGAGTTTGAGCCTCTCGCCTTTCGGTCTTCAAGGTTTCCTGACTAGTCTCATCGACCTAGAACTCTACTGATATAGACAAGTCTGCTGATGTAACACTACAACAAAATAAGCCTTTTGTGGCACAAAATAAATGCCGGGAAATGGAAAATAAGCGCCGTAAAAGCTATCCCGGCACATAAAATGGCGGTTATTTAAGTGTCGTCAATATCTGGCGTCGGCAATGTTTTTATGGCGATTTGTTGTTTCGCCGGGAAGCTTTTGTGGCAATTATATGACACATAGTAAAAATGACGCATGTTTTATTTGTGGCACATATGCCGACGCTTTCCCAATGTGCCGGTTATTTTTTATGGCGGTTTTTCCGGCACATGATTAATGTGACTGACATAATTTCACGACAATTTAATGGCACTTATTTTGATTGTCGGGCAATGTTTGTGACAAATGTGCTGACACTTTTTATTTAGAGGAACATATATTTGTGGCACAATACTGGCCTTTATTCAATTTGACATAATTTTTCAAATGCTAATTTACCGACATTTATTTTAGCGTAAATCCCACGACAATTGTATGGCACATATTGAAATGTCGGTTTTGTTTTAATGGTGATTTCATGGCATGTGATATGTTGGTAGGAAAAATATTGACCGTCTTCCTTATGCATTTTCTTGTAGTAACAAAATTAACCATATATATGTCACAATTTATCAATATATGAATGAAACATTCATCTATAGTAGTCATCACATGAACAAAGATAGAGAAGAAAATGAAATTATTCAAAAGATTGAACATAAAAGTTGAGGTTGAGGACGGAGAGGAAATAAAAAAAATAAACACCAAAAACAATTGTTATCCAAACATTCAATCCAAAAATAAGTTGATATGTCTGGAAAAACGAATGTTTTCACAATACATGACGCGACTATCTCCACAAAAAAGAACGAGCAACAAATCTCAATAATATCCAATAATTCCAATAACATGAATACGTCCTGCATAAGGTAAATTGAATGTTATTAAAATTTGTATAATTGACAAGAAAATAAAGTAATATGTATGATGTGCATGTATATTTTTACCTTTCATTTGCAACCCTTACATTTCGTTTTCCCTTTCGTTGCTCTTTTCTGCATCCAGAGAGAAGAAAACAAACAATTGTTCAGGACAACAAATATCCATATACAAGTTTTTCTTGTATTTGACAAAGTAATTTTATAATATATCTGCAATAATATAATAAGTAATTTTATAAATAATTAGAAAAAACTTAAAGTGAGCTTAACATTTGAGCAAATAAGCATATATTGTGGCCATGCATTCAACCATCAAAACAAGAAATAAGAAAAAGTGAAAAACAAGGGGAAAATAAAACTATGCAAATTGATTTAGTTGCAACATACTTTTAAACCTTCCCAAACTCAAAATGTCACAACACGACTATCTGACGCAATTTGAACGTTAACCTTTGACCATTGAGGAAACTTTAATAATATTCATATTCTTATTGTAATGTATCTATTACTTTACAATCTCATTGAGGTATGACTAATGACATCTAATACAACATGTATTTCAAATGAGAGGTTCATCGGTAATTATGAACATATACTTTGCCATAATACCCGAATTCTAAAGTAGATGAAAGCATATACAAAGTGATTAAAAGAGGTACAACAACGTACTTAAAACCAAAACATAATCATGTAAGTATGTGTATGAACCTTTCAAGAAAAAATATATGTGTATGAATATTTTGATTGTGATAAAATTACACCTTTTTACACGCATAATTGGTTTGAGATCTTTTACCTCAAACTTCAAAATAGATTGATAGTCAATCACTTAATATAAGAAATGTAAAATAAAATGTTTTCAGTACGGATAGCATAATGAAAAAATAACATTAGGCAGGTGAAGGTCACTCACAACTAACCAAATTCTATAGGTTCGTATGACGTTTGTGAAGACCAAACATAAACTGAGGCGAATATTACAAGCCATAGCTTCCACAAAGTATAAACTAGTATTACATCAGACTACACAAGCATAAAGTCAATTAAAGGCCATTCAATGAATTCTTTCCAACGATAAGTTCAACATTTTACTTTTTATAAACCAAATCTTGTCTTTTAGTTGCGCACAACAACAAGTTTACAGCTATATATCTTGATTCAAAGAAGTGACTTGAAACCAAGTCAAAATGAAGATTCCTACAGACGATCAGTTTGGATAGGTCAAAATTTTTTTTTGCATGAAGACATATTCTTATATTATCTAATAAATAGACATGATATAGTCATCGAACTACAGTATAATCATCCATATTTATAAAAACACTTATAATCATTTAATAATTATCCAAAAAGAAAGATAATAGCCTCAACCACTTTTACCGGGAGCTTTGCCGATCTACCACTACTTTGCCGGGCCATTTGTGCGACTACCACTCTCTTGTCGAAATACCACTCCCATTTTCGCGTTTTAGGTGTTTTTTGAACCAAACTAAACCCTAATTGGGAAGGGGGAACCCAATAGGGGAAGGGTGTCCCTTAAGATCGTGCACAAAGGTGAAAAAAACGGGAGAAAATCGCGAATCAAAATTGGTATTTTTTGCCTTGGGTGGTATTCTCACAATTTGTTCCAGAAAGTGGTGGTAAACCAGAAAATATCCCCACTTTTTTACCTCTATGGAAACCACTTTTTGCTGCATCTTATTAGCTATACGATAGTTTATAAGTGTTCCCATCATACAGAGTCCATGAAAGGTAGGCCAGTTGTTGCTCACAACCTTGAATATCTCCATCATATTTTTCTATCTCGAACTGATTTTGAAACAAAGCCTTCCGCTATCCTGTGAGAAAAATTGAAATGATGCATTACTGTACTAAAAAGAGTGGCGGCTGCTGCAATATATATATATATATATATATATATATATATGTACCAAAAGTTATACGTAACGATAAGTAGAATGAAAATTCAGGTTCTCAAACAATCAGTTTTAATGCAAAAAGTTAGATTCAAACTATATGTACATACAACCGATTCTCTATTGCTTTCTCTCTTCGATTTCTAGAGGCACTCGTTTGATATTGTTCCTCGATTGAATCTTAATCTCTCACGGATTATCATTTTTGATTGAATGAATCTCCACCGGATTTCCTCCTTTGATTTCGTCTTCCATCATTTTTGATTGAATGAATTTCCACCAGATTTTCTCCTTTGATTTCGTCTTCCAGACAAACACCATTCGAATTTTCGATTGATTCTTCATTTATCAAGAATGATAAATTATTAAAAAAAGTGAAATCGATTAAGATCAAAAGAATTAACCTTGATAAAGGTAAAATGCAATTCAGCCCTGATGTGAGCTCTCACTTTAGGCGATCTTTACTTGTAAGGTGTTGGAGAAGAACGCAAGCGACTACCGAATTTTCTGAATCAAGATAATCATGGAAGCTATAAAATAAAAAATAAAAAAATAAAAAAAGGATCGTGCGTTGCAGGGAAAGAAACTAATATCGGGAAATTGAGTTTATCACTAAGGAGTTTAAATTTTTTTTTTATAAATATCTTTGAGGAGTTTAATTGTTAATGGAAACTTTGTGTTTTCACAAGCTTTTAAATTTTTGGAGAAAAAAACGCGCCAAAATCTCACGTTTTTATAAAAAAAAAAATTATGAAATGGCGCCATTTGTTTTTAAAAGATAAAACGCTTCTATTTTTTAAAATTTTTTTTTTTGAAAGAAAGATGCTTTTTTTTAAGTGATAAACTTCAAGAAATTTTTTCGTTAAAAAAACTTCAAGCAGTTTTTGTTTTTGTAAAAATTTTTTTTTTTTTTTTATAATTATGCATAGTTCATGCTATCACATTAACTTATACTTAAAATATATAGTAGTTTTTATAAAACACTTATATTTGAAAAATATTGTTGTCGATATATTATTGATAACATTATTGTTGTAGTCTTTTATGAGATTATTATACTTAAATTAGCAATAATGATTATAACTTATTATAATATATATATATATATATATAAGTATATACTTATATTATTATAATATACTTATATAACTTATAAAATTATATATACTTATATATAATATATATTATTATACTTATATTAATGATTATAATATATATATATATATATATATATATATATATATATATATATATATATATATATATATATATATATATATATATATATATATATATATATATATATATATATATATATAGTGTAAAAAATGTGTGTGTGCAAAGCGTGTTTGTGTGACATATGCACAACATATCACATGTCACAATCATTCATTCACATACATTTGGACCACGGTTTAGATTCGAGATCTTCACTCATACATAAACCGCTAGTTCAACGGTTTGGGTCAAAGACCCACCAGCTCATTAGTAGTAGGATCATGACCCGACTGTTCGATCACTGATGAACTCACAATTCAGGTCATTGGTCAACAACTATTTTGACGTTTTTCACACACATTAAAAATTGTTTATTTTTACAAATAGTTAATTGAATTGAACTTCATTTAATAACAATTTGGTGTTTTATTCGAATTGGACTTCAATTATTATGAAGTTGGTATTTGATAATCGAATTACAGTATTGGCGATACCGGATTTTACCACCCCATATTCCGGGTACGTGACACCCAAATACTAATGAGAATAAACCTAACACCCTAACCATAAGGGCCAGGAGTGCGCTAGCCCATCATAGGCCTAAGAGTCGAATTGAGTCCTCACGAAAGAAGATTGCTCAGACCATCCCCCGATCCACCGCAGATCGGTCAGGGCCGAGAAGGGGTAAGCCTACGCGGCTCGGTCGAATTAGCACCTCACCGCAGTCGGGCTAGAGAGTGATGATAATAAAATCTAGACAATAATTATGGAAAGAATCTTAAGCCTTTAAGTCTCCAATCTTTATAATTTAATACGAATGTCTCAGCATCGTAATTATATCCTAAAATCACAACATAATCCCAGAATTATCTCTAACTTGAAAAACACGAAAATAAGAGTCCACATTGGACACGGCCCATGCAGGCCTAGGGCATAATCACCCCTATATAAACATCCATAAGAACTACGACAGACTTGATTCCAACATACTCATTGGATACGTAGGCACCCTGGAGAAAATCTCAGGCTCGGTCTCAATCCCCCCAAAAACACCATCCCCTATTCTTATTTCTTTATATTGTTCTTTCCTTCAACCAATTGCCATTAGATCAAACGGCCCACATTGATACCCGACCAATCTTGTTTTGTCAAGTATGTATTATAAGGGGTTAAAATGGGATACGGGGGTAAGGGATTTATTGTAATGTCATATCGATATTTTAATGATAAAACATCATCTCTACTTAAAAATTGATGAACTGTCATATTGATGGTTTTAGTCGCAAACCCACCGATTTATGAATAACGGGTTCTTGACCCAATGATCCGGTCATGATGCGCTACGGTTCAAATCGCGGTTCATGTCATTGATCAATTAATATTTTAATTTTTCACACACTTAAAAAATAATTTATTTTATAAATAATTAATCGAATCGAACTTCAAATCATATCATTATGGTGTTTGGTTATCGAATTATAGTGCGTATGGTTTATATGGGTTTTAAAGGGGTAAATGATCTATTATAATGTCATAACTATATACATCAATGATACTCAAAATCAACCGAGCTGCTTGTTTGACTGTTTTGGTTAATGACCCACCGGCTCATGCACAACTAGTATATGAAAAGACGTTCTAGGTCAAATCTCAGGTCATTGGTCAATAAATGTTATTTTTTTGAGACATAGTTATGTTTTTTTAATCACACTTAATTACCAACAATAAATTTTTTATAAATAATTAATCAAAATGAACTGAAAATAATATCAACTTGGTGTTTGTAATTGAAAGTCCACTGTCCAACATTCTTTTTTCACACTTAAAAAAAAAGTTTATTTTGTAAATAATAAATCGAATAAAACTTAAAATAATATCATTTGGTGCTTGTAATTGAGTTTTAAACTTCAAATTAGAGTAATGTTGGTATTTGTGATCGAATTATAGTATGGATTTTAGAGGCTAAAACGGGACAAGGGGTAATGAATATATTGTAATGTCATATTTGCATTTTTATGATATGAACATGGGGCGGACCTAGATAGGGGTGAGACAGACTCAAGAAAACCCCAATTTTTTAAAAGAAAATATAAGTATATTTTTTTTAGATTTATTGAAATTGTCCTTGATTTGCAAGAATTATTATTTTTCTTGGTTATGTATAGCTGGTTGATGGTTAATGGTTTTGAAGTTGCCCATGTTCGAGTCACGGAAGGGAATTCTTCTTCTTATTTTTTCTTCCATTTTTTAAAACATGTTTGTAGCATATTTTTATTATCTTTGCAGCCTTTTTTACAACAACAAAAAAAAAAATGAAAAAAAAATCCTATTGCAGCATATTTTCTTTTCTTTTCTTCCATTTTTTAAATCACGTTTGTAGCTTATTTTATTTATTATCTTACAAGCCTTTTTTTAAAATAAACAAAATGATTTTTTTTTTGCAGCATATCATTTTTCTATACATGAATGCATATTTTTTTAATTTTATTATTTGTTATTATAAACTTGCATATCAATTTTTCACGGGAGGGTTCTTCTTTTTCCTCTCCCCCCATCAACATGTTGGCAGCATATTTTACTATGTTAGAAGCATGTTTTAAGAAAAAAAATTAAAAAAAAAAAACCTTTTGCACCATATCATTGTTTTAAACATGTTTGCAGTTTTTTTAACTTGTATAATTTTTTTTCACTTATACCATCTAAATCAAATAATATTACACACGGAAACATATTGCAGCTTCTCTTACTATATATCTTTTTTGTTTTTTTGAGAAACTTATTATACATATCTAAAAAGAGAAGATTTGCTACATTTTCATGACAAGATATACATTTTTTTGAGGATTTATATACATTATCCTTAGATAAACGGAAAAAAAATCATCTGGCGTTTTTTAGAAGGTAAAATTGAAAACCAAGATCACTATGTACTAATTTGCTAGGTCCGTGAGTGGATATAAATATCAACTATATTTTTTCTTTTACGATAAAAGTGAAAACCAAGACTATTGCATGTCTGCCACCAGGGGCGGACCCACGTGGGTAAGGGGGCATAGCCCCCTCAACTTTCGATGCAAAATTATAAGTATACCCCTCTAGTAATATTAAACGACTGTGTATGTATATTATTGTGAACATATTTTACCAAAGTCTCATGGTAGCTCGATTGGTTCAGTGTGTAAATATTGACATTGCAGCCAGGGTTTCGAATCTTTTCCTCTACATATTGTTTTATCTTTTTTAGTGTTTGTTTTTTTAGAAAATATTTCGCACTTTTTTTCCTTTTTATTGTTTGTTTTTTAGAAAACTTTTCGCTACCATATTTTTATGAGAGTTCGGCCCCCAGTAAAAAAAAGTTGGGTCCGCCACTGGATATAAACATCACCCGTATTTAAATATCAACTGAACCACCTCTTCGAAGCTTTTGGTTGGTGACCCAGTAATGTATCTAGCAAGGTAATGGCCAATTAAGCGAGCTACACAGTGTTACGACTCATACGGTGGCATCCGGTGTCTACGAGGGTTGTAAGTGAAGCATGCTATTCGTGACCTACTCGTACCCGATTTGCAAAAGAGTTGGTTCAATTTGGTTTTTTTCGAGTTCGAGCTCGATCCGAGCTACTCGAATAATTAATCGACCTGACATTCAGATTTAAAATATAGTAATCGAGTAGCTCGCGAGTTAATCGGAATTGATTAAATATTTATTAAATTAATCTTATTTATATTTTTTATCAAATAATAATTTTATAATTCATAAATTATTATTCAAGTCGAGTATTAGATAAGTTGAACTCGATCTTGCAATATTTGATAAGAAAATAAATGAAATTTGAGAAAATAATCAAGCTTAAGAGCCGAGTCGAGCTATATCGAGTACTTAGTGAGTCGAGTTCGATCTTGCCTGTTTATGGCTCGATCGAGCCTGAATTTTTTCAGATGACTCAAGCTCGAGCGGTGGGGAGTGTCGACTCGACCCTGCTCGAAGTGTTTACCGATGCTAATCTTCAAAATCAGCATATATATGTTTATTTTATGATACTTATGTGTCCTTGTTTTGTTTGATTTTTTAATTAAATGCCTTGGTAAGATACATTTCTCATGACATCCTTATTTAATAGAGCATTTTGATATTTTGCTTTACTATAATATACAAAAATATTAGAGTGCTGTTTTTTCAATACATAAAAACGGCAATTAGAAAAATGTCATGTATTTGGTAGCATTATTTTTAAAATGCCATAATATTGCCATAAAATTTCCGACATATTTGTGAAGTGTCGGAAGTGTGATGTTTTCAATTCGACAAAACACTTAACCGCCACAAAAAAAATGCCACACATTTGTGACATAAAAATGATTGCCGGTTAATTTTCGGAAATTCCTAGCATAAAATAATATGCCTCATAAATGTCGTACTTTCACGGCAATTAATAACTTATGCCGGAAAATTTATGACATATATCAAAATGCCGAAAACAAAGTGTCGCCAAAGGCTATAAGTCAGCTGGCCTTTTACAGTGCTTGTTTGATCAAACCTATACAAGATCAAACTCTAATAAACCTATACATTTGATCTAGACATCTTTTTTCCTTTGCTCTATAACAGCTAGTCTGGCACTCATCACTAAAACATAAAAATAAGTCCAACAATTTCCCCCTTTTTGGTGACGATGCCAATACCCTCCTTACAGCAAAGCAAAAGGATTAAAAACAAGAACATAACAAACTTAGTCATCTCTCATTATAATCATTTGTTCAAAAGTATTACAGTCTAGAATCAGCAAAAATATAAAGCAGATAAGGTATGCTGATCTAGCTTCTTCTTTCTCTTTCTTCTCTTGCTTTCTCCACTTGCTCTTGATAGGCTCTTATCTCTCTAATCATTTCTCTCATCCATTCATTTTCAATAAGAGAGAAATCAATGTGAGGATTCACTTCTTTCCACCATTTCCATGCTTCAGGTAGAGTAAGATTTATTTGATGTACTCTAAAGCCTAAACGCATGTATACTTCTTTGAATTCATTCAGTGATTCCTTTGCATTGGTGGTAGGTAAACTCCTTTCACCTCTACCACCTCTTCCACCTCTATGTGCAGCTCTTAAGGCTTTAACCCTTGTTTCCCAAAACTTAAGTCCCAGAAAGGAGTTAAGTCCCTTATGGAAGCCTTTGTCATGATAAGGTCTCATCTTGCTGTTGTAAACTTTCTTATATTCTCTGAGAAGATCATCAGTGAGTGGAAGTCTGCCAGGTGCAGGTTCTCTGAATGCATTAGTGTCATCTTCCCATCTTTTCTTTGCAAAAATTCTAGCAGCCTATTTTGCTACTGCTGTTTGGCTCTCTTCCCCCTTATTGACATCATCAACAAAACGGGACAGTAGGCCATGAACACTCTCCTGTGTGGTGACTAGAGTACTCAGTTGTCCTTCTATAATTTCAGTTCTTGTATCAACTACAATAATCCGTTCTTGCATAGTTTGCTCCAGTAGATTGATCCTCTCAGTAAACTTAGGATCCAATCAAGTAGGTTGAGGTGTTCCAGCAGGCTCAGTCACAGTAGGCTTGGGTGCCTCAGCAAGTTTATCAAGTTTCTGGAGGATAGCTTCAAGTTGATCTTTCAGAAACTTCTCCTTCATTGTATTTCCTTGTCTGATCCCCTTTACATCCAGAGCAAGGTCAACAAGAGAATATTGGGTGGAGGTAATATTGGAAGCAACAGTTTCAGTAGTTCTTCCTCTATTCTCCACTAAATTCATTAAGTCTTCAAACCTCTGCTCTTGCCTATCCAGTTGAGTTCTTAACCTTGTAATGTCATTTCTAACAGCCCTCAACTCTTCCACAACCTCTTCTTGTACTCCACCAACCATATGTCCAGCAGCTTCATCAGCAGGCTCTTCAACATTGTATTGCGCCCTTTGTCTGCTGACAACTACGGCATAGCTCATGTCTCTCCCAAATAGGTTAGGACCACAAACTCCTCTAGGATAGGATCTAGGCGGAGTTCCTCAAAAATGGGTACAAATGCCTGCTGTGGTTCATCAAGAACATTTTCTTCTTCAGCACTTGAAATTCTTCATCATCAGTAATCATAGTCCAAAGAAATTGCTCATCCTCATCAATAACAAAGCGATCACGACCATCTTTCCCTACAGTGGTCTTGTCTCCAGTAGGCTCCACTACAACAGCCTGTTCAACGACAAAAGCAGGGGTTTCCTCCAAACCCAAAGATAGTTCCAACCTTTGTCCAGGTGCTGTTTGAGACTCAGCAACCTGTACCTCCTGTTCCAACCTTTGTTCAGTGTCTTTGTCTGAGTCTCAAAGACTGAACCACTGCTCCAAATCTACGCTTTCTTTGATCATCAGTATGCTTAGCAGGTTCTTCAACAAATAAAGCATCTGAAACACCAACCAGTATGTTGCCTCCAAGATTTATCCCATCATTTATTAAGGCCTCCAGACCATCTATGGTGAGATTTTCCACATCCTCATTCATTTGTCCAACATCGGCCCTTAGCGCGAACTACCATTATCGGTGGATCACAGTACACTTGGTTCATTTAATAAAGCAGTCCCACTGAATCCTCCTGGACCAGACGGATAATCATCACCTGAATCAGATGATGAATCATCACTGTCTAATTCATCTCTAGGATCTCTGAAATTGATACCCTCTTCCTTCTTTTGTTGATCAAGGAGATCCATCAATTTAGCTTCCAACAGAGAGGTATCAACCAAATCCAGCAGATTATCCACTCCTAATTTCTCAAAAGCCAACTCCTCAAAATCTGTCATTGGTTCTGCAGCTGCCTTTTGTCTTTTATAAAAACCAAACTTCCACTGAAAGTAATCAGCTACCAGCTGGAGCTTTGGATCAACATACCCTTCTTTCTTCTTTTTCTCTTTTCTTTCAAAGGGCATGGTTGGCTTTCTAGGAGCTGTCTGTCCACCCTGCTGACCTCCAAAGGTCTCAACTAGCAGAGTCATAGTTTCTTCAATAGATGCATATAGGTCAGTAGGTTGCTCTTGTTGTATATTAGTACCTACTACCTCCATCTGTACAACACTTGGTTCCCCCTGACTAACATGCTCATCATCAGGGTTAGCAACAGATTGCTCTTCCCTCTGACTTCTTGCAAAACTTCCAGGGTCTTGTACCAACGTTTCAACCTCCACAATAGGTGCAGACTCAGTAGTCTGATGTGGCTCTTCACCAAGTTGCTCAACAACAACTTGTGCAGCTTCAGTAGGCTTAGCAGCCTTTACAGGGGAGGAAACAACAACTTCTACAGCAGGCTCAGGTGCAGCGGTCTGCTGTTATTCTTTAGTAGGTTGCCCAACAACAACCTCTACTATCTCAGTTGGCTTAATAATTGTTAAAGGTTCAGCCTCAATAGCCTCTGCTTCTTCTTCTTCCCTCTGAGCCTCCAGAGTCCTTAATTGTTTCCCTTTGCCATGTTTCTTTTTCTTGGCAATCTCTTTCATTCTTTTGGAATGTTGCTCTTCTTCAACTTCAGCAGCTTTCATCTTTCTACTGGCTTCCTTCTGTTGCTCCTTTAAGATTTCAGCAACAGTCTTCTTCTTTGCAACTACGCAGGGTCAGTAACCTCAATTTCAGCTGGACCCTCAGCAGACTCATCAGTCTCTGCTATTTGCTTTCTAGTCTTCATAGGCTTTAACATTTCTGTTATTTTTCTTGTATCAGCAGCCTTTCTCTTCTCAACAGTCTTCTTGGGTACGGCAGACTTAGCAACTTCCTTAATCTGCTCACCACCAGCATCATCATCTCCACCATCATGATCACTTTGTGTAGCCACATCATCCACATCTTCATCATCATCCAAACCAGGAATAGGAGTAACAACTTCTTGCTTGTATCTGGATTGGTTAATCTTTTCAGATTAAATATCAGGTATCTGAAAATGATTCAACAATGTCTGAATCAGCAGTCCTAAGGGCTTGACCTTGGACTTCTTTATACCATCTCTATCTTCAATAAACACCTTCTTCATGTAGTATATAAAGAATCCAGCCCAATCAAATTTCATACTTCTGCATATGATGATTAGCATATCTATTTTAGGTCCAGACAGTGTGTCTAGACTCCCAACAAATCCCAAAATGGTCTTGGTAACCAATTTGCTCAGCAGATTATACTCATAACCAATTTGCTTCACATTAATGCCAAGATTTGATGCAATTTTCTTATTTGTCTTTATTGCATCCACAAACTGCATCCTTGGTAGATTCATTGCCTCTGGATTGGTGGGGGCATTATTTCCAGGTGAAAAATGAAATACCTCTCTCAGTAGGTCTGTGGAAATTTCAAATTCTCTTCTATTAGTAGTTGTAGTGAAGGCCTCTCTACCTTCATGTATAACAATGTTCTTCCAGAACTCCAAAACATTGATATAAGAAATCCTTTCCAGTCCTCTATTGATAATGTTCTCCAAACCAGCATACCATCTGATTCTTCTTCCTATATTAATGGCCAGTTTAGTAGAGTGACGTCAGTCACATAGCCTCTTACACTTTGACTGGTGCCAATATGAACATTATCTTTGTTTTCCATTTTAAGTGAATGAGATGAAGAAGAAAGCTTTCAAATGTGTGTTCACACAGGAAATTTGTAGAGAAAAAGCAATTCGAGAGTTGTAAGTGTCCTCTGTGTATAGGTCTGTATATATAGACAGAGGGTAGTTGTAACTGTCAGAGCACGTATTGTGATATTAACCACGATTAAATCTGAGTGAATGCTGTCTTGACACGTGGCCCATTACTTTTCCATAACGTTTTGTAACCGTCAGATCGTGTAACTATGGTTACAAAGATAGAATAAATATCCCACCATTTGATTTTTGACATATGTAAGTTTGACAGTGTAAAGTTTCCTTCAGCAGCCTTGGCTCGGCAGTGTGCTGATAAATATGCCTCAGCAGTCTACTGATACGGTTACTCTGCTGATCTTCTATTCCTCCTTGTTTTGTTCAATTGATAATACAAGATGAAGTTTAATACCAATGACTGATCTGTCAAGTGAGCTCACCCAACAGGACAAAGACCAATCCCCTTGGCAACTTCATTTGCTCAATTGTCCAAACACAAATAAGTACATGGAATTGTTGATACCAATGACTAGTCTGCTAAGTGAGCTCACCCAACATAGAAAAGACTAATCCCCTTGGTGAATTCCAGTACACTGCTGATCAAAGCTGTATCAGTCAACTTTTATAATTCAAAGTTCAGTCCTTAGTTTAGCAAATCTTTCACAATCTAATGGTTTAGTGAAAATATCAGCAAGTTGATCTTCAGTGGGGACATACAGAACCACCACATCCTTCTTTTCAACAAGATCTCTTATGAAGTGATGTCTCACATCAATATGCTTGGTTCTTGATTGCAAAACAGGGTTTTCTGTGATTGCAATTGCACTTGTGTTGTCACACATTATAGGAATTTCTCTTTCTTCAATTCCATAATCCCTTAGTTGTTGTCTTAACCACGGTATTTGTGCACAACAACTTCCAAAGAAGTAATATATTCAAATTTTCAGTAGAAGTTGATATAGAATTCTGTTTCTTGCTAAACCAGGAAACCAATCTATTTCCCATTAACTGACAGGTTCCTGTGGTTCTTTTTCTATCAATCTTGCATCCAGCAAAATCAGAATCTGAGTAGGATGTAACTTTGAAGCTTCCGTCTTTAGAATACTATATCCCTACTCCCAAAGTCTCTTTTAGATACTTGAGAACTCTTTTTACTGCAGCTAAATGACTTTCTTTAGGTTTTGATTGAAATCTTGCACAAACACCTACAAGAAATGATATATCAGGTCTGCTGGCAGTAAGGTACAACAGACTGCCTATCATCCTTCTGTATAAGGTCTAATCAACATCTTTTCCATCTTTGTCTTCATCCAATCTTATGTTTGTACTCATAAGAGTTGATACCTTCATGCTGTTTCCCATACCAAATTTCTTCAATAGCTCATTGGTATACTTTGTTTGGTGAATGAAGATTCCATCTTTCATCTGTTTGACTTGCAATCCCAAAAATAAGTTCATTTCTCCCATCATACTCATTTGGAATTTACTTTTCATCAGATTTGCAAACTTCTCACATAGCAATTCATTTCAGAACCAAATATTATGTCATCTACATAAATTTGTACCAGCAGGGTGTTGTTTCCTTCATTGATTCTAAAAAGAGTCTTGTCAAATGGTACCTTTGGTGAAACCATTGTCTACCAAGAATTGAGATAGGGTCTCATACCATGCTCTTGGTGCTTCTTTCAAACCATAAAGTGCTTTATTGAGTCTATACACTTTATCTTCTTGATCTTTAACTTCAAATCCAGGAGGTTGCTGAACGTAGACCTCCTCTTCCAGAATGCGATTCAAAAATGCACTTTTGACATCCATCTGGTATACCTTGAAGTTTTTATAAGCAGCATATGCCAAAAATAATCTGATAGCTTCCAATCTTGCAACAGGGGCATATGTTTCATCAAAATCTATTCCTTCTGCTTGAGAATAGCCTTTTGCTACTAGTCTAGCCTTATTCCTCACAATGGTACCAGATTCATCCAATTTGTTTCTGTATACCCATTTTGTTCCAATTATGTTTGCTTGATTAGGCCTTTCCACTAGTGTCCAAACTTGATTTCTTTCAAATTCATTCAACTCTTCATGCATAGCAATAATCCAATCTGGATATGATATTGCTTCTTCAACAACTTTAGGTTCCATTTGAGATAGAAAGCAAGTAAACATTGCTTCTAATTGTCTTCTAGTCCTCACACCTTGCTGTATGTTACCAATGACTTGTTCAGCAGGGTGATCCCTTAACCACTGTGGATTCTGGTTAGATTGATTCTCAGGAACATCACCTTCAGTAGGGTCTGCTATTTCTTCGAGGTTCAAAGAGATCCTTGAACCGCTTCGATTTGTTGCATCGAGTGTCACCAGTAGGGTTTTAAAGAGGGCGTAATCGAAACCTTTAAGTCATTAAACCTTTCCAAAACTTCAACACATTCTGGATCAGTGACTTGTTGATTCTCAGCAGGTTCTGAAGCTTCATCTTCCATTCCAGTGAACTTAGGTTCATCAAATACAACATGTATTTTTTCTTCATGTTTCAGTGTCCTTTTATTCAGTACCCTGAATGCCTTGCTGACAGAAGAGTATCCCAAGAAAATTCCATCATCATACTTTGGTTGGAATGTCTTCAATTGCTCCTTATGATTCAAGATAAAACACTTGCTTCAAAATGGATGGAAATAACATATATTAGGTTTTCTTCCATTCCAAATCTCATAAGGTGTCTTCAGCAGCTTCTTGTTCACTGAGATTCTGTTTTGTGTGTAGCATGCTGTATTAACTGCTACAACCCAATATTTTTCAGGCAGCAATGCTTCACAAATCATAGTTCTTCCTGCTATTTTTAGAGTTCTATTTCTTCTTTTAGCAACCCCATTTTGCTGTGGTGTACCAGCAACAGCCAGTTGATGTAGTACACCATTCTGTTCACAATATTCTCTTATAACTTTGTTGAGAAATTTAGTACCCTTGTCTGATCTGATCTTCACTACTGTCACACTTTTCTCATTTTGCAATCTCTTCAAAAGTTCAGGCATCTTTTGAAGTGTTTCACTTTTCTTGTTCATGAATATCACCCAACTGTATCTTGAATAATCATCCACAACTACTAAAGTGTACTTCTTTCCTGTTACACTTGTTGGTGTTACTGGTCCAAATAGATCAATGTGCATCAGCTGCAAAACTCTTTTTGTTGATTGTTTAGTCTTTGACTTGAAGCTTGACTTTGTCTGTTTACCTTGCTGACAGGCATCACAAATAGCATCCTTCTTGAATGTGATCTCAGGTAAACCAATCACCAGTTTCTTCTTCACCTACTGATTGATATAATCAAAATTTAGATGGTTCAACTTTTTATGCCATAACCAATTAAGTTCTGACTTGGTATGCACAATCAGGCATGTTTCTAGAACAGCAGTAGACCAATCCACAACATACATGTTTTGTTGTCTTCTTCCAGCTAACACAACTTGATCACCTCTTTCACTTATGACAATATATGTGTTTTTGTCAAAAGTGACCTTGTATCCCATGTCACAAAACTGTCCAGTGCTCAGTAGGTTGTAGTCCAGTCCTTCCACATATGCAACATTCCTGATTGTTAATCCATTTCTCACAAGTGTGTCGTATCATCTTGTGTATCCTGGTGTGTTCTTGTTGCCAAAATTAACTCTTGGACCATCCTTTGCAACAAAACTTGACAAACAGTGCTTATTCTTTGTCATATGTCCGAACATCCATCACAAAAGTACCAGGCATACTACAAAACAAAGTTAGTGCATTTTAGGTACCCAAACCTGTTTGGGTCCATAATGGTCAGTGGTAAGCATGACCCTTGGCAAGTTTCCATAAGGTCTTCTTTGTAAGGTATTATACTTTGGTTCATACATGTATTCTACACATCCATAAGGTCTAACAATTGGTTGTGTAGGATTCACATATGCTTTCTGGCCTTTTGGAATATAATGCTGTTTAAAGTGATTTCTTTTGTTAGAAGCACTGGATAACCATAGGTTTCCTGTCTGTTAGGAATAGCCCTGTAATATGGAGTCTGCTGAGGTCCCTGCTGAGGTCTTGTATAAGTCCTCTGCTGAGTCCTCTGCTGATTCCATTGCTTAGGTTTTACTCTAGCAGCATGGTTATATCTGTTGTTTCTAGTAGTAGGTGCAAGAATATTCCAATCATCATCAGTAGGGAACAATCTACCTTTCCCCCTGAGATAAGTATCCCTTGAATGATTAGAATTTTTGGATTTAGGATTCTTATCCTTGGAATATTTCTGATTTTTACTTTTGTGTGGTCCAGCAGACTTGGTAGCAGGTCTGCTATCAGCAGGTCTAGAAGGTACATCAGCCTTATCTTTGGATTTATTCCTTTTGTTAGGTGCTGTTGACATTTTTGACGTCTGATTTTGCTTTCTTGAAGCTTTCTCAGTAGGCTTCACTGCATCAGCAACCCTTTTGGGAGTTGGATCTTGTGCAGGCACAAACTTAGGACCAATTCTGGTACTAGGTTCAGTGACCTTACTGGATTGGGTTGTTGAGTTACAAATCCAAGCCCTGTTCTATCGCCATAAGGCTTTCCAGATTTGAATGTAGTGGAGGAACAAGATTGTTCAGCAGACTCAGCAGGCTTATGCTGATTCTGTCTAACTTCTTTTTCCTTTCCTTTGAGAACTCTTAATTCAGCATTTAATCTTTCAACTTCTGATTGAAGAGCCTCTTTTTCAGCCTTCACAATCTCATAACCAGATTTTATTATCCTTAGTTGATTAAGGATGACATCCAAAGTTTCTTCATTGTCAGAATTTTTAGGATTTGAACCACAAGTTGATTCATAATCACTTCCAGCAGGAGTGTTAATAGATAAAGAATTGTATACCTCCTCTGTTTCATCCATATTAACCATTAAAGTATAATCTTTCATCTCAGCAACAAGTGCAGTATCATCAGATTCATTTCCCTTTTCTGATTATACTTCATATCCTGATTCATCTTCAGCAACCATAGCTTTCTTCCCAGATCTTCTTTGTTGGCTCTTGGTCTTCAGTAGGTCTGGACAATCAGGTCTAAAATGTCAAGGCTTCTTGCAATTGAAACAAAGATAATCAGGTTCCTTTTTCTATTTTAGTTCAGGACAGTCAGGTTTGAAGTGTCCTGGTTTCTTGCAATGATAGCACAAGTAATCATTATCTTTGTTTGATTCTTCCTTCTTCTTTTCACTGAATTTCTTTGTGAAATTTCTTGGAGAAACCTTTCCTGTTTTCATCATTCTGATTTTCTTGCTCAATAGGGCAATATGCTCTTGCATCTCATCCAGTAGATCATCTTGAGCTCCTGATGTCTTTTCTTGATGTGAAGCAGCCAATGCAGTGGTCTTTGGCTCTTCTTTTTCAGTCTCAGGTACAAGCTTCTTGCTAAATTCATAAGCTTTATGATCTAAAAACAGTTTGAAGGTGTCTTCTTCATGCAAACTCCTCATTTCTTCTGTAGCAGTCACCTACATCTCCCAAACTTCTTTTGCAGGTAATAATTCCAAGATTTTTGAGTAGAATTCTTCTTGTGAGTACTTCACATTCAGTAGGGTGAGTTCATCCATGATTGTATTGAATCTTGACTCCATTTGTTCAATGGTTTCATTTTGAACTCCTGGAACTTTTTCTTTGCCACACTGATCTTGTTCTTTTTGATTGCATCAGTGCCTTCATAGATTAACTGTAACTTGTCCCAAAGTTCTTTTGCAGTCTTGCTATCTTTCACCTGTATATACATATTGCTATCCAAAGTTCTGTATATGATATCAATAGCAATATTGTTGAGATTTGCTCTTTTCTATCTTTAGCAGTCCATTCCTTTTTTGGCTTTGGAATGTACTGTGTCTCATCTCCCACTATTACTGACTTGGTAATCTCCGGTGGTCCATCTGTCAGCACATCCATCATCTCATCACGTGTTGCAGCTAAATAAGCCTGCATACGACGTTTATACTCATCAAAACGATCTAAAGAACACATCAACATTGTTCTAGCATACTGGTTGTTATCCATGATGCAAAGCTTTGAAAATCAGAAACTTGAAAAAGTCTTCAAAGTATTTTCACAAGCACAACAAGTAGGATTTCTTTAGAACAGAAGCACTGCTCCGATACCAATTGTTGGTCCCTTCAAAAGGCTTTGGTTAAGTTTAGAGGGGGGGTGAATAAACTTAACACTTAAAACTTTTGGAGTTAACAAACTAGCAACTTCAGATCTGTCGGCCGGTCGATGGTCTGTGATACTCGATGAGTCTGTTTGATGATGAGTTTCTTGAATCAGTCTTGTGGAATATATCAAAAATTAAGCCTTATTACTTGTTGTTAAATATGATACCAAGTAATTGATACTCAGTAGTCTGTGTGTGTGTGATTCAGATGCTAGATTCAGTAGGTTGATGTGCTGGTTATACTAAATCGAATATATAAATGCGAAAGTAAGTAGGCGGATTTTATAGTGGTTCCGTGGGGTAATCCTATCACCCACTCTTCTCTGTGTGATGTTGGAGGTAATTCACTAGAGATTCTTGAGGTAGCTGTTACAAAAATTCCTAAGTTGCTTGTCCTTCACCAATAACTATGGCTTCACAAACTGAACCCTTGGAACAGGTAGGATTGCTGCTCCAAAGTCTTCCACTGGTCCTTGAAGGGTAGGATTGCCTCTTCACCAGCTCCACCACAAACAATTGTCCTTGACACACAGATGTGCTTCACTGTCTTCAGTAGATTCCTTGTGAAAGAAAGTTTGAATCAAGTAAGTGATTAAGCTTTCGGCAGCGTGATCAGGATGATATGATCATCAACTTGATGTCTTCAAGTGTGTAAACTTGAACTAGCTTGAATGCAGATTACACTTGAAGAATTGTACTGGATCAGTAGCTTTATGCTCAGTAGGGTCAGCAGGGTGTTTGATCGATTTAATTCTGATAGCTCAAGATGGATCCTTATTTTTCTTCAAAAATCATTACTTGTATCTGAGTTAGGAGTCCTCTATTTATAGGTAGAAATCTTTGTGACTTATGTTTTAAATTCAAACATAGCCGTTTCTGATTTGTCTCCATCTTGACTTGCTTTTTCTCGATCGTTCCTAGGGTCGACAACAGTCGATTCCTTTTGACATTATCTGATCTGTCAACCTTTTGACTTGTATCCATTGGATAAAGGTCTGATTCATCCCAACATCCCTTTAATCTTAACCATTGACTTGTTTGATAAAGTCAGAGGTTGTTAGCTGTCCCTTTCTTTGTAATCTTCCAATGTAACCTTTGAATAATTCAAAGTATATGTATCAGCAGGTTCCTGTGACCATAAGTCTGCTGAAATACATATCAGTCAGCTGATCCATATCTTGCTGTGTTTATGAAACAATGTAGCTGACTTCTTTTATCTAACTTTTATTTATGAAGTTAGATTACACCATTTAATCATAACCAAGTTCCAATCACCATTTAACTTGTGGAACTTAGACCTTGTACACACGGTATATGTAATCAGTTTAGGTCATCACAGACTTCCCTAAATTTTGATTCCATATCCTTGACTTTAAATACTAAGTTTGATCCCTTATCCTTCAATAACTAAGTTTGAGCCCTCAGCCTTCAGTCTTCAGCAGGTTCCTGACTAGTATACTGACCTAGGTACTCTACTGATATAGACAAGTCTGCTGATGTAAGTCAGCTGACCTTTTACAGTGCTTGTTTGATCAAACCTATACAAGATCAAACTCTAACAAACCTATACATTTGATCTGGACATCTTTTTGCCTTTGCTCTATAACAGCTAGTCTGGCACTCATCACTAAAACATAAAAATAAGTCCAACAATTAGAATACGCAAAAACTGGAATAGTTACACTTTGTTCAAATAAATTTGACTAATGACTAAGCTCCTTTCTGTGCTTTTTGTTTAACTGAGATATATTTCATCTCTTTGTCATGTAGACGATAATCATGTTCTAGTTTTGAGTCTTCCTTAGAAAAGGTCTTGTTATAGTCTACTTGACTTGCTTCTTTCCATTTTCACCATAAAATTAACTTTGGTAAAGCTGATTCATTCAAGTAGTATTTTTCAAATTCAGCTACATCAGCTTTCATTTGTTCACCTTTGTCTTTAATCTTCAGTTTGTCTTCAATCTTCTTGATCTTCTTATATTGCTCCATTTTCTGATTGTAGAGTTCATCAGATAAGAAGTAGTTCAAGGATTCTTCAATAGTCTTATCCTTGTACTTGGCTTTGATAGGATTATGATCTTTGACAAACTTTAACCCCAGATCCTTTGTAAGAGTAGCTCTCCGATCTTAATGTTGACTATATTTCTCAATGAGCTACTCATCAGTTAACTCTTTCATTAAGAACTTTGGATCTGATTTATATCTTTCCAATTCGTCTTCAAGTTGCTTCTTTTCATTGAGTAATTTCAGCTTTTCTTCTTCAGTTTCCCCCTTTTTGGCATCATACAGTTGATCTACCAAAGCATGGGTTGCCATTTGATCGGCTGAGATACGTTGCTGAGATGCAAGTACTTCTTTGAGCTGATTCTCTAACCCATAGATGTGCTGATTCATATGCCAGTGAGCCTGAACATGTGTTTCCCTATCTACTACGGTTGAGTCTTCAAGTTTCTATTTAAGTGACAAAATTTCTGAGGCAGAACATGAACTTGACTTATGGAACATTTCTAGTCTTGCATGAACTGAGATATCTGTTTTAGTTATATAATCTAGATATCCAGAGATATTTGATAGAAGGCCATTGTATGCATCCTTTTGACTGAGCACAATCTTCAAGTTCTCATGAACTTTGGCCAATTCCTCCTTTGTTAGGATATCTGAAGGATCATATGTTGCTTCTGTTTGAGCTTTAGACTGAGCGATATCTTAAATAATCATAAGTTGTTGATTATTAATTTAATCAGCTGCTTGCTGATTGTCAGTTGTCTGATTTCCAACTGGCAGACCTTCTTGCTGAGTTACTGTTTGCGTAGCTAGAGGTTGAGGTTGAGTGTCTGTCTGCAAAACTGTAGTTATATCAGCTTCTTTCCTTGAATTATCATCTTCATCATCATCCTTCTTCTTTGAAATATCATCATCCTTCTTCATCATAATCCTTCATCATCATCCTTCTTCTAGTCAAGAAAGATCAAATTGAGGGGGAAAGCCAAATTCAATGAAATACCTGCTAAGTGTTTAATTGCAAGATCAAGAAATTTCTTCAAAGTGTTCAAGCATATTCAAGCAGATTCAAGATCTTTCATTTGAAGAAATACAGAGCCGTGCTTAAATTAATCATCCAGAAGAAAAGGTCAAATCACAGTTGAATCATAGTTATTGATTCAAAATCTCAACTTTGATTTTATCAAAGGTTTAGACAGTGAAACACCAAGAAGGTGTGAAGGATAAGCTTGAGTGCGATCGGGTAGACTGTTTTTGTGATGAGTGGTGAAGAGGCAATTCTACCTCTCAAGGACCAAAGTGTTCAAATAGGTTGAAGAGCGGCAATCCTACCTGTTCTACAAGTGTTCAGATAGTGAAGCTTGGGATTAGTCAAGGACTATCAGTTTAGAACTTTTTGTAACCGGGCCATCTCAAAGAAGTTCTAGTGGAATTTTCCTCCGCACCACAGGGGAAGAGAGGATTGACAGGATTACACCACCTGGAACCTCTATAAATCTTGTTCATTTACTTTACGCATTCATATACTTTATTATAGTTATATTTATGCGGTTTTCACTTCAAAACTAAGTTAACTAGTTTTGAAAGGCTAATATTTATCCGCTGCCAGTTGACAAGACTGAATACAAGTCAGCCTTGACTTACACTCAGTTGAGCTAACTGAACCTCGCACAAGTTAAGGGACAGGAACAAAACTGAACTGAAGATCAGTTTGAGTTTCGGAGAAACTTCGAGCCTTCTAGGTTTTTCGACTTTGGATAAGTTTTTGGTGACAATTTTATTCACCCCCCCCTCTAAACTTGTGTTAGCCTTTCCAAGGGACCAACAATTGGTATCAGAGCGGTTCCTTCTTTTGAAGGTGATCCAAATCGTTTACCGCTTCAAGGTTCAGTTGTTTCTGATACCAACAATTGGTATCGGAGAAAATCTTCCTTCTATAGGAAATCCGAGTTGTTACTGCTTAAGTTATAAACCAGTTGTTGACAATCCTTGTTGTACTTCATTTCCATGGATACATCTAGAATTAGAAATTGGCTAAACAACCCCCTGACTGACTATTTGCATAATGTTGTTTATGATTTCCCCGATCAAGATTGGAAGGAGCTGAGAAACAATCTGAAGAGAAAAGACAATCAGCTGAATTTAAAGAAAAACTGAAGCAAGTTGTTCTCTCACCTAAACCAACTGAGGCTGAGAAAAGCAAAGGAAAAGATCAACAAGTAAGAAATTCACAAGGTGTTCCTACTCAAGTTGATCTCATTAAGTATTATCACAATGAGATACTCAGAATTCAAGAGGATGACCAAAGCTTATTCGGAAAAGTTTTAAAATCTTTAGAAACCAGTCAAGATGAACGAACCAAACTTGAAAAGAAGATGGACACTGTGAATGACAACTGTCAAACCACTCTGCTTGAGCTTCGGAAAACAACCACTGAGCATGTCACAAGGAGAAATGAAACTCAAGACAGATGGGAAGGTATTCTTAATAATCTAGTCGATAGAATGTTTTTAATGGAACAGGGCATAAAGGACTCAGTTGTAGCTCAAACCATATTGGCATCAACTCAGCAAACATTGAATGCTTACATCAAAAGCTTGATTCATAAAGATGATGTCAATAAGGGGGAAAGTTTGGATATCTTAAAAGTCCATGCAGCTGAAATGCCACAAGTCCTCACAAATGTTGATGATAAGTTGAGTGAACTGAAGAAAGCAAGAAGAGATTTCACTGATGATGAAATGAAACTGATTGTTAAATACTCAGAACCGACTGACAAAAGAATTGGTCTGGATTCTCGTCTCTACAATCTATTCAAGAACTTACCAGATAGAGAAGGAGTATCAAAAGAAGAATCTCTTGAAACATTTCTACACATGCAGAAGATACTCGTATACTATTGGAATAAACTGAAGAAATGGGAAGCAGATGGCACCTTAGATAGAGCTTCAGAGAAAATTGAAAAGGCTAAACCTGAATTTGTTCAAAATCTACTGAAAATAGCCACCAATGAAAGACTAAGGACATCAGTCTTTACATTCGCAGTTCTATTCAAAACCAAAATTTTCAAGAAAAATAATTTATCTGAATCATGGAACATTTGGGCAAGCATTCATGGAATTGAACATTCAGCCACAAATGATGCAATGAGAACTGTTGCGGAAAACTATGATAATCAACCTCTGCAATCTGCCAAGTAAAAAGAAACTATCTTCTAGTTCTTCTTATCATGTTGTATTTTATTACTTATCCAGCACTGTAACTCAGTTATCAAATAAATTCTCAGTTTCTCAGTTCATAGTGTTATTTACTGTATTTTGTCCTTTATCTTTTTGCATTGCTTTTAAGGAGGGTATTGACATCATCAAAAAGGGGGAAATTGTTGGAAATAAAATTTATGTTTTGATGATGATTCATCATTTATTTGTTAATTGTTCTTAACCCCATTGATGAAGTGTCATAACTAGCTGTTATAGTGCAAAGCAAAAAGATGTCTAGATATCAATGTATAGGATTTATTAGAGTCTGATATTTGTATAAGTTAAATCAGACAAGCACTGTAATAATTCTATGCTGGAACTGAGAAATGAAGAAACTGAGATTTAATCTAACTTAGATTCTAAAAGAACTAAACATAGAGCACACCAACAGAAGATTGAAGAAGATAAGTTCGCTGAGGGACACAGACTCGGTTGGCTTATCTAGAAGACTGAAGAACTGAGGGACACAGACTCAGTTATTGAAGATTGAAGAACTGAGGGCTCAAACTCAGTTATGAAGATTACAAGTCGAGACTGTAAAGTTAGACTTCAGGCAAGATTGTGGTGTCCTAAACTGACTTTATAGATCTTGTATGAAGACCTAAGAATCATAAGGACAATGAATTCTTAGATGATATTAAGTTATGGTGTACTCTGATTAAGTCAATGATAATCAGATGAAAACTGGAGTACTGATATTTGAAGAAGAGTAAAATCTCAGTTATTGCTCCAAGTCAGTTAGAAAACTGATAAGTGAAAAACTCAGTATAAAACTGATAAGGAAACTCAGTTTTATATATCAGTCATCCATCAAACTGATCGTACAGTTGAACTTTGTAAAGGAAGCAATTTTATTGGATGAACTACTGACAAATCAGAACGGTCATAAAATATAGCCGTTGCAAGATTCAAGCAGGATGAACATTGAATGAACCCCTACAGATAGATTACTTCTACGACATCATAAAGAGAGCAGGCATGTGATAACAAAGCAAGAAAATTAAAAAGAATCTATCCAGTCAAGAAAGATCAAATTGAGGGGGAAATCCAAATTCAATGAAATACCTGCTCAGTGTTTAATTGCAAGATCAAGAAATTTCTTCAAAGTGTTCAAGCATATTCAAGCAGATTCAAGATCTTTCATTTGAAGAAATACAGAGCCGTGCTTAAATTAATCATCCAGAAGAAAAGCTCAAATCACAGTTGAATCATAGTTATTGATTCAAAATCTCAACTTTGATTTTACCAAAGGTTTAGACTGTGAAACACCAAGAAGGTGTGAAGGACAGTTGAGTGCAGTCAGGTAGACTGTGTTTGTGATGAGCTGGTGAAGAGGCAATTCTACCCTCCAAGGACCACTAGTTCAAACAGTTGAAGAGCAGCAATCCTACCTGTTCTACAAGTGTTCAGATAGTGAAGCTAGGGATTAGTCAAGGACTATCAGTTTAGAACTTTTTGTAACCGGGCCATCTCAAAGAAGTTCTAGTGGAATTTTCCTCTGCATCACAGGGGAAGAGAGGATTGACAGGATTACTCCACCTGGAACCTCTATAAATCTTGTTCATTTACTTTACGCATTCATATACTTTATTATAGTTATATTTATGTTGTTTTCACTTCAAAACTAAGTTAACTAGTTTTGAAAGGCTAATATTTATCTGCTGCCAGTTAACAAGACTGAATACAAGTCAGCCTTGACTTACACTCAGTTGAGCTAACTGAACTCCGCACAAGTTAAGGGACAGGAACAAAACTGAACTGAAGATCAGTTTGAGTTTCGGAGAAACTCAGTTCCTAGGGTTTTTCCAGCTTTGGATAAGTTTTTGGTGACAAGTTTATTCACCCCCCCCCTCTAAACTTGTGTTAGCCTTTCCAAGGGACCAACATAATTTGTTTAAGAAAGGCGTCCCTTTTCAATGGTAGAGAAGTCAAATCTATTGATGTCACAGGTGAATTTGTAAAACCGAATAGTGACTTCATGACTCGTTCATTGATAATAATACGATCTCCTCGAACTATAGTGATTAGAGAGTCTCTTACCAAACACATATTTTCCCAGAACAACAAAATCCATTCCACATCACGTTTTTCATTGAAAGTAACCTCCAAAATAATTCTTAATCCTGGTTGTTTTTGGATCTTCTCGCAGATATAACTCGCTAACAGAGTGTTGTTGCAAATAGTTTCATAATTTTTGAATGTATACACATCTAACTCTGTGATCAATCTTTCTTCTTGTGATTTCCTTGAGGTGGTCATTTTTGGGTGTGAAAACAAAATTGAACTTTGAGATGAAAGGATTATGAAAAATCTGAATTTTTGTTTTCAAGAAAAAGATTGAGTTTAAAAGAATTTTGAAACGTCTGATTAAGGAGGGTGTGAACGAGGGTTGGATATATAGGGATGATGTACTGGCGGTTGATTAGTACAACTTTTCAAATTCCATGATGGTTTGTATAACCAAGACATGTCTTGCTCGACGATAATGGGGTACACGGAATATTTCGACAAAAGAATCTGCGTTAATTAAATGCGATATAACCGCCGCCGGTTTTATCTTATCGACCTTTGACTTAAGTTGATGAAATAAAACTGCAGTTTAGGGTTGATTTTTCATTTCCGTTAAGTCTTTCAGTTTTAGTTGATCAGTTTGAGATTGTTGATGTCAATGACTAATCTGTTAAGTGAGCGCACCCAACATAACAAAGATTAATCCCCTTGACGAATCTCTGGCTTAACTGACTTAACTAACTTTAATTATCCCTAATTCAGTCCTTAGTTTGGCAAATCTTTCTTTGTCCAATGGCTTTGTAAAGATATCAGCCAACTGATCTTCAGTAGGTACATAAAGAACTATAATATCCTTTTTCTCCGCATGATCTCTTATAAAGTGATGACGTACATCAATGTGTTTTGTCCTTGAGTGCAAAACTGGATTGTCAGTTATTGCAATTGCACTTGTGTTATCACACATTATGGGAATCATTCCTTCTTCTATCCCATAATCTCTTAATTGCTGTCTAATCCATAAAACTTGAGCACAACAACTTCCAGCTGCTATATACTCTGCTTCAGCTGTTGAAGTTGAGATAGAGTTTTGCTTTTTGCTAAACTAGGACACAAGTCTATTTCTTAGTAGCTGACATGTGCCTAAGGTTCTCTTTCTGTCCACTTTGCATCATGCATAATCTGAGTCTGAGTAAGATATCAGCTTGAATTCTCCATCTCTTGAATACCAAATTCGAACTCCATCTGTATCTTTCAGATACTTCAAGGTTCTTTTTACAACTGTGAGATGGCTTTCCTTTGGTTTTGACTGAAATCTTGCACATACACCAACAGTAAAAGATATATCTGGCCTACTTGCTGTAAGATATAGTAAGCTTCCAATCATTCTTCTGTAAAGTGTTTGATCAACATCTTTGCCTTCTTTGTCTTCATCTAGCCTGATATTGGTCCCCATTGGTGTAGAAATTCCAGCTGATTTCTCCATACCAAACTTTTTGATAAGTTCTCTTGTATACTTGGTTTGGTGAACGAAAATTCCATCATCTAATTGTTTAACTTGTAATCCAAGAAAATAATTCAATTCTCCCATCATACTCATCTAAAATTTACTCTTCATTAAACTTGCAAATTTCTCATATAACTGTTCATTTTCTGATCAAAAAATGATGTCATCAACATAGATCTGAACAAGTAGAGTGTTCTCTTCGTTTTTCATTCTGAATAATGTTTTGTCGATAGTTCCTTTGATAAATCCATTATCCACTAGAAACTGAGATAGAGTTTCATACCAAGCTCTTAGTGCTTGTTTAAGTCCATAAAGAGCTTTCCTTAGTCTGAAAACATTATCAACTTGATCTTTGATCTCAAATCCAGGTGGTTGTTGAACATACACTTCTTCTTCAAGAATTCCATTCAAAAATGCACTTTTAATGTCCATATGATATACTTTGAACTTTTTGTGAGCTGCAAAGGCGAGAAATAGCCTGATTGCTTCCAATCTTGCAACTGGTGCATAAGTTTCATCAAAGTCTATGCCTTATGCTTGAGAATATCCTTTACCTACAAGTCTTGCTTTGTTTCTGATGATATTCCTATCTACATCAAGTTTGTTTCTAAAAACCCATTTGGTTCCAATGATATTCACATGAACTGGTCTTTCTACCAATTCCCATACTTGATTTCTTTCGAATTCATTCAATTCTTCTTGCATAGCTAATATCCAGTCTGGATCTTTCAAAGCTTCTTCCATTTCCTTAGGTTCAGATTGAGATAGAAAACATACAATCATTGCATCTAGTTGGTGTCATGTTTGAACGCCAGCTTGAGTGTCACCAAAAACCTGTTCTTCAGGGTGATCTCTCATCCATTGATAAGCAGGTGTTTGCATCAATGGGTCTATATTTTGTTCGACTGGTTCTTCAAGAACTGGTTATTGAATTTCTTCAACTGAGTCATAATCATGTTGTTCAGGAGTGGATTGTTGAGTAGTTGGAAACTGAGACTGATCTGGATCTGAACATTCTAAATCCGTAGTCTTCCAATGTCAACAAAAACTGATTCTGGAAACACTGGTAACTGAGACTGAGAAATTGGTTCTGGTCTGTCTTCAGTTGTTTCACCAGGAAAGTTTGGTTCATCAAACACTACATGTATAGATTCCTCATGCTTGAGTGTCCTTTTATTTAGTACTCTAAAAGCTTTGCTGACACTTGAATATCCTAGAAAAATTCCTTCATCAGCTTTGGGCTAGAAAACATGAAGTTCATCTTTCCCATTATTGTGTATGAAACATTTGCTTCCAAAAGCATGAAAGTAAGAAACATTTGGTTTCCTTCCATTCCAAATTTCATAAGGGGTTTTCTCATGCCTTTTATTCATGAGAGCTCTGTTCTGTGTATATCAAGCAATGTTAACTGCTTCTGCCCAATATCTTTCAGGTAGTTTTCCTTCACAGATCATTGTTCTTCCTGCTTCTTTGAGTGTTCTATTTCTTATTTCAGCTACACCATTCTATTGAGGTGTTGCTGTAGCAACGAGTTGATGTAAAACACCATTTTCTTCACAATATTCAATAATCACATTGTTGGGGAATTCAGTTCCTTTATCTGATCTTATCTTCACAACTGATACTCCTTTCTGATTCTGAAGTCTCTTGAGTAGTTCAATAAGTCTTTTCTTGGTTTCACTTTTCTTGGTTAAAAAGATAACCCGAGTGTATCTTGAAAAATCGTCTACTACCACCAATGTATATTTCTTTCCACTGATACTAATAGGTGTTATAGGTCCAAATAAGTCCATATGTAGTATTTCCAGAACTCTGGTTGTTGACTGCTGAGATTTAGTCTTGAAACTTGCTTTAGTTTGCTTTCCTTGTTGACAAGCATCACATAAGCTATCCTTCTTATATGAGATTTCTGGTAGTCCAATGACTAGCTGTTTCTTGACAAGGGTGTTGATGTCATCAAAGTTTAGATGACTCAGTTTCTTGTGCCACAACCAACTGATTTCTGATTTGGAATGCATAAGCAAACAGGATTCTGCAACGGCAGTTGTCCAATCTACAACATACATATTATCTTTTCTTCTTCCGGCTAAAACAACTTGAAATGTTGTTTCACTGACGACAATGCAGAAATCTTTATCAAACGTAACTTTGTATCCCATATCACAGAATTGACTGGTGCTGAGCAGATTGTAATGTAATCATTCTACTTAAGATAAATTCGTGATTGTGAGTCCATTTCTGATTAAGGTACCATACCCTTTGGTGTATCCAGGTTTGTGTTTAATTCCAAAATTAACTTTTGGTCCATCTTTTGCAATAAAGTTACTGAGACAGTCCTTGCTCTTTGTCATGTGCCTAGAGCAACCACTGTCAATGTACCATACATCCTGCAATAAAAATTAAACATTTTTAGGTACCCTACTCTATTTGGGTCTATGGGGGTCAGTTGTCAGTACAACTCTGGGAATATATCCATTAGGTATTCTTCGGATATTGTTGCACATGTTTTCATATATGTAAGCCACACTCCTATAGTATCTATGCTTGGACTGTGTCTTATTTATATGATCTCTCAGATCTTTTGACTGAAACTTATTTCCATAATGATTTCTATTATTGAAACTTGAATAATAACCATCATTTCTTTTGTACTGGGGTCTATGTTGAGGGCTGTAACGAGTCCTTTGCTGACCTTTGGGCTGAAACTTGTAATAAGTTTTCTGCCCGAAATGATTGTTTTCATCAGTTTGAATATTGCGATCGAGAGATATTCCATCATCATCGATTGGAAATAATCGGCCTTTCCCCTTGATTTTATGAATCTTTGAATAATTAATATTCTGGGATTTACTGTGACTGAAGTTTCTCTGGTTCTTGGCCTGATCAGCTTTAGTAGATTCAACAGTAGATCTATTTTTTCTATTTTCATGATGTTCAGCTGATTTACCTTTTTGGTTGAATCTGTTGTTGTTTATAGCTGATCTTTTTGAAAATTGACGTTGATGTTAACTTGATTGACGTTGAACTTGTTTCACTGGTTCAGCATGCTTCTTAATCTGAGGACATTATTCAGCTATGAACTTAACACCATTTTTGGTATTAGGTTTAGTTGCCTTACTCGTTCCTCTTTTCGAAGTTTGCTGTGTATCAAATCATAAGCTAGTTCTATCTCCATATGGCTTACCAGATTTGAATCCAGTTGCTGAGCTAGACTGAGCAAAAGATTCAATTGCTGCTGCTGATGCAGTAGACTGATCCTGATTCTTTCCTTTGTCAATTTTGCTTAGTTTTAACGTGTTCCGTTCATCATTCAATCTTTTGACATCTAGAATTAGAGATTCTTTCTCAGCTTTGATTGATTTATAACCAGCTTGTATGGTGACAAGCTGACTCATCAAATCGTCAAGAGTTTCTTCTAATTCTGAGTTTCTTGGATTGGAATCGGCTGTTGAAGAACATGCATTTTTCATGGAAATCTGAGCTGAGCTATATTTAGAATTTGATTCACATACCTCATTGGGATATTCCATGTGTTCCATTAAAGCTGTGTCATCTGATTGTCTTTCAGTACCAGCTTCATAGTCTGACTCATCTCCAGCAAGGAGTGCTCTTCTGCCTATTCTTCTTTGATGTGTCTTCTTGGTCAGTTTTGGACATTCAGCTTTGTTGTGTCCAGGCTTCTTACAGTTGAAACAAAGATACTCATCATCTTTTCTTTTCTCAAGAGTCTTCTTGATGAACTTCTGGGTTACAGGATGACCATTCTTCATTCTTCTGATTCTACTCATCATAAGAGGCATTTGTTCCTCCATTTCATCCAACTATTGAAGACTGTTTGTGGATGTTTCTTGAGAATCATTTGATGCTGCTGTAAGTGCTGTGGTTTTTGGTTCTTCCAGAGCTTTGATTATTGCAGCTGTGCTTGTAAAATCTTCACTGAATTCATAAGCTTTCAAATCTATGAAGATTTTGAAGGAGTCCTCTATGTCAAGTCTTTTAGATTCTTCCATAGCAGTGACCTTCATCTTCCATCACATTGGTAATGCCTTCAAGATTCTTGTATTGATTACTTTCTTTGTGTATTCAATCTTGAGTAGTTCTAATTCATCCATGATAGCACTGAATCTTGTCTCCATTTGGTCAATGGTCTCTCCAGTTTTCATCTTGAAATTTTCAAACTTTTGCTTTGCGACTGAGATTTTGTTTTCCTTGATTGAGTCAGTTCCTTCACAAACTAGTTGAAGTTTGTCCCACATTTCTTTAGCAGTTGTGCAGTCTTTTACTTTTAAGTACATGTTGCTGTCAAGAGTTCTGAGGATAAAGTCCATAGCAACATTGTTGAGATTGTTTCGCTTGCGATCATCACTGGTCCATTCAGCCTTGGGCTTTGGAACTCAAACTCGTTCTTCACCAACAGTTTGCATGTGAGTGATCTGAATTGGTCCATCAGTGAGTACGTCCATCATTTCATCATGAGTAGCAGCTAGAAAAGCCTGCATACGACGTTTATATTCATCAAATCATCCCATGTTGCACATAAGCATCATGCTTGCATGCATACGATTGCTATCCATTGTGAGTGAGTGAAAACTGATTCTATAAGAACTGGAATCTGAGCTTTCTTATGAGAACAACTAGAGGAGATTTAGAGCAAATGAGCTTTTAACAATGGCTTGTTAAAGAAACACTGTTTCGATACCAATTGTTGGTCCCTTGGAAAGGCTAACACAAGTTTAGAGGGGGGGGGGTGAATAAACTTGTCCCTAAAACTGGATTTAAAACAAATTAAGGTTCAGTTAAAACTTGCGTTGAGATAAGCTGACTGAGCTGAGTTTAAGTCAAACTGACTTAAGCAAGAAGTGAGCCAACTGGCAGCGGATATAATTCTAGCCTTTTTCTTGATCTTGTTAATGTATGTGAAAGATGAGTATGTTAAACTGAATTCTGGTGAATATCAGTCTGTGAGCTGTGAGTTGTATAACAATCAATTCTCAGAATGCTGTAGATAAATGCTAAGTAAAATAAATGCGTAAAGTAAATGAGGCAAATATTATAGAGGTTCCAGGTGGTGTAATCCTGTCAGTCCTCTCTTCCTCTGTGGTGTAGGAGGAAAATTCTACTAGAACTTCTTGAGGTGAGCTGTTACAAAAAGTCCTAAACAATAGTCCATGGATAATCCCTAGCTTCACTATCTAAACAGTTGTAGAATAGAAAGAATTGCTGCTCTTCAATTTCTTGAACACTGGTCCTTGAAGGGTTACGCATGCCTCTTCACCAGCTACAACCACAAACACAGTCTACCCGACTGCTTATAACAACTGTCCTTGGCAAAACCTTCCCGGTTTGCTTCACAGTCTAAACCTTTGATGTAGAATCAAAGTTGGGTTGAGAATTAATAAATTGATTCTTGCTTGTGGTTCTTCAAAGTGTCTGAATCTGGATAAATTATGTGTAGCTTGAACACTTGAAGAAATTCTTGATATGATCTTGTTATAGCGCAGAGATGATAGCAATTCGAATAACTAAGACTAGTGCACAAAAATGCTTGTTGATCATAATAATTCTTCTTTTTGTTCTTGGTGCAAATTCCTCTATTTATAGTGTGAGGTCCAACGTTCATCTTGCATGAATTCGAATTGTATCAAAGTCTATTTTGTAACGGCTATATTTTCCGACCGTTCTGATGTGTCAGTATTTCATCCAATAACATTGCTTTCTTTAAAACATTCGACTGTACTTTCAGTTTGTTGGATGGCTGACATATAAAACTGAGTTTACTGATCAGTTTTATACTGTGTTTATCAGTTGTCAGTTTCTTGACTGACTTGGAGCATTAACGGAGATTTTACTCTTCTTCAAATATCAGTACTCCATTTTTCATCTGATTATAATTGACTTAATCTGAGTACACCATAAACAATTATCTTCTAAGAACTCATTGTCCTTATGATTCTTAGGTCTTCATACAAGATCCATAAAGTCAGTTCAGGTCACCACAAACTTGCCTGAAGTCTAACTTTATAGTCTCGATTTGTAATCTTCATAACTGAGTTTGAACCCTCAGTTCTTCAATCTTCTATAACTGAGTCTGTGACCCTCAGTTCTTCCTCAACTGAGTTTGAACCCTCAGTTCTTCAATCTTCTAGATAAGCCAACCGAGTTTGTGTCCCTCAGCGGTCTTATCTTCTTCAGTTTCACATTGGTGTATTCTGAGTCAGTTTGTTTATCTTAACGATTTCCAGTTTTCTAAATGACTTCCAGTTTTCAGTTTAACGACACACTAACTATTACGATTAGCATCCGATGTAACCTATACAAATATCAGACTCTAGTAAAACCTATACATTCAATTCTAGACATCTTTTAGCTTTTCACTATAACAGCTAGCTTCAGCACTTCATCAATGAGGTTAAGATATTAATCTGAGTAAATATGATGAATTATCATCAAAACATAAATTTTATTTCCAACAATAATTCACATATAATCAATCTCTTAACAAATAAATAATTAACTAATTACACATGTGACATAATGACGGGACCTTTACTAGTGCTATTATAATCCTTAACCGGTAGTGTACCGGGTTAAATTATAGTTCTAGTCTGGTGAGTCAGGTGTCGAATCCTTAGGGAAACGTGTGGTAATTATGAGTGTGGTTAAACACCAAGAAGCTGTTATTAACTCAATCTGAGTCGCAGTTTTTCCTTTTCCTTTTTAGTAACCGTAGAACAGTAAATAAAACTAAAACAGATATATATAAATATATATAGGTACCAATACAATATATAGGATATAAATACTAGTAATATTATTAGAAACTAGCCAAGAATATGTCACTGAATCAGTATCTCTTTTTAGTAGAAATAGATGTGCTTGATCTTTCCTTATTCTAAGGTTAATCAATTATATATAAACCGGTGTACTCCTAAGCTAGACAACTCCTCCTCACACGAGCGTATGAAATTGTCATATGCCAAAAGTCCTCTGTCTAATGTCATCCTCAAGCTCGGGAACTCCGTTTTGTCATACGGCCGGTATTTTGAGTATTGCTCAATTAAACATGTGATTTTAACGTGATAAACTCTTGAGTCCAATTTTCAATAAGATTTGTTTTTCTAGGACAAATCTGCCCCCGGGTAGGAAATAGAATTATGTTTGTCAGACGGCCAATTTTACCCTCCGGTCTTTCTATTCATGATCGCGTATCCTAACTTCTCTGGTCAGTTCATCATTAGGTTACGATTCTTGTTAAATCGAGTAGCTAATTCAATTTTAACTTTTCATTAAGCGCAAATAGAAAGAGATTCAGTATAATCGATTTTAATTCAATTTTAACATAGTCATCATCTATTTCCCTAAAAAGATAAAACTAATTCAATTTCATATCTTGGCTAGATATAGAGTTAGCCTAATATCATTATAACTAATATATAGATACTAATAACAACAAACAAACATAAATACATTAAAAAGTTACCAGATTACAATTGTAGCGTCAGAGCCGTATTCTCCGGAAATAACAACTCCTTTAGCAACAACGAGCCTTGATAATCCTTCTAAGTATTACAACGATACTTATACTACATTATTATTTCGGCAGAGTGCCGTTTACAGTATTCTGAGAACTAAAAACTAACTAAAGATAAGATATATATATATATATATATATATATATATATATATATATATATATATATATGTGATATATATATTTGTACACTTCCTCCAGCATTTGCATTTGATCTGTATTTATAGGTCGAGGTATAAGGCCGGCCCGGGCGGGTCGATACCAGCGCGGGCCGGTCCAACGATCTGCATTCTCTCTGTCGAGTCCATGTCTTTGGTGGCGAGAGATTCGGCTCGGGCCGGTTTTTTCGGTTCGGGCGGACTTTGAAAAATATCTTTCTTGATTTTCTCTTCAAGCTTTGATTTAATTCTTGATTTTCCATCACACGTACCAAAAGCAGATCAAAAACACGAGCCACAGTAATTCTGACCACAAAAAGTATAAGTTTTACTAAAATTATAACGATAATATCTATTTATAACGATTTAGATTTTTATGAGTTTTTAGATATATTTTTATAGAATTTATACGATATTATCGTAAATACGGTATAAAAAGTCATATAATATAGTTATATTTTTATCATACATCACATAATCTACGAAAATGTATTTTCCTAATTTTCTCACAAGTGAGGCGCCACATTTGCCATTAAAAATAAAAGAAAATGTCTTTTCTATTTTACATATTATTTACCAAATAAATAATATTGCATATTCATTAAATAGACCAACTATTTAATTTATTCTCGAGGTTCCATAAAACGAGAAAACATCGCGTGTTAGGAGCCAACCCGGGGACCATGGACCTATAAAAAGTATCTATAATAAATTGAATAAAATTTTCATCAAACAGAGTATTTGTACTCAACTTATTAATTCCGGAATTACGCCAGCATAAATCCGAAACTGAACTCTATCGATTATAGATATAACTTATTCTCAAAACGTCGAGTCAATAAGTGTCCATTGATATAATCATTATATACAAATTAACCCTCCATAGACTATCCGCAACGAAGCAGGAATGTTTCCGTAAACCTTCTTCATTACATCTTATCCTTATTTACCATTAATCCACTAGTGATCAATCAGTTCATTACCAATATGAACTCCGCGGATCGATCAGTTTCTAGGATTAACAAATAAGGGGATTGTCTTTCTACTTCCTGCAGGAAGGAATGAATTTCATATCTATGAAACACATTCCCAGCTACTCATTCCCGATAGTGCCAACGTGAAAGAGATTCGGCCGCACCTCTTAGCAATCCTTAACGAACACATCAAACCCTATCTTGAAACAAGCAGGAGTCTGCAATCACTTCAGGAATAAGGTTAATCCCTATATGATCATCTTGTGATTCAATAAGATTTCTCAATCACGGAATGCAGATTAAATCTGTCCAGTCCTATATGACTACATCATATATAAATGCCCTACTTAGATAACCAATATCGACGGTCCGGATAAGACGGTAACACCATAAAGTGTTCTAGGCGCATTAATGGTGGTTTAATCAATAGACCCCACACTTTGATTAAGTTCACCACGGACTAATAGTTCAAGTGTATCACCATAAACTTAATCCTCACGTGTGACACACACTGAGTTATATGGCTACATATGATACGACTAGGGGTTTTCAGCAGTGTATTACTTACAAGCATGAAGCAAGTAATAAGATGATAATAAATCTGTCATTTATTAATTATAAAAACAATTACATAAACTGTCTTTCAGGAGCTACTTCAAACAATCTCCCACTTGCCTCTATAGACAAGCAACAATTGTCTTTCGGGCACTACATCCAATAATTTATCATATAACAATCTGTCTGGAACATCCAAATGAGCTTGGGAAGCTCGTCAATCTTCAAATCCTATCATTGCTCGGACTTAAGTTATCAGGCTCTATTCCTCTTCCAGTCTACAATATCTCATCAATCCGAGTTTCCACGATCTCAGTCAATAATCTAAGGTTAGTTTCCGGAATCTTTGGGGTTGACATTCCATGAGATGGGATTCTTCGAAGCTCATTCAAACAATCTCACGGGGTCGATTACATCAATATTATCCAATGCTTCAGATCTTGAATTAATAGATACTGGACACAATATGTTTACCGGGGCAATCCCATTAAATCTAGGAAGGTTACAATATCTCCAGGTGTTGCAATTTGATGATAACCCTCTAGGTGTTGATAGAGATAATGACATTAGCTTCATTACCACCTTGACTAATTCCACCGGCCTAGACGTATTGGAATTGTAAGGAATTCAAATCGGAGGGGTACTACCTTTGGAAATTTCTAATCTATCTAGCAATCTTACAAAATTTGGTCTAGATAATAATCACATATCAGGCAACCTTTCAGAGGGAAATGGAGAGCTTATTGGTTTAATTTTTTTTGCTGTTAACGTTAATTTTCTTTCAGTCAGCATTCCTCTCTCAATTGGCAAGCTTATATACATGAAGAAACTTTATCTCTATGAGAATAATTTTATAGGGGGGATCCATCCATCCATTGGTGACATGTCAGGGTTGTTGATTGTAGCTCTGCAACAAAACATGCTCACCGGTAGCATACCGCTTTCCTTGATAAATCTCACTAAACTGCAAGGATTAGCTCTTTCTCAAAATCATCTAAATGGATCACTCCCTATTTTTTTTATTATGACTCTCTATCACTTGGGCTACTTTTATACCAAAACAACTTTAAGGGATCACTACCCTCAGAAGTGGGCAATCTGAAAAATATGATTTCTCTTAGTGTTTCTGAAATAAAATATTTGGTGAAATTCCAGAATCAATTGGTGGTTGTGAGATGCCGGGAGACCTTGAAGTGGATGGTAACTTCCTATAGGGAATGATCCCATCATCATTAGGACAATTGAAAAACATTTACATCATAGATTTGTCACAAAATAAATTGTCATGGGAAATTCCAGCTTCTTGGAAAAGCTAAAATTCATTAGCCTCTCAATCTTTCCTTCAACATGTTAGAAGGTGATGTTCCAAGAAATTGAGTCTTTGTAAATGCTAGTGCATTGTCAATAGTGGGAAATTAAAGACTCCACGGAGGAATAAAATGCCTCAACTTACCCGAGTGTCCCCCAAAAGATCAAATGGAAAGCTATCAACTCATATAATCATAATCCTAGTGATCTGTATCCTTATAGCCTTGGTTTCATTATTCGGATGCACATATGCAATTTATCAAACAAGAAAATCTAAGAGAGTGCCCTTTTCAACCTCTACGTACGATAAACAACTCCTTCAGATTTCATATGCTAAAATATTGACTTCCAGTCTCCCACCATTGGCTTTTCTTCCGAAACTCACTAGGTGAAGGAAAATACGGATCTGTCTACCGCGGAGTCCTCAAACCAAGTTAGAAAGTAGTTGCTGTCAAAGTGCTTAAACTTCAACTGAAAGGAGCCCACAAGAGCTTCTTAGCAGAATGTAAAGCATTAAGAAACATTCGCCACATAAACCTTGCCAAGATCATTACTTCTTGTTCTAGCATAGACTTCAAAGGCAATGATTTCAAGGCTTTTATTTTGGAATATGTGCCTAATGGAAGTCTAGAAGAATGGTTGCATCAAAATCCATCTGTCGTCGCTAATGAGAAGAAGTTAGGCTTGTTAGAAAGGCTAAACATTGCAATAGACGTTGCTACCACATTTCATTAACTTCACAATCACTCTGAAAATTCAATCGTTCACTGTGATATTAAGCCAAACAACGTTCTCTTAGGCGACAATTTATGTGGCCTGGTGAGTGATTTTGGCGTTGCGGAATTTCTTCCAGCGCCTAATGATATATCTCTTGATATAGAAAACTCCTCAATCGGAATTAGAGGAACAATTGGCTACGTTGCTCCAAGTATCTCATGTTGTGAAATAAGCATTTCATAAATGCTCACATCTTTAAATTACATTATTCATAACTGCTTATATGTCCATAACATTTTATTGGTACAGAATAAGGCATGAGAGGTGATGCATCAACAAAAAAAGGATATATATATATATATATATATATATATATATATATATATATATATATATATATATATATATATAGCTAATCGTAGAAGATAATGAAGAAAATAGAAGCAACAACACTTCAAGAAGGAATATCGATTCCTGTTGCTTATCGATATTTCGAGTAGGAGTTTCATGTTCTTTTGAAATGCAAAACGAGAGGATGGATATCAAAGATGCACTTAATGAACTACAACATGTTAGGAATAAAATGTAGAATCTACTGAATACATTCATAAATTTCCATCTTAGGAATAATATGTTGTAGTATGAATTACTCTTAGAAGAGAAAAAACTAATCGTGTTTGTTTCTCACTTAGCTTCTACCCAAGTTGTTTTCAGAGAAGATTCAAAGTTAAAAGTCTCTGCCACATTATTCGAAGTCTTTTGTGGAAAATAAATTATCAGAAAAAGATCCTTTGGTAATGCCTTTTGCAATAGAATGTTTGAATCATGCATCATGGGAGCCTAAATGAAGCCAGAGACGCCTTTGTTGACCTATCATGTTAAATAAAAATTGACACACACACACACATATTTTTACGGGGCCCGAAGCGTAGGCTTCTTTTGCCTTTAAAGGTACACATCCCTTATTGTTACACTTTCAACAACACTAATCATGTAACTCGTTCAAATCTATCAATCTTCAATGATATGAGCGATGTAATAAGATGTAAATATGAGGTTAAATAACGACATAGTCAATCACTACCTACATGGACACGGTGTGCGTAGCTGATATGCATGGGTCCCACCGTGATCAATGATGTAAAGAACGTATAGTCAGTACCGTTTTATCACGGAACTAGAATTTCCGTAATAAAATGAATTAACGACGCATCAATTCATGAATAAGCACTAGTTTATTTTAGTCAGGGCGATGCAAGTTAGTTGCATCTGGCTCTATGTGGCCTAGGATTTTCAAATTTGAACCACAGAAAATAATCAAGAAATTAAATTAATAGGAAGTGGGTCAAAAGGACGTATTAAGATTAAAAATCAGCAATCAGGACAACTTTAATTTTATTTGGTTTATAAAGACAAAAATAATAAAAGAATACCAAATTACCTTTTTCATATATGTATAAATAAATAAATAAAATTAATGTTATTCTCTCTCCTACTTGATATTTTAAATGGCTATATCTTTTTATATACAACTCGGATCATCGTAATTCTTTCACCATAATTCATATTATTTTGTCCTATTTATTTTGATATCTCATTTGATCTTTTCTAGCATAGTTTTGAAAATCAATTTTTTTTATAGATTCATATGATGTACTAAGAGTGAAAATGATGATGCAGTAACAATGAAGTTGAAGATACAGTAACACTGAAATTGAAGATGTAGTAACATGAGATACAGTAATAATGAAGTGGACGATGCACTTACACTAAAATTGAAGATCCTGTTTCAATGATGTTGAAGATGCGGTAACATGTGTAGATGCACTTTGTTGGGAATAACATTTAGTTTTGATGATGATTCGTCTTATTCAAGAATATGTTTGTTTACACCCCATTGATGAAGTGCAGAAACTAGCTGTTATAGTGAAATGCTAAAAGATGTCTAGAACTAAATGTATAAGTTTTACTAGAGCCTGATAATTGTATAGGTTATATCAGACAAGCATTGTATTAGAAAGAAGTGTTGTAAAACTGAAAACTGGAAATCATCTAAGAAACTGGAAAGATAGTTATATGAAACTGACTCAGACTACACCAAGAACTGACGTTCACTCAGAATTGAAGAAGGTAAGTTCGCTGAGGGACACAGACTCAGTTGAATTATCTAGAAGACAGAATAACTGAGGGTTCAAAACTCAGTTATTGATGATTTAAGAACTGAGTGTTCAAACTCTGTTTTTGAAGACGAAGTCGAGACTATAAAGTTAGACTTTAGGCAAGTTTGTGGTGACCTGAACTGATTTTATGGATCTTGTATGAAGACCTAAGAATCATAAGGACAATGAACTCTTAGATGATATATGCTTATGGTGTACTCTGATTAAGTGAATTATAATTAGATGAAAAACTGGAGTACTGATATTTGAAGAAGAGTAAAATCTCAGTTAATGCTCTAAGTCAGTCAAGAAACTGACAACTGACGAACTCAGTATAAAACTGTTCAGGAAACTCAGTTTTATAAGTCAGTCATCTAACCAAGTGATGGTACAGTCCAACGTTGTAAAGGAAGCAATTCTATTGGATGAAATACTGAAAAGTCAGAACAGTCACAAAATATAGCCATTACAAGATAGACGCTGTTACAATTCAAATTCAAGCGAAATGAACGTTGGACTTACACTATAAATAGAGGAATTTGCACCCAACAAAAAAACACCAAGAATTAATAAGATTACAAGCATTTTTGTGCAGGAGTCTAGTTCATTTGATTTATCGTCTATATCTGTGCTAACAAGATCAATCAAGAATTTCTTCAAGTGTTCAAGTTACACAGAATTTATTTAGAATCTGACACATTGAAGAACCTCAAACAAGAATCAATTTATTGATTCTCAGCCCATCTTTGATTCTTAATCAAAGGTTCAGACTGTGAAGCAATCCAGTGAAGGATTTTGCAAGTACAGTTGTATCAGCAGTCGGGTAGACTGTGTTTGTGGCGATAGCTGGTGAAGAGGCATACGTAACCCTTCAAGGACCAGTGGCTCAAGCATTTGAAGAGCAGCAATCCAACCTGTTCTTTGACTGTTTAGATAGTGAAGCTATGATTAGCCCAGGACTATTGTTCAGGACTTTTTGTAACAGCTCACCTCAAGAAGTTGTAGTAGAATTTTCCTCCTACACCATAGGGGTAGAGAGGACTGATAGGATTATACCACCTGGAACCTCTATAACTCATGTTTTATTTACTTTACGCACTTACATTCTTTTACAGCATTTAATTATGTTCATACAGCATACTGAAGAACTAATTGTTACACTGAATCACAGCTCACAAACTGACATTCATCAGAATTCAGTTTAGCACACTCAGCATTCAAAGAGAATAACAAGATCAAGAAAAAGGCTAAAAATTATATCCGCTGCCGGCTGACTCAGTTTTTTTAAGTCAGTTCTGACTTAGACTCAGCTCAGTCAGCTTAAATCCGCACAAGTTTGAATTGAACCTAAATCGCTTAAATCTAGTTTTTAGTGACAAGTTTATTCACCTCCCCTCTAAACTTGTGTCAGCCTTTCCAAAGGACCAACAATTGGAATCGGAGTAGAGTTTTCTATTATGACTTAGTGCAAGTAACTGGTAATCAATTTTTTCGATACCAACAACTGGTATCGAGCAGTGTTTCTTTAACAAGTCATTGTTAAAAACTCATTTGCTCTATTCCTCCTCTAGTTGTTCTTATTAGAAAGCTCAGTTTTCACTCTTTATATAATCAGCTTTCACTCAATCACAATGGATAACAATCAGTATGCCAGACAAATGCTTATGTGCAACATGGATAGATTTGACGAATACAAACGTCGCATGCAGGCTTTTCTAGTAGCTACTCATGACGAGATGTTGGACGTGCTCAATGATGGACCAATCCAGATCACTCACATGCAGACTATTGGTGAAAATTAATTTCGAGTTCCAATGCCCAAGGCTGAATGGACCAGTGATGATCGCAAGTGAAACAATCTCAACAACGTTGCTATGGACTATATCCCCAAAACTCTTGATAGCAACATGTACTTGAAGGTGAAATATTGCACTACTGCTAAGGAAATGTTGGAAAAACTTCAGTTATTTTGTGAAGGTACTGACTCCATCAAGGAGAATAAGATCTCAGTTGCAAATCAGAAGTTTGAGAATTTCAAGATGAAATCCGGAGAGACCATTGACCAAATGGAGAAAAGATTCAGCGCAATCATGGATGAACTGGACCTACTCAAGATTGAATATACAAAGAAAGTAATCAATAAAAGAATCTTGAAGGCCTTGCCCATGTGTTGGAAGATGAAGGTCACTGCTATGGAAGAATCTAGAAGACTTGACATAGAGGATTCCTGTAAAATCTTCTCAGATCTGAATTCTTATGAATTCAGTGTAGATTTTACAAGCACAGTTGCAATAATCAAAGCTCTGGAAGAACCTAAAACCACAGCACTAGCAGCAATATCAAATGATACTCAAGAAACATCCATAAATAATATTCAACAGTTGGATGAAATGGAAGAACAAATGGCCCTTATGATGAGTCGAATCAGAAGGATGAAGAATGGTCATCTAGTAACTCAAAAGTATATCAAGAAGACTCCTGAGAAAAGGAAAGATGATGAATATCTTTGCTTCAACTGTAAGAAGCTTGGTCACTACAGAGCTGAATGTCCAGAACTGACCAAGAAGACTCAGCAACGAAGAACTGGAAGAAGAGCATTGTTAGCTGGAGATGAATCTGACTACGAAGCTGGTACCGAAAGGTTATCTGACGATACAACTTTAATGGCTCACATGGAAGATTCCAATGAGTTATGTGAATCAAATTCCAAATACAGCTCAGCTCAAATTTCCATACAAAATGCATGTTTTTCAACAGCCGATTCCAATCCAAAGAACCTAGAATTAGAAGAAACTCTTGACAAATTGATGAATCAACTTGTCACCATACAAGCTGGTTATGAATCAATCAAGATTGAGGAAGAAGCTCTAATTCTAGAGGTCAAAAGATTGAAAGATGAGTTGAACACGTTATTGTTGAAATAGTGTCCTCAACCCAATCGGGTTGGACCGGATCCGACCGGGTCGGATCATTTTACTATTTTTTTTTTGTGTTTATACATATATTAAATGGCTTTTCTGTTGTCATATATACGTTCTTTTAAAGAACCAATTATGAATTGTTATATGATAACGTCCTTAGTATTAAACTGTGATAGAGAAACAATGATAGGCGATTATGGTTGATGAGATCTATAATCACTTTAATAAGTTTGATACTTAAATGTTTCTAGGCTGATGTATTATTAAACAGGGCATTGATATTATAAACAGACTATCACGTATTAGATGTCTTCTGTCTTTAGGGCAGGGATAGATCTCGTCTATCGAAGTGTAGAGACACTTGGACTGTACGTGGACATGTATTAGAGAATGCGTACGTTAGACTGACCCACTTACACGGTTAAGTGTCACACTATGTGGCGGTTGTGTAATTATCCTTAGGACCGGAGTCTTCATGGCATCACGGTGTGGGTTGTCATGCTTTGACACTATTGAGGTTTCAACTAGCCACGGGGCGATCATGCGGTAGTGATTGGGTGTGATACTGAAGCATGCAGAGTATACATGTTTGGTCGTCTGGAAATCGCGTACCCTATCAGTAAGGTGAATATCCGAAAGGGCCTTCTTATAAGGAATATCTTACTCACGTGAATCTTTGCAAAATGGAAGTAAATGAGTTACTTCGAGAGAGCATGATATCCAGATTATATGATACGGTCGTTAATGTTTGACACTCAACGTATGATAGTATGGATATTATTACACTGATAGGAGTGTAATTTACATGGTAACTATTTCACATGAAAGGTAGTAGTCATTGCATTTGACTCTTCCAATGATTGGGGGTCACGGTGTGTTGCTAGACGCTATCCCGTGAACTTTAGGCATGAAGGGCATTTTCTGAAATTGCTCTTTGTGTCTACGTCCAACATATTCGGAAGCCTATCGGGTCACACACATAAGAACATCTAGCCACATTAAAATGTGGTTATAGTTGATAGCCAAATAAGGAAAGTTTATCTCGTACTATAAAGATTATAGTGGTAAATTAATATGGTGGTATTTATTTATTATGAATAAATTAAATACAAGATATTAATTATATTGATTAATTAAATATACAAATAATGTATGTGTGTCGAAAATATATATGTATATTGATACACATGTATTTTTCAAATTAATTAATCATAGTATTATATTAATCATGTTGACTAATTAAATATATATGTATGGATATATATGTTGCGCATATTTTTATGTATATGTTGATACACGTGATCACTATATTCATATTTTTATGTATATGTTGACATTGCATTATTTATTAATATTAGATGTTAATATATATAGATTTGCACACATGTGTAAACTGATTTATGGTAATATAATAAAAGATAAATATAATAAATATAAGATATTGACAATATCTTGGAAATATTTAATATAGGATATTAAATTAAATTAGATAAATCAATCAATTATATTTTCCTTATTTTATTGGGAAAATGTTTTCTTCTCCTCCACTCTATTGGGGCGCCACCTTTGACTATAAATAAGAGGTGGGTGTCAAGCTCTTTTGTACATCATAATTCTAAGAGCTAATAGTTCTTGTGAAAAAATAGAGAGAGTTTTGAGAGAGAGAAAAGGCCGGTCTAGCAGCCGGATTTTTCTAAGTAGCAATCCAATGGTGGATTCCGGCGGGTTGTTCGCGTGGACTAGCGGTAGAGGCCGAACGCTTGGGCGGCTCCGTGCATCGCTACTCTCCTTAGACGGTCAAAGCATCGATCTTTTAGATCAAGCAAGGTAACCACCGTCTTTAGCTTATTTGTTTATTGCTTAAACGAAGTCGATCTTGGATCGATAGGAAACAAATGTTAGAATTCTGCTGCGTTCCCGCGTAGATTTCCTAACAGTTGTATCGGAGCGAGCTTCGAGCTTAAGCAATAAGCATGTTTATTTGCATAGTTAATTTTATCGTTTAAATCACGTAATTAAAAGATGAAAGATTTTTTACACGCAAAACGATACACGAAAAGAAAAAAAAAGGATCCGGTGGTGCTCGGCCGACTGGCGGCGGCACCACCATCGGCGGCTGGTCGGCGGCGGCGGCGGCGGGGCAACCTGCTGCCGGCGTCGGTTGACTGGTCAAAGATGGAGGATCCCTAAATTTTGTTTGGTGTATTTTGTGATTCAATATGGTTCATAGTTGTGATTGGTAATTCCTTTTTGTTAACTTTGTTTGGAATAGACCTAGGCCCTTTCCAAATATTTGATTTGTGAAAATGCCTAGGCCTAGGCTACTTTCAAAATTTTGATTTTGGAAAGTGGCCAGGCATATTAACCAAAATATTGGCCTTTCCAAATTTTGTTTGGGATAGGCCTAGGCACTTTTCAAAATATTTGATATTGGAAAAATCCTAGGCCTAGGCCCTTTTCAAAATTTTAATTTTGGAAAGGGCCAAGGGAGATGCCTTTTGGTTTAGGAAACCAAAGACATCACTTTTGATTAGGAATCAAAAGGAAAGAAACAAAAGAGACCTAATTTTAATTTTGATTTATTTTTTGGAATAGTTCTAATTAATTAAAATTGAAATTAAAATCGTTTAAAATTAACCGTTAATTTTATTTCGATTGAAATCATTAATTAATTAAATGTTAATTAGTTAATTGATTGGATAAAATCATTTAATAGATTAAACGTTAATTGATTAATTAAGACTCAAGTAGTTAAATTTTAATTTTATCTTTTTCATAAGATGTTATTGTATGTATTAGATATATTAGATATAATATGTTTATATGGACCCTGATTGATCATGGACTCGACCAATAGGATATATGTGAATGATTTAATTTTATGTTGGTTTTAAAATTGTCCTAGACCGTTATGAAGAACGTGACCTAGTTTATTTTCTGTATTTATCCCATTCCCGTTAGCTCCCCCCGTGTGCGGCGGGTGTATTTATTTTATTAGATAGAATTAAATGTAAAGAAATTGAGCAGCAGATGGAGACCAAAGAAAGAAGAATAAAGATCCATTTGGAGATGGAGCATCAAAGATCCTATTGGCGGTTGCAGCTACCCTTAGATTGTGACCCGCAGTTTCGTCAGTTTGTATTCGAAACCGCACCTAGGAAAAGCCCATTATCATACCGGTTACTTTACGCATTTATTTATTTTGTGATGTATTTATTTTATATGATACGATAGATGCATGACTATGCACGATCTAGATAAATGTGTAGGATGTATGTCTAAAGTGATAGATATATTTGATGAGACCATAATTAAAATTAATTAAGTGAATTAATTTACGTAAATACTTCCACAACAAAAATCAAGTCGAAATATTGTCTCCCAATATTATAGCGACGGTGAAGAGCCCTTGTTCGGATCCAACTGATTGGCCCTCATTGGGAGTTGACCTACCACGGGTATATCGTCGTTATTGAGATATGATCGTATGAGATCTCGCGAATATTGGGTTATGACTTGACTAGAATATTGCGGTGATTGGCCCTCGTCAGGACCGTCTTATTCTAGAGGCAAGGGGTTGACTACTACATAAAGATGTGAATTGTCAAAGAGTTGACTAGTCAACCACCAAGAGTCACATAGAGATGTGATTGGTAAGTGTTACATACCTTTCGAATTATTCTGGTTGATCAGCCCTCGTCGGGAATCAGGGTAACCAGATGGGATCTTGGCCACTAAAGAATTTTGAAAGATTCTTGAAAGTCAAATTGGAAGTAGTTGACTAGTGAGAGCAAAATCATAAATCAAAAGACCATTTTTTATTTTGCGTGTATAAACAACAACACTCTTTTATCTTAATTTTTATGTTGTAGTTTTAGCAAACTTTATATTTATGTTTAATTATCGATTAGTAAAACCAAATTATGACTGTTACCTTTTGAGAAATGTTCTCAAATATGGTTAAGTAATTTTAATCCTTTTAAGCAATGACACGAGCAATCCCGTTATAGTAGTTAGAGACAAGGAGACTACATATTTGATGGATTACTCCAAGGCTTTAATTATAAATGAAAGCGGAAGCTCATGATATGATTAAATCATTTGAAATAAGTTTCAACGAATTAATCATATATTGTATACGATCCAAGATGAACATTCAGTCATACGAAGATAATTCAAACGTTGGATAAGAATGACCACATCTAATTTGGGAAATTTTGATTTCAAAATTGTAAGATTTAAGTATCGACTTAATTCTATCATTGCTTAAAGGTTGATTAAATAGTCAATGTTTTGAATACGATTCAAAAGGTTAAATAAACTATTTAATAAACTTTAGGTTTTCTTTATGGAAGGAAATTAAAGACATAGCTCTTGTTATCTTTCTTAAGTCTTATGAAGACTACAATAAGAAACAATTTTCAAGTGCTCAAAGGATTAAAAAGGAAAGTTAGGGCATGTGCTTAAATAGAGAACTTATTGAAGTTTCTATTCTAGGCAAGTGAGTTGAGATAAGTCTATCTAAGTTCAAAGTCGACTCTATGATATATGATGTCTTATGAGTGTGATTAAATTAGAATGATTAAATGCAGAAATGGAAAGTGAAGCAAACGTTGTGACACTTACCATATTCTAGATCTAGTAAACCGATAAGGGAACTAAATAAATGTTATTATGTTCCGGTTCTTTTGAAGAACATGTTTTTTGTTGCTTGTTAGGGTTTAGTAGACATATTCAATTGTAAGGAATAAATGTTATTCCGAAAGAGTTGAAAGGTCACTGAATCTAACATACTATATTGATGTCACTACATAGTTGATATATGTGATGAAATTTCAACTAAATATTTGTATGGCTGTTATCCTTAATATTTGGTGGTCGTTCTAGACTTAGTCTCTATGGATGGGAAGCGTGTGATCAGATGTTATTCTGATGACGTCTGAACCATGTGGTTATGAATCATGTGGGTAATACGTATCTTATCTAAAGATGACTGAAATACCCTTTTATGAAAAGGTTATTAAAATCTAGAAAGTTGTCAAAAGCCTATACATACCGATATTTGTTGGCTCATGACAATTAATGCCACAAATAAATTTTGTTAATCTCTAAGACTTTTTTTAGAAATAGTCAAGTGTACTCAGTGAAGTGCATAATTCGGAAAGCTCGAAAAGTTCGAGCTAGCACGAATATGTGATTGATGAACTACTTAGGAATTAATCTTCAATTAGATTGAAATAATTAATACCTGAAGGGTGTTTCAGAAGTCGTCTGAAAGGAATGAGATTCTCCCTTGAAGGATACCATCTTGGGATACACAATTAGATTGTGCTCCTAAAATGGAAACAACACTTTATATGATAAAAGGTGTGACGCAAGCAATGCGAAGGATCCCTTACCCGTTTCGGGATAGTGCCCGTATACTTAACCGAGTTCCAAAGAATAAAGGTTGAATAAATTCCATATTAGATATGGAAGACGATAATGTCAAATCTATCTTAACCGATGATTTGAAGTTGTCATAGGCAAAGTCAGAAAGACTTGGAGCCTAGTACGACATATGCAACTTTGTGGAATATCTTAGCAAGTACGCTAGATATTATTTACTTGTCCGCGGAGCAAAATTTTTGTCTCCAAACATGCTGCCTTCTAGAGGAAGTGTTGTGGGAGTAAGTTAGATCTCAAAAGAGTTTGAGAACCACAAAGATATATTCAACCATTGGAACAAGAGCAGACGCTGAATAGTGATAGGGTGTAAAACACTGCTCAGTGCACACAAAAGTTCTGTAAGTCTGTGGATAACCTCAAGCCCAAAAGGGCTGCTGGTATGTTCATCTTGATGAATGAATATCTCACGACTTATGAAGGAATGTTTAAAAGGCAAGATTGAGAGATATGGCTAAGAGCCATAATATCTGGATTAGATTCCATCAGTGACAACCAGGTTGTGAACCTAGTCTGTCTCACCTAGAGGGAATGACCCTGAAAGGCTGATGTGGATAGTAATATGATTACAAGAAGGCTATAGTGACGGCTGCAGGGTACGGGGTGTAAACCTTGTAATTATCTTTATGCCTCCAGCTGAACCCAGTTCTATTCAGACTATGCTTGTTATAACTTCGTATCATGGCTATATGATAGTGTTGAAGACGTTGGGCAGATAGCTCGATGTTGATAGACGATAACATGATATTTAAGCCCATGAGATCCATTTATGGACTCAAATAAGTTTCTCTAGACGATTTCTTTGTTTGATAATCAAAGGATTTTGATTTAGTCAAAAGAAGGGATATGCCCCATGTGCAATATGGATAGTGGGTGTGTGTATGATTTTTGAGTAAGGTATTGGATATCTCTCTCGAGAATTAGTACCCCATGTCACAGTCAATTAACGTTTGGTAGTTCAAGGTCTTTACGAAAGCACTTGGATTAGCAGTTCTTATTTTAAAAATAAGAATCTGTAGTGATAGATTTAACTGCTGTTAGATTATAGTTTACCTTTATAGATGTGATGCTAAAAGAGTTTAGCATAGATCGCGACGGGGATACTGCTAGCCTGTGTTCTCAAGATCTATCTATGTTAGGACGTTCTTCCTAAAGATAAGGTGACAGATGATGCTTATGGAAGGTTTCCTTCGCTACTGCGATATGAACCATCTTATAGGTAATGCCGGATGTTCATAGTCCATGAATAGTCATGAGCAAGTATGAAAGTAAATCTGGTGAATTTCGAGAATATCTTTAAACAAGTTAAGGATGGTTTCCTAGTTTGTCGAAACTTGGAAGAGAATAAATATAGTTATACAGACGTATATCCTGAGTCTTACGAAGGCAAGTGGGAGCTACGGTTGGGGTTTGCAGTCACCTTGATTAAGTGATACAGTGAGCTGGAAATGTTCTTGGCTATGGGTCACTATAAATTCTACAACTAGGCCAAACACATTAGTGCCTTGAAGGCACAGCGGGAGCTGTACATGGATCTAGGAGGTTCATTCCTGAACCTTATATGGTTCTTTCACCTTTTCTATATAGCTGATATAGTAAGTGGATTCATTGCTTGAAGCAAGGACCGGGGTCTTGTCAGAGATCCGTGTGTGTGTTGAGGTGGTTCCTTTTGACTTGGTCATTTGGAGCATAGTATGAAGATAGTCTAAGTCCCCACGGGTAGCGATCCGTTCATGGCTAAGGCTAGTTGTGAGTATTGCATGAAATTCTTGTGTTTCAACTTGGACTTGTGTGTGGGAGTGATTGGTTTTAGGCCAAGTGGGAGATTGTTGAAATAGTGTCCTAAACCTAATCGGGTTGGACTGGATCCGACCGGGACAGATCATTTCTACTATTTCTTTGTGTTTATACATATATTAAATGGCTTTTATGTTGTCATATATACGTTCTTTTAAAGAACCAATTATGAATTGTTATATGATAACGTCATTAGTATTAAACTGGGATAGAGAAACCTTGATAGGCAATTATGGTTGATGTGATTTCTAATCACTTTAATAAGATTGATACTTAAATGTCTCTAGGCTGATGTACTACTAAACGGGGCATTGATAGTATAAAAAGACTAGCACGTATTAGATGTTTATGAAGACGAAGTCGAGACTATAAAGTTAGACTTTAGGAAAGTTTGTGGTGACCTGAACTGACTTTATGGATCTTGTATGAAGACCTAATAATCATAAGGACAATGAACACTTAGATGATATATGCTTATGGTGTACTTTGATTAAGTCAATTATAATCAGATGAAAAACTGGAGTACGGATATTTGAAGAAGAGTAAAATCTCAGTTAATGCTCCAAGTCGAAGAAAGAAACCGACAACCGATTTAACTCGATATAAAATGATCTGAAACTTCGCTTTTATAAGTCAGTCATCCAACCAAGTTATGGTACAGTCGAACGTTGTAAATGAAGCAATTCTATTTGATGAAATACTGACAAGTCAGAACGGACACAAAATATGGCCGTTACAAGATAGACGTTGTTACAATTCAAATTCAAGCGAAATGAACGTTGGACTTACACTATAAATAGAGGACTTTGCACCCAACCAATAAACACCAAGAATTAACAAGATTACAAGCATTTTTGTGCAAGAGTCTAGTTCATTCGATTTATCGTCCATATCTGCGTTAACAAGATCAATCAAGAATTTCTTCAAGTGTTCAAGATACACAAAATTTATTCAGAATCTGAGACATTGAAGAACCACAAACGAGAATTAATTTATTGATTCTCAGCCCAACTTTGATTCTTAATAAAAGGTTCAGACTGTGAAGCAATCTGGTGAAGGATTTGCCAAGGATAGTTGTATCAGCAGTTGGGTAGACTGTGTTGTGGTGGTAGCTGGTGAAGAGGCATACGTAACACTTCAAGGACCTATGGCTAAAGCATTTGAAGAGCAGAAATCCAACCTGTTCTTTGACTGTTTAGATAGTGAAGCTAGGATTAGCCAAGGACTATTGTTTAGGACTTTTTGTAACAGCTCACCTCAAGAAGTTCTAGTGGAATTTTCCTCCTACACCACAGGGGAAGAGATGACTGACATGATACGCCACCTGGAACACCTATAACTCTTGTTTTATTTACTTTAAGCACCTACATTATTTTACAGCATTAAAATTCTGTTGATACAGCATACCGAAAAACTGATTGTTACACTGAATCACAGATCACAAACTGACATTCATCAGAATTCAGTTTAGCACACTCAGCATTCACAGAGAATAACAAGATCAAGAAAAAGGCTAAAAATTATATCCGCTGCCGGTGGACTCAGTTTGTTTTAAGTCAGTTCTGGCTTAGACCCAGCTCAGTCAGCTTAACTCCGCACAAGTTTTAACTGAACCTAAATCGCTTAAATCTAGTTTTTAGTGACAAGTTTATTCACCCACCTCTAAAGTGTCCGCCTTTCCAAGGGACCAAAGCACTTTGAGTGCTAAACATCTAAACATTTGATGCAGTGACAATAATAGTTTATCTTTATCTTTTTTTTGGGAACTGAAAGCATTCTATTTATTCTCCAAAGTCAATTACACAAGCATGAGCAACATGAGTGGGAGGGGGGACGAACCCCATTATACACAACTAACAAGGCCGAGCCCTTATCTCGCTAAGAAATGTGCTGGCACATTACCCTGTCTTTTATTAAAATAAAAAGAAACAGATACAAAAGCAGGTAAGAGCCTACGACAATCTTCAATTAAGTTTCCCACCGGAGACAAATCGTGAGAATTATCTAGAAGCTGCTGATTAGTAGTCAAAGAGTCGCCTTAAAAAATCACCCCAAAAAAACCCTATGTGAGTGCATAAACCAGAGCATGGTAGATCACCAATGTTTCGCCAGCTAGAACAGTAAATCTGCCCTCAAGCCGTTTGGGGAAATGTGGATGATGTTACCGCTACTATCTCGAAGAATACCCCCAATGGTTGTCTTTTCATCATCAAAAGCTGCGTCTACATTGAATTTCAAAGAATCAAACGGGGGTGGTTTCCATTTAATTTTGGATGGAGGTGAAGCCACATTGTCACTTCGTTTTAGCATAGTTGTGACCAATTCATTTGCTTTAGAATCTACCCGAGCGATGATAGCAGTGACATGAACATCTTTCTTCTCGAAGATTCATTTGTTTCAAGCCTTCCAAATATGCCATAGAAGGTAAACAATTTGGACATTTTCCATATCTTCTTTCAACCGCATTAAATCGTCAAAAAAGTCAAAAAAAGATTGATACCTGCGGTTCTTCCAGAACATATCCCCTTCACATTTCTTCCAAATTGTCACATTATCTTCATTGATACTTTTTCAAAACAAAATCATGCATCACTACATCTTCATTCACACTTTTTAATGACCAAATTAGGTGTTACTGCATGTTCAGTAACACTTTATGAAACACAAATCATATGTCACTACATCTTTATCGACACTTTATCAATACAAAATCATTTGTTTCTGCATCTATGATGTCACTACATCTATAATGTCACTGCATCTCCATTTCTCTTCTTTCTCATTGCCGTCACTACATATTCATCCGAATTGTTTCGGGAGCTCAAAGGTCGACGGGGTGATATCACAAATCGGGCTAAAAGCTCTATTTTATTTCTTGTCTTTGTTACTTTATGAAAAGAGTTTTATTTTTATTTTTAAAAGGTGGTATTTTTTAGTATGTATATTATTTTTGGAGAAGATTTACCATTAATTTCGGGCATTTAATTTGGCAACATTAATTCATATTAAATACAAGATGAATAAACAGGCACGTTCATAAAAAAAAGTAGGAAAATTGTTTCTAAAAACAAATGTGATTTAAATGAGGGTATTATGGGATATTCACTTGTATATTCTCTTTAAAAACCACTATTTCACTGTCGCTTTCATCCAAATTAGATTAAAATCCGTCTTTCTCAGCTTTTTCCTATTTTTTGTATCCTATCAAAGTACTGCATCAATTAGACAATAAGCGCGCTGTTTATTAAAGCAAGTTAAAATTAAAATGAACACTTCAAAAGTACTTTGAACACACACTTCTCGATCACTAGCTAATGTGTCGGCGCGAGGATAATTTGGATGCCGTACAAGTTGCATTTCAGAGAAAATTCAAAGTCTTTGAGTCTTTATGTGGAATATTGATTGACAGAAATTTAAATTTTTTTATAGCTTGCTGCTTAAAATTCTATGTTTTAGATTGTTACCAATCTTGGTAATTAAATAGTGTGGGGATCCAGATCCTCTGCTGCAAAGACCTACTATGATTTCTACGGTGGATGAAAAATCAACAGGGCCTTCAAATTTTTTTACGGTACTACTATTTATCATCAACCATAGGATCACATGAGGGTCTTCATAGTAGAGGATTCAGACACAAATGGCGGGGTCTAGTTTGATGTCACGATATTACCTTTTATTATAATTTTTATATGTATTTTCGAATTAATGTATTTGGTGGATTACGTCATTTAACTAGCAAGTGACGTCGGCTAAGTCGTTAGCTTATAGGGGTGTAAACGGATGTCACTGGGGGTATGTTGAATGTAATTGTCTGATCTTCTCCCTTATCAAGAAAACTTCTCCTCCTTTGCCCCCTATTTCTTATCTTCTCTACCCTTAATTTCATTTAATTACCCGGTTAATTGCTCAATTCGTAACATTTGGTATCAGAGCGTGTGATCATGCCGCCTGTTGCAGTTTGTTCAAAATTTGATAAGTCAATATTGTGATCAAACTCACTGAATTGGAACACGTTTGGCGTTAGAAGTGGTTCTTCGGACCTACTCAAAGGACTGGAATGAGTGTAGAAGATTATTACGCTAGATTTCATGATTGGAAGGAACAAATGGTTGGCTAATCATTCTCGGCTGAAGAAGAGGAATATGATGTTGGATTCATTGATAATTTGAGGTGGGATATTCGATTCAGAGTTGTTTCTAAATTCTTGTTGAGTATGAGTAGATTGATTGTTGCTTTTTATGCTCGAAAATTTGAGGAAACAATGATGTTTATAGAAAAGAATCTCTAGAAGATCAAGTCAAACAGGGTGGCTGAAGGAATCCGATTTGAGCTTATCATCGAAGAACAACTAGTGCAACAGCCGATCGAAGAGCAGCAGGTTGAAGATCCATGATCGCGTGTAAGTTGCTAACGTCGATATTACTAGCAAGAATACTAGGTACATCGTAGTATAGTAAATGCGAGTCAAGGTCGATCCCACAAAGACAATGCAACTTAATTTAATGATAAACTATTCTAACCTAATTAAGGAGCGACATAGATGGTCTTTGACCAACAATAAACATGACAGTAACTTGGCATTTCTCCCCCTCTTCCCACCGATCTACTAACTTGGATTAGTGAATCTTTATGTTTACTTCCCCACACAATTTCCTTAAATTAATCGAGCGAGCTCTTGATTTAATTATAAGCTACGGGTGCAACTGCTAACCCTATCTACTCCGACCATGGTAGTAGACAATCTATACGCAAGCTACCCTCCTTAATTGGTCCATAATAGCCCATACGCAAAAAGAACTAAAATTACCGATATCGAGCGCTAGCTCATACCGCTAACCCGCCGAGACAACTGTCGATACTGATCAGCACGTTTCTAGGGTCCATCAAGATTATGTCCAAATTAACACTTCACTATTCATATTTCATGTTTATTTTACGATTACAATAAGCAGATTGGTCAGATCTAACCTACTGTTAATTAAACTATCGATCAATGTAGCTGCAGTGAATCCCAGATTTAGGTTTTATAAATATTGCCTTGGTAAACCGGTATAGACCACCAGTTTACCGGGGTCAGCTTTTCCTATTTCTGGATCTACATTGCTCAATTATGATTTATCTAAGTAAATCAGGGGGTCGTTAAACATGCAAATTACCTAAAACACATAAATACGAACAGATCTACCATATTGAATACAAAAAGGAATGTTCAATGCATCATACCTTCAACAATGGAGATCTAGCTCGATTTACTCAAGATAGAGATGGTAGAGAAAGGGAGAAAACCAGAAATAACTCCTCAAAAGCTTGGAATAACTTTACTTCATCCAATTGTATCATGTATATAATATAATTGAATTCTTATCAAAACCTTATGTAATAATCAGTATATGCGGCTTTATATAGATACAACAGCCGACTTATGACTCATAGAAACCCTAACCGACCTAGTAGATGCGGCATAATTGATTTCTTGTTCCTCAAGGCCCTCGGTTTACCGGACCTAGCCCTCGGTAAACCGGGCTGACTTTTCCTCTTTTTCTTCAGTAGACTTCTGACTTCTTCTACTCGGCCCAACATGCTTCTTTTGGTCCAATGCTTATATATCCTCAGATTCAGTACATCTTATAAAACGCATAAAACGAGACAAAACAGCACCAAATCTTCAGGAAAATAACACAGATGCAGAATTACAATCCTAAGGACATACACATAGCATTTAACATATATTCCATACAATAACGAGCCTATCTATCCTCTCTTGATTAGAATTCAGGGGGAATAAATGTATAATTAATATTACAATTTAAGGCGTTATCAATCCACATTCTACTACTTCATTCGAAGTCACATTGAAGAGACAAGTGAATGAAGATCCTAAATCAGCCATAACAATAGAGGATCCGGTTGTTGAGGGGAGTCAGCCTAATGTGCAGTCGAGCGGAGTGTAACAAGTTGATACTCTTATCTCTATTACTTCAGTTGCAGAGATTCTGAAGGAACAAGTAAATGAGCCATATGCAGATTACATGTTCGATGAATTGCCAAGGCCGTTCTTAGTTGAGCAAAGTGACAGAAACGCAAGAACTGTTGGCAAGGGATGTGTTGTGCTTTCTTTGTTTGGTCTGCAATCAGTTTTAGGCCATATGGGTGATACAACCGTCGGTGATTCAAGTAAGGGTTCTACTAAGGTAAGGATTGGAGGAGTGCCATCGATTATGGAAGTTTATTTACGCCAAAAAGGTTATGGAGGTGATGCATACAAAGTGTTCGATGAAATGCCCAAGCTATTTTTAGTTGATCCAAATGAAGAATCATATGCTAACAAAGATTCTATAACTTCAATTGATTGTGTCCCACTAGCTCTTGGTTTAGCGAATGGTTTAAGGTATGTATAAATAAGAGGCTTGTTTACCCCACTGTCAATGAACAATAACGTTCCTCCATCTATAACTTCTGTGACTATGGGTGACTATTGTTCAATTGTTGTAGTTAGCTGTCATTTATTTGACCCCGAAGGAGGCTACTTCACTCCAACAGTTTCCCATGCTACTGTTAGTAATAAGTATGCCCAAAATGACCAAGGTTCAATGTCCAAGAATATGTGTGTTTGTATAGTTGAATGGGGTTTGCATGAGGCTTGTAAGCCTCTATTGCATCTATTGGTAGATTATTTATCTTGGATTCAAGGAGCCTTTGATTCAGACGGTGTTGAGTTAGTTCAGATGAAATTTTGTAATGATTTTAGAACATTTGGGAACTTCTATGTGGCTGTGGACAAGATCAAACTTCTTACTTGTAAGGCCTATGATATATAAAATATGGGAAACGAGCTATGAAAACTCAGCTCACTATGTGGTAAATCTTCTGTCAGAGAGATCTTTAACCAATTTATGCTTTACATGTCATGGATTTCCTTAATTGTTGTCAAAATAGGGGATGAGCTAGCTACTGAAATGGTTATGCTTAATGGTGTTGAATGGAACTTACAAACTGAACAAGGTTGAAGTGCTTAGCAGGAAGCTTTATGCACTAAGGATGAGGTGCGACTGGTGTTCACAACTATGGATATGAGCGTTGATTTTCTAGACATAACTATAGTTCATTGTTTAGCTGAAGCTTTTGTATATTAAGGATATTGAATTCATTTCCAAAGTTGTGGATGAATATGAAAGAAGAAGGGAACCTGCTACAGGTTTTCAATCGGGATTTTGGGGGCCAAAAGAGCAATTTTAAGCCTGTTGAAGATGTAGAGAAAATACACAGACCATGCCCTCAGATCATTGACAACTTAAGTGACAAAAAAAGAGAACCAACAACACTAATATCTGAGTTAAAGCACCCAGGCAAGTGAAGCATCTACAACAGGCTTCGGGCTGAATGCTATATACTTGGAGAATTTCCAATGAATCACAAGCCATGTCAGAATCTCAACTGTATGCTTGGATGCTTTATTCTACGTGATCTCAAACATTTTTAATAGAATTTGAGCTCAAATAGCTATGATGGTGTAACTATTGATAAATTGCAAAATTTGGCTTGGGATCCCGGCTAAAATGCCATTTTCTTATACATCCTTGAGGACAAGGATGTTTTTGAGAGGTTAGGGAAGAGGATAATACCAATGGACATTACATGGGTGATAATGGAAGTAATTAATGATGTCCAAAATAATTGCATAATCATGGGATGGTGTGAGATGGCTAGATATTTGAGGTTGTCTTGAGACAATGCTAATGATGGGTATTTCCTACATACGAAACAATATGGTGAAGGGCTAGCTGAGGTTTATTTGGGAGACACTGATGCTGCTTCACCCGAAGATTTGGATGATATTGGATTAATTCCAAAGACGCTGATATTTTCTACTGCAGAGCTGGAACACTACATATGGGATCCGGGTTCTTTCGTATCAGTCTCGTAGCTCTCTTAGGAGGATTTCGGTGGGGATTTTCATCTCACCACCATGAGGACAAGGAGGTTGTTGAAGGGAAGGATATGTCACAATATTACCTTTTTTTTATAATTTTTATATGTATTTTCGAAATAATGTACTTGGCAGTTTTTGATGTCATCTAACTAGAAGTGACGTCAGCTAAGTCGTTAGCTTATATGGATGTAAACGGATGTCATTGGGGGTATGTTGAATGTAATTGTCTGATATTCTCCCTTATCAATAAAATTTCTCCTCCTTCATCCCCTATTTATTCTCTTCTCTACCCCTAATTTCTGTTAATTTACCAGGTTAATTGCTCAATTCATGACATTTGATTTATATGTAAATGTATTTGTCACATGAATCTTAAATGGGGGAATTTCAACGATAGTCTCTTTATTAAATTCTCTTCCCTACATTGTCTTTGACTATTTGGCTATATAAAAAACAGAAAAGAAAAAAAAAACCAAAACTATTGTTTTACCCATTTTGCCCCCTCTTGATTAATCCCCAAATCTTCCCTCCCTTCCGAAAATTCGAATTTTGAATATCAAATTCAATTCCCCCCTTATCTATCATAATTCCTTTTTCTCTTCTTCTTCTTCTTTATTGAAGATAAAATTTATGTTTTGATGATGATTCATCACTTCTTCAATTATTTTTTTAAATCCCATTGATCAAGTGTCATAACTAGCTGTTATAGTGCAAAGTAAAAAGTTGTCTAGAATTAAATGTATATGATTTAATAGAGTCTGGTATTTGTATTACTGAATGAGACAAGCACTGTAATAGAATAGGCTTTGAAACTGAGAAACTGAGAACACACTGAGTTCACAAGAGCAGAGTATTCATAATAAGGAACTGATTTTGTTGAAAGAACTGAGTAAACAAACGGAAACTGAAAAAGGTAAGTTCGCTGAGGGACACAGACTCAGTTGGCTTATCTAGAGACAGAAGGCTGATAGAAGAAACTTAGTTCAGAAGGCTGAGGGACACAGACTCAGTTATTGAAGACTGAAGAACCGAGGGCTCAAACTCAGTTTTATGAAGACTTAAAGCCGAGACTGTAAAGTTAGAATTCAGGTAAGTCTATGATAGCCTGAACTGACTCTAAGGATCTTGTATGAACATTGAGATACGTAAGGACAATGATATCTTAGATCACTTAAGTGCTATGGTGTACTCTGATTAAGCTAGATAAGAATCAGATGAAAATACAGTACTATGTTTTGAAGAGGAGTAAAAACTTAGTTAATGCTCTTAAAACTGAAACACTCAGCTGAAAACTGACAAACTACAAAAATTTAGTTTCAACCTGATAACACTCAAGCTGAAGATGGATCTGAACGTTAGAAAGCAAGCAATTTGATTGGGTGAAGAAATGTCAAAAAGGACACAGACATTCAACAAACATTAGCAGGACCACCTGATCGCGTGTAAGTCACTAACGTTGATATTACTAGCAAGAATACTAGGTACATCATAGTATAGTAAATGCGAGTCAAGGTCGATCCCATAGAGACAATGCAACTATAAGTATAAACGATTCTAACCTAATTAAGAAGCAACATAGAGGTGTTCATGGACCAACAATAAACAGAAAACAAACTTGGAATTTCTCCCCCTCTTCTCACCGATCTACTAACTTGGATTAGTTAATCGTTACGTTTACTTCTCCACATAATTTTCTTAAATTAATCGAGTGAGATTTCGTTTTAATTATCATTATCAGCTACGGGTTCAACTCCTACTCCTATCCACTCCGACAATGGTAGTAGACAATCTATATGCATGCTACCCTCCTTAATTGGTCCGTAATAGCCCATACGCATAAAGAACTATAATTGCCGATATCGAGCGCTAAATCATACCGTTAACCCGCCTAGACAGCTGTCGACATTGATCAGCATGTTCCTAGGGTCCATTAAGCCGTCAAAATCAATATAGTAAAATTCTGCTACATCAACTAGATAGGAAAGAAAAATAAAAATAACAATGGAAAACAAAAATAAAAAGAAATAAAAACTAATCATCATCAGAATAACCCTCCAGTCATCTTTAGGCTCAAAACCGGGAGGAGGTGCAGAACTTGAGGCAGCAGCGGCCGAAGAAGAGGCTCGGTGATGTGGGGTAGTCCTAGGTGGTGCGGTCGATGGAGGTATGCCTAAGAGGTCTATAATCCTATCTTGGGTGCTCCGAGGATCACGAGTGCTCTTCTAGCATAGCTCTCTGAGTCTGGGGTGCTCCGAGGATCAGAGTACGCTCCCTCTCAGCTCTCTAAATGACCCGTCTTGGTACTCGTTCAACCAACTGTGAACTAATCTTTGGCTCAGGGTCTTCCCAATCATCACTGACAAGGAATTTCACCTCGTCCTCTAAAGCAAACATGTCAATCATCGGCCCGTTTGGCAACAGCTCACACTCAGATGCGGCGGCAAGCTCATGAATATGGATATGCATTAGGAGACCGATGTTGACTAGAGATCCCTGCTCCAGATAAAACATCAACTCCGCCCTCTTGGTGGTGACAAAAACCGTGTGCTTGGTCGGTAAAAGGCGGGCACAAACAAATTGTTGACCATCTTCCAATCCCAGTATAATTCAATCTCTAGGAAGATGGTGGGGGCTCCAGTAGGATTGCGCTTCCATTGCACCCCAAAAAATTCAGCTATCATGTTCATCCTCTCTAAATCTTCAATGTTGCTCGAGGATGTGTACTCATCCGGGCCCACCGGTGGATTTTGAACCCCAAAATGAGCATTGATCCTCTCAATAGAAAAATCAACCTTAATACCATGGACCATAGCATATGTGGCTCATGGGTTGTGCGAAACATAAGCGTAGAATTCCCTTACCACCGTGGCATTGAACCGTGTCGGTGCGTCTGCCATATTCAAAATATCTTGCTCTTGTAAGGCTTATGGAAAGATTGACCCGCAGTCGTCCAAGTCAAAGCCCCGTTCTTGAGCAACTGGTCTTGCATTCCAATGCCCTCGGAATGACTCGTAGATATCCAATGAATGGAATTGCTCAACCCCATCGATCAAGGGGTTAGCATCTCCGTATATACTCTGATAACCACTGGGATGAACAGCTGATCGGCTATGCTTGGGACCAATCCTAGATGATAACAGAACCTGATAGTGTAGCTGTTTCTAAAAAAGGTACTTAGATAAACAGAAGGTAACCCTCGGTTTACCGGGTGTTCTTTTTCCCCAGATTTCTCTGTCCGCCTTTTCTGCACTCTTTATTCAACCTCTCTGCTCAATTCTGACCTCAAATTAACTAGCCTCATACTCTTTCTGTTGTTATTTCTGACTCAATCCTAACCTACTCCCCTTGAATCCACAATGAGTAAAAAAACAATCCTAACAACCATTGGTTGCAAGCCTAAGGGTGCGGTAGGATGAAAAAAATCTCGTCCCTTCAACCAGCTACTATTTCTTCCTAATCTACCTAAGAGTTTAAAAGAATTGTTCTAAGTTTATAGTAGCCAACTCGACTTTTTTCAGATTTCCGATCATTCATAGGTTGGAGCTTTAACTCGCCAAACTTTTGCTCCAGAGGATTGGACATTCACAGAACCTTTTTGAGCTCTTTTCCTAGCACGCCTCTCTCTCTTAGCTTGCGTACTAGGTCTGCCTCTATGTCGAGATTTAGACTTTAGATCCAACGACTCCACATTTCCTACTTTAAGCTCAAAGCGTTCACTATGCAACACGGAATGACTAGCTTCCGGGAGCATCTTGTTGTGGTCCTTCTCTTCTCTATCTCTCATGCTCAATGGTTCGATTACAACCTCTCTATGCTTATGCCCTTCCTTTTCTATCTCTATAATTTCCACCTTCCCCGGATCATACGTCATCTTGCAACTTTCCGGCATATTCTCTAGGAGCTCTAAGATCTTAAAAGATACCGCATCATTATTCAACCTCAAAGTAATCTCCCCATTATCAAAATCCATGACTGCTCTGCTTGTCACTAAGAAAGGTCTTCCTAACAAAACTGGGGCACTTGGGTCCTCTGGTACGTCTGTAACTGTGAAATCAATTGGATAAGTGAACCCTCATGCCTTAATCGTGCACTTCCTAAGCAGTCCGGCCGGCATATCTCTAGTTCTATCGACGAAAGTCATGGTTTGAGTTTTATTCATTACAACTGGAAGCTTAATCTTCTGGCAGAGGGAAAAAGGTAGAATGTTGCAACTCAAGCCAGAGTTGCAGAGACCTAATCCTACTGATATATCATTAACAGAAATCGGGAGTCGAAACACGCCAGGGTCTCCTAACCTCACCACCGTTTTTGAGTCCGGGTAATCCTCAGGCTCAGAGAACATCATGTCAGGATCCTCTTCAGGATCATCAGAATCATAATCCGAAGATTATATTTCAATTAACTCGATAGGGAACTCACCTGGACGATACGTGCTATACTCCTCTAAGTTCTCTTCAGGCTCTTGCTTGATTGCTTCTTTCCATTTTTCCAACCGCTTCTTATCCGCTTCGAATTGCTCTATGACGGCAGATCCAGGATACATAGAAATAGGCGTGACGTTCAATATCGTTCTAGGCATATTGCTTGACTTGTTTCCTCTCTTTTTTTCAACTCCGGTTTGATCGAATCTCTGAAATGTTCTGATCTTCCTACAAAAAGACAAAATAAAACAAATAAAATGTTAGCAACTTCCGCTTCATTTGGGTGTGATCCCAACTGTTGCGGTCCTACTTACTAAAATCAACAAGGAATAACACAGAATAACAAGGGCTGTTCAGAATTTGATTTTCCAGGCCTCGGTAAATCGGGGGTTACACTCGGTAAACCGGCCTTGAAATTTCTCCTTCTGGCAGTTTAACAAGTGCAGGTTTGATCCAGAATGATTCAAGACTCAAAATAAAATAAAATAAAATAAAATAAAAACGACTTCTTAATCAGAATTAAAACGTTTATCTTTAAAATTGTCCATTGTCCCCGACAACGGTGCCAAAAATCTTGATCGCATGTAAGTCACTAACGTCGATATTACTAGCAAGAATAGGTACATTATAGTATAGTAAATGCGAGTAAAGGTCGATCCCACAGAGACAATGCAACTATAAGTATAAACAATTCTAACCTAATTAAGAAGCAACATAGAGGGGGTCATGGACCAACAATAAACAGAAAACAAACTTGGTATTTCTCCCCATCTTCTCACCGATCTACTAACTTGGATTAGTTAATCATTACGTTTACTTCCCCACATAATTTCCTTAAATTAATCGAGTGAGCTTTCGTTTTAATTATCATTATCAGCTACGGGTGCAACTCCTACTCCTATCTACTCCGAAAATGATAGTAGACAATCTATACGCAAGCTACCCCCCTTAATTGGTCCGTAATAGCCCATACGCATAAAGAACAAGAAATTCTGATATCGAGCGCTAACTCATACCGCTCACCCGCCTAGATGGCTGTCGACATTGATCAACACGTTCCTAGGGTCCATTCAAGACTATGTCCAAAGTTAGCACTTCACTATTCGTATTTCATGCCAGTTTATGATTACAATTAGCAGATTGGACAGATCTAACATACTGTTAATTTAACCTGTCGATCAACGTAACTATAGTGAATCCCAGTTTTAGGTTTCAAATTATTGCCTCGGTAAACCGGTATAGACCGCCGGTTTACCGGGGTCAGCTTTTTCTATCCCTGGATCTACATTGCTCAATTACGATTATTCTAAGTAAATTATGGGGTCTTTAAACATGCAGATTAACAAAAACACGTAAATACGAACATATCTACCATATAGAAGACAAAAAGGAACGTTCAAAGCTTTATACCTTCCACAATGGAGATCTAGCTCGATCTACTCAAGCTAGAGATGATGGAGAAAGGGAAAAAACCAGAAATAACTCCTCAAAATCTTGGAATAACTTAATTTCATCAAAATTGTATAATGTAATTGAAAACTTATTAAGGCTTATAAAAAAAATCTATAAATGCGGCCTTATATAGATACAATGACCGATTTATGACTCTCTAAAACCCTAACCGACCTAGTAGAGGCTGTAGAATCAATTTCGTGTCCACCAAGTCCGCGGTTTACCGGCCCTAGCCCTCGGTAAACCGGGCCGACTTTTCTTCTTTATCTTCAGCACACTTCTTCGGACTTTAATCACTTGGCCCAATACATTTCTTTTGGTCCAGATCCATTCTCCAATGCTCCAGATCCGGTACATCCTATAAAACAAGCAAAACGATACAAAACAGTACCAAATCTTCAGGAAAATAACATAGATGCAGAATTACGATCCTAGAAACATGCACATAGCATTTAACACATATTCCACATAATAACGAGCCTATCTATCCTTTCTTAAGCAGAATTGGGGGTGAATAATAATTATTGGTACCATTTAGGACGTTATCACCACCAATGGATATAAGAATTCAAATTCAAACAAGATGAACGTTGGAACAACCCTTATAAATAGACTACTTCTACAAGAAGAGCGGCGGAGTTCAAAAAGAAAAATCTATTAAGAAAGATTCATGAAAGGGGGAAAGAGAACTAAATAACTGCTGTTATTTGCTAATTGCAAGATCCAGATCAAGAAATCTTCAAAGTGTTTTTGGACATTCAAAGAATACATCAAGACTCACACTTGAAGAAAAGCATAGCTACTTGAGCAAATCATATACAACCAGAAGAACAAGGTCACATCACAAGTTGAATCATAGTTATTGATTCAAGTCTCAACTTTGATTTTAATCAAAGGTTTAGACTCTGAAACATCAAGAAGGTGTGAAGGAAAGTTGAGGTGAAGTCAGGAAGACTGGGTTTGTGATGAGCTGGAGAAGAAGCAATACTACCCTCTAAGGACTAGTGCATGCGGTTGCGGAGTAGCCATTCTACCTGCTCATTAGTTGCTTAGCTAGTGAAACTAGGGATTAGCCAAGGACTATCAGTTTAGATCTTTTTGTAACCGTTCAACCTAAAAGAGCTCTAGTCAAATTTTCCTCCTACATCTCAGGGGAAGAGAGGATTGACAGGATTACACTACCAGGAACCTCTATAACTTATGTCTCATTTATTTATTTACTTTACGCATTTATTTACAGCATTTCAGCATATATGTATTTAGATCACAAACTCAACAAACAACAGAAACTGTGTTGACACTGCATTCTTTTAAACAAACTGATAACTGAACACTTATTCAAAAGGCTTTAATATATCCGCTGCCAGTTAGCTCAGTTTGGGCATAAATCAGTTTGATTTATACTCAGCTCAGTTAGCTTAACTCCATGCAAGTTTGAAATTGAACTTAATTTGTTTTTAAGTATAGATATGAGTTTTTGGTGACAAGTTTATTCACCCCCCCCTCTAAACTTGTGTTAGCCTTTTTCATGGGATCAACAATTGGTATCGGAGCGGTTCCTTCTTTTGGAAGTGATCCAAAATTGTTACTGCTTCAAGACATCTGCTTGAAGTAACTGGTATTCAGTTATTTCGGATACCAATTCAAAAACTGCCATCAGATCAAATCTTATATTCTGAAGAGATCTCCGGTTGAGTCTTGTCAGTTTGATTGCTTAAAGTTACTATTATTCAGTTAGTGAAGCGGGCCATCACACCTGAAGAGATCAATTATTGAAGCAAGTTGTTTTTAAAAGAATTTTTCAAACTACATCATGGATTCACAAAATCACTTTAGAAATTTGGTTAGTTGCTCATTTTTTAGATTTGATGAATACAAGAATAAGTTGCTGATACTCAAGAAAAACTTATTGAGACATTCACTGAGGATCCAGTTGTCACTATAAGCAAAGAGAATACTGAGACATTACCTATATGCTTTCTAGCAGAAGATTATAATGAAGAAATCATATTGTTTGGAACCAATCCAGTAAAGGACTTTACTAAATCAAGCCAAGGAAAAAAATAATGGAATGTGAAGAAGCTAGAACTGAAAGTCTATTGATCAAATACCATGAGGTAAATGCTTCTACATCAACCTGTCATACAGCCTTGTACAATCATAGAAACTCTGAATTCAACGAAACCTTAGACATAATCATAAAGGAGTAAGGGGAAATTCAAAAGAATTATGAGAATGTCAAAAAGGAAAAAGAATTGTACAAAGCTGAAATTCTAAGATTGAATGCTGAAATTAAGCTTATCAAGGCTGATAACAAAACTCAAGGTGCTGGGTTTAACTGATGAAGTAGCAGAAGTAATAAACATCACAGAATCATCAGTTGATCCAATCATTAAATTTCAATTCAAACCAAGAAATCCATATGGTGACAAACCAGGCTTAGGGTTTGATAATCAAAAGAATTCTAAGATCATACCTTGTTCAGCTGCACCTAAGTTTGTGGCTGCACAAAAGTCTAGAGCTCTAAAAACTGATGAAGTTGTTAGAACTGATAATAACTCAACACAACCTCGATCAAAAACTGACAAAACTGTAAGATCAGTTTGTGGCACTTAGCAAACTGACAGATCCTGCAGAAAAACTCAAAAAGGCTGGAAAAAGGCAAAAATGATTCAAAATCAGTTAACAAAACATTCAAGTCTTATTTTCCATAGAATGATTCTCATTCAAAGGTTAATAGATTCATGGGGAAAGGGAGACTCTTTTCAGCTGATGAAATCTGAAATGGTCACACATCCACAGCTAGATCAACTCAGTTTAAAAAAATTCATAAGGAAAGGACTGAAAAGTCAAAACAGACATAATTATGTGAAAACTGACAAATCTAACAAGAATCCTACTAAGTCAAAAAGTCAAGAAAGATATATGAGCTCGATTCTCAATATGTTCAAAGCTCTCAAAGAGGATATTAATTCTTTAAAGGGTTAAAGAGTTAATCCAAAAACTAACCAGAAAGGACCCAAACAGATATGGGTACCAAAAAGATATTAATTTGTTATGCAGGGAAGGAACTGATTCGTGAACACTGACTTATTCAAAACTGAATCCGGAAGTTATCTTTCACAACAGAGATATTGAGAAATCTAAAAGACAAAAACTGAAGACTAATCAAGATGTGAATAAGATCAAAGCTGAGCTTTTACAGCTAAGAGAAACGGTGTATCAAGTATATTTATAGATATCAGCTACGGTTGGCAGAAAGTCGTAACCTACACATATCTTAACCGTTCATCTCCACTGCATACCACCTTTTTCGTATCTCTATATGGGATATGATTTATGACAAGACGTTTTCAAACCCACTCGTATTCCCTTAACTACACCTCTACCAGCCATCTATAAATACCTTTCTTCTTCATTTATTAAATACTTTACCGGTCAGTTTTATTACTCCCAAATCGAAGAATTCCTTACAACTTCAAGTTCTCTAAAAAAATTATACATAAAATCATGACTTACACAAGGGTATAATCTGGGTTGATCATATCACTTGATCAATACCTAGAAAAGCAAGGAAATTCCGAACTTTCCTGGAAGATTGTTGGGAAATTTAGAAAGATCAGAGGTCTTGAAGAAATTTTCAACATTGCTCTAGACAGTGTATGCTTGGAGAGCATAAGAGACTTCTATGAGTTTGGGACAATAGCCATAGAAGAAAATGTTTACACATTCACCACCGTTGTCAACCAGAAGCATATTAAGGTTACTGAGAACCTTATTGCAGAAATCTTTGGACTTGATATGTCTAGATACTCATACCATCAAGTTAAATAAGAACCAAAGAGAAAGCCTATGGAAAGAGATTGCAGTAGATACAAACATCAATGTATCTTTATCAGGGAATCTTGGTCTTATTAAACCGGAATTTGGTTACCTGACTCAAATGTTAGCCAAATGTGTAATTGGAATTGCAGGAAATTTTAGTAACCTATCTGGCACCAAATTGGATCTACTTTATGTAATTTGGTTTGAAGAGAAGTTCAATTGGCATAGATACATCCTTGATCAACTGGCAGGAAAAGTTGCCTTGGAACAACCAAAGAAGATAACAGATGTTAAGAAAGGAAGATTCTTTCATAAAAAGACTTTTGCCTTGTTAGTGCAAAGGATTCTAAACCATTTGGAATTGAAAAGAGATGATAAACAGAAATTGTTGAACTGAAGATTTCTATCAAACATGAGAAGACAAAGACTGGAAAAAGGAGAGCTGATGTAGCAGAAACTGAGCCTAAGAAGAAAAGAAAGAAGTCATCAAAGAAAGTTATTATAAGAGATGAAGCAATGGAGCAAGTTAAGAAAATGAAGGAGAAGAAGTGAAAACTGGATAAAATGGAGAAGCCAGAATTACTGAAGAAAATAAGAAAAGAAAGGAAACTTCACTAGCAAAATCGTTGATTTCTGACACTGAAAGCCGGTCAGTTAAGAAAACAAAAGCTGAGGAAGAAACCCCCACCAAACCAGAAACTGTTAAAGAATCTGTTGAAGAATACCAAGAACTCACTCTAGTGTACCAGAAGCGGACAATCAGGGGGAACCAGTTCAGAGAACTCAGTCAGTTGATGATGAAACTGAAAGTGATGAGGAACTGACACCTGAGATAGCAGGTATGCTAAATTTGTTAGCGAAATTGTTGAAAATAAAATTTATTTTTTGATGATGATTCACCAGTTATTCAGTTATTGTTTTAAACCCCTTTGATGAAGTGTCTATTGGAAATAAAATTTATGTTTTGATGATAATTCATCATATTCACTCAAAGAATTATCTTAACCTCATTGATGGAGTGTTGAAACTAGCTGTTATAATGAAAAGCTAAAAGATGTCTAGAACTGAATGTATAGGTTTTACTAAAGTATGATATTTGTATAGGTTACATCAGACAAGCACTGTATTAGTTAGAGTGTCATGAAACTAAAAACTGGAAGTCATTTAGAAAACTGGAAATCGTCAAGATAAACAAACTGACTCAGACTACACCAATATGAAACTGAAGAAGGTAAGGTCGCTGAGGGAGACAAACTCGGTTGGCTTATCTAGAAGACAGAAGAACTGAGGGTTCAAACTCAGTTGATGAAGAACTGAGGGTCACAGACTCAGTTATTGAAGATTGAAGAACTGAGGGTTCAAACTCAGTTATGAAGATCACAAGTCGAGACTATAAGGTTAGACTTCAGGCAAGTTTGTAGTGACCTGAACTGACTTTATGGATCTTGTATGAAGACCTAAGAATCATAAGGACAATGAATTATTAGAAGATATTTGCGTATGGTGTACTCTGATTAAGTCAATTATAATCAGATGAAAACTGGAGTACTGATATTTTAAAGAAGAGTAAAATCTCAGTTAATGCTCCAAGTCAGTCAAGAAACTGACAAGTGATAAACACAGTATAAAACTGATCAGGAAACTCAGTTTTATTAGTCAGTCATCCAACAAACTGATAGTACAGTCGAACGTTATAAAGAAAGCAATATTATTGGATGAAGTACTGACACATCAGAACAGTCACAAAATATAGCCGTTACAAGATAGACGTTGATACAATTATAATTCAAGCAAGATGAACGTTGGACCTCACACTATAAATAGAGGACTTTGTCCCAAGGAAAAATAATAGAATTCTTTAAGAACAACAAGCATTTTGTGCACTAGTCTTATTTGTTCGAATTGCTATCATCTCTGCGCTATAACAAGATCATATCAAGAATTTCTTCAAGTGTTCAAGCTACACAGAATTATCCAGATTCAGACACCTTGAACAACCACAAACAAGAATCAATTCATTGATTCTCAGCCCAACTTTGATTCTACATCAAAGGTTCAGACTGTGAAGCAAACCGGGAAGGTTTTGCCAAGGACAGTTGTCACAGCAGTCGGGTAGACTGTCTTTGTGGTGGTAGCTGGTGAAGAGGCATACGTAACCCTTCAAGGACCAGTGTTCAAGCAATTGAAGAGCAACAATTCTACCCGTTCTACAACTGTTTAGATAGTGAAGCTAGGATTAACCAAGGACTATTGTTTAGGACTTTTTGTAACAGCTCACCTCAAGAAGTTCTAGTGGAATTTTCCTCCTACACCACATGTGAACCAAGCCTACATGCACAGGCCCAGCCCACAAAGTCCTACAATCCCAAGCTTGAGTTATTGGCCGTAGTGAGCTCTTCACAATAGGAGCAAGGTGTACACCTGCCAGCTGCGCAGCTTCTAAGGGCATCTTGGTCTATTCCTGCCAGCGGGAGTTCTCTTGTAGCCCATACATCTACTTTCATACCTTCTCCTTGGAATCTAGTTTCAGTACCATATGGGTACTATTGGTCAAGGTCGTACCAATCGGGCAGGCTAGGTTAAAAGCTTAGGGCTAGGGCACAAAGGTAATAGAGGACTGACAGGTTTACACCACCTTGAACCTCTATAATATTTGCCTCATTTACTTTACGTATTTATTTATTTACTTACATCGTTCTGAGAATTGATTGTTATACACCTCACAGCTCACAGACTGACATTCACCAGAATTCAGTTTAGCACACTTAGCTTTCGCATAGAATAACAAGATCAAGAAAAAGGCTAGAATCATATCCGCTGCCGGTTGACTCAGTTTTGCTTAAGTCAGTTTGACTTAAACTCATCTCAGTTAGCTTAACTCCACACAAGTTTTAACTGTACCTTAATTTGATTAAAATCCAGTTTTTAGGGACAAGTTTATTCACCCCCTCTAAACTTGTGTTAGCCTTTCTAAGGGATCAACAATTGGTATCGGAGCAGTGTTTCTTTGACAAGCCATTGTTAAAAGCTCATTTGCTCCAAATCTCCTCTAGTTGTTCTTTTTTGAAAGCTCAGTTTCTAGTTTTCACATAATCAGTTTTCACTCTCTCACAATGGATAACAATCAGTATGCTAGACAAATGCTGATGTGCAACATGGACAGATTTGATGAATATAAACATCGTTTGCAGGCTTTTCTAGCGGCTTCTCATGATGAGATGATTGATGTACTCACTGATGGACCTATTTAGATCACCCACATGCAAACTATTGATGGAAATCAAGTTAGATTTCCCAAGCCAAAACTGAATGGACCAGTGATGATCGGAAGAGAAACAACATGAACAATGTCACCATTGACATCATACTCAGAACTCTTGATAGCAACATGTACCTAAAAGTCAAGGATTGTACTACTACAAAAGAGATGTGGGAAAAACATCAGTTAGTTTGTGAAGGAACTGATTCGATTAAAGAGAATAAGATCTCTGTAGCAAAACAGAAGTTTGAAAATTTCAAGATAAAGTCAGGCGAAAATATTGATCAGATGGAAACAAGATTCAGCGCTATCATGGATGAATTGGCTCTACTCAAAGAAAGAAATCAACACTAGAATCTTGAAGGCTTTACCAATGTGCTGGAAGATGAAGGTTACAGCAATGGAAGAATCCAGAAGACTTGACATAGAAGATTCCTTCAAAATCTTCTCAGATCTCAAAGCGTATGAATTCAGTGAGGATTTCACCATGACAATGGCTCTAATCAAAGCCATGGAGGAACCTAAAACTACAGCTCTTGCAGCAGCAACATCAAATGATAACCAAGAAACCTCATCGAGCAATCTTCATCAATTGGATGAGATTGAGGAACATATGGTTCTAATGATGAACAGAATTCGAAGGATGAATAGTGGACATCCAATCACTCAGAAGTTCATCAAGAGGACTCTTGAAAAGAAGAAAGATGATGAATGTCTTTGCTTCAACTGTAAGAAGCCTGGATATTACAAAGCTAAATTTCCAGAACTGACCAAGAAGACTCAGCAACGAAGAACAGGCAGAAGAGCACTCTTAGCCCGAGATGAGTCAGACTATGAAGCTGGTACTGAAAGATTATCAGATGACACAGCTTTAATGGCTCACATGGAAAGTCCAAATGAGGTATGCGAATCTAACTCTAAATACTCTTCAGCTCAGATTTCCATGCAAAATGCATGTTCTTCGATCACGACTCAATCCAAAAATCTAGAATTAGAAGAAACACTTGATGAATTGATGAATCAGCTAGTAACTATTCAAGCTGGTTATGAATCAATTAAAGCTGAAAAAGAAAGTCTAATTCTTGAAGTTGAAAGATTGAAGTCCGAACTGAATATGATGAAACTGACTAGAACTGATAAAGAAAAGAATCGATGTCGACCATCTCGTGCATCGCGAAAGACAACTTAATCTTTTGCTCAATCAATTTCAGCTACTGGATTCAAATCAGGAAAGCCATATGGAGACAGAACAGGTTTAGGATTTGATACACAACAATCTTCTAAGAAAAGAACTAGCAAAGGTGCTGAACCTAATATCAAAACTGGTATTAAGTTTGTAGCTGATCAACTTCCACAAAATGATAGAATTGCTGAACCAATAAAGTCAGTATCACATAGGACAACTCAGTATTCCAAAAAGACAACGATATCAACCAACAAGGGTAAACCAAATTATAGATCAACTACCAGATCCACAAAAACTGATCAAGTCAAGAACCAGAAAAATTATAATCAGAGTAAATCTAAGAATTTCAATCATTAAAATATTCACACATCCGGGGGGAAAGGCAGACTATACCCCACTGATGTTGATTGGAATTTTACAGAATCTACTATTAAAACAGATAAAAACAATCATTCCAGATAGAAAACTTATCACATGTTTCAGTCCAAAACTCAGCAGAGAGCTAATCTTAGTTCTCAGCAAAAGTCCTAGTACAAAGGTCAGTCCAGACCCCAGTACAGAAGGAACGATGGTTATTATTCAACTTTTAATAATAGAAAACACTTTGGAAATAAGGGTGAACCAGAAGACCTGAGAAATCATATACATAAGACACAATCCGAAAAAAGATATTATGGAAGTTTGGCCTATATATATATATATATATATATATATATATATATATATATATATATATATATATATATATATGAAAACAAGTGCAACAATTTCTAGAGAAGACCTTATGGAAATATACCCAGAGTTTTACTAACAACTGACCACTATGGACCCAAACAGAGTTGGGTACCTAAAACATTTTAATTTGTTTTGCAGGATATTTGGTACTTTGACAGTGGTTGCTCAAGGCATATGACAAAGAGCAAGGACTGTCTAAGTGATTTTATTGCCAAGGATGGACCAAAGGTTAATTTTGGAAGTAAAGACAAACCTCGTTTTACCCTAAGGTTATGGTACCTTGATCAGAAATGGACTCATAATCAAGAATGTATCTTATGTAGAAGGATTCCATTACAATCTACTCAGCACCAGTCAATTCTGTGATATGGGATACAAAGTAACTTTTGACAAAGTCTTCTGCATTGTCTTCAGCGAAACAGCATTTCAAGTTGTTGTAGCCGGAAGAAGAAAAGAGAATATGTATGTTGTAGATTGGACTACAGTTGTTGCAGAAACCTGTTTACTTGTGCATACCAAATCAGAAATCAGCTGGTTGTGGCACAAGAAACTGAGTCATCTAAACTTTGATGACATCAACACCCTTGTCAAGAAACAGTTAGTCATTGGACTACCAGAAATCTCATATAAGAAGGATAGCTTATGTGATGCTTACCAACAAGGAAAGCAAACAAAATCTAGTTTCAAGACTAAATCTCAGCATTCAACAACCAGAGTTCTGGAGCTACTGTATATGGACTAATTTGGACCTATTACACCAATCAGTATCAGTGGAAAGAAGTATACATTGGTGGTAGTAGATGATTTTTCAAGATACACTTGGGTTATCTTCTTAACCATGAAAAGTGAAACCAAGCAAAGACTTAGAGAACTACTCAAGAGACTTTAGAATCAGAAAGGTGTATCAGTTCTGAAGATAAGATCAGATAAAGGAATTGAATTTCTCAACAATGTGATTATTGAATATTGTGAAGAAAATGGTGTTTTACACCAACTTGCTGCCACAGCAACACCTCAATAGAATGGTGTAGCTAAAAGAAGAAATAGAACACTCAAAGAAGCAGGAAGGACTATGATCTGTGACGCAAAACTGCCTAAAAGATATTGGGCAGAAGCAGTTAACACATATTGCTATACACTGAACAGAACTCTCATAAATAAAAGACATGAGAAGACTTCTTATGAAATTTGGAATGGAAGAAAGCCAAATGTTTCTTACTTGCAGGCTTTTGGAAGCAAATGTTTCATACACAATAATGGAAAAGACCAACTTCATGTTTTTCAGCCCAAAGCTGATGAAGGAATTTTTCGGGGATATTCAAGTGTCAGCAAAGCTTTTAGAGTACTAAATAAAAGGACACTCAAGCATGAGGAATCAATACATGTGGTATTTGATGAACCAAACTTCCCTGCTGAAACAACTGAAGACAGATCAGAACCAGTTTCTCAGTCTCAGTTACCAGTCTCGCCAGAATCGGTTTTTGTTGACATTGGAAGACTACGGATTTCACATCTGCAGATCAAGATCAGTCTCAGTTTCCAACTACTCAACAACCCACACCAGAACAACATGATTCTGACTCAGTTGAAGAAAATCAAGAACCAGTTCATGAAGAACCAGTCGAACAAAATGTAGATCCCATGATGCAAGCACTAGTTTATCAATGGATGAGGGATCACCCTGAAGAACAAGTTATTGGTGACACTCAAGCCGGTGTTCGAACAAGATATCAACTAGATGCAATGATTGCATGTTTTCTATCTCAATCTGAACCTAAGGAGATAGAAGAAGCTTTAAAAGATCCAGATTAGCTACTAGCTATGCAAGAAGAACTGAAAGAATTCAAAAGAAATTGAGTATGGGAATTGGTAGAGAGACCAGTTCATTTGAATATCATTGAAACCAAATGGGTTTTCAGAAACAAACTTGATGAAGATGGGAATATCATCAGAAACAAAGCTAGACTTGTAGCTAAAGGGTATTCTCAAGCAGAAGGCATAGCCTTTGATGAAACGTATGCACCAGTTGCAAGATTGGAAGCAATCAGACTATTTCTTGCCTTTGCAGCTCATAAAAAGTTCGAAGTATACCAGATGGATGTTAAAAGCGCATTTTTGAATGGAATACTTGAAGAAGAGTTTATGTTCAACAACCACCTGGATTCGAGATCAAAGATCAAGCTGACAAAGTTTTCAGACTAAGGAAAGCTCTTTATGAACTTAAACAAGCACCAAGAGCTTGGTATGAAACTCTATCTCAGTTTCTAGTGGATAATGGATTTATCAAAGGAACTATTGACAAGACTTTATTCAGAATGCAAAATGAAGAGAGCACTCTCCTGGTTCAGATCTATGTTGATGACATTATTTTTGGATCAGAAAATGAACAGATATGTGAGAAATTTGCAAGTTTAATGAAGAGCAAATTTCAGATGAGTATGATGGGAGAATTGAATTATTTTCTTGGATTACAAGTTAAACAATTAGATGATGGAATTTTCATTCACCAAACCAAATATACAAGAGAACTTATCAAAAAGTTTGGTATGGAAAAATCAGTTGGAATATCTACACAAATTGGAACCAACATCAGGCTAGATGAAGACAAAGAAGGGAAAGATGTTGATCAAACACTTTACAGAAGAATGATTTGAAGCTTACTCTATCTCACAGCAAGTGGGCCAGACATATCTTTTACTGTTGGTGTATGTGCATGATTTCAGTCGAAACCAAAGGAAAGTCATCTCACAGTTGTAAAAAGAACCTTGAAGTATTTGAAAGATACAGATGGAGTTTGGATATGGTATTTAAGAGAAGGAGAATTCAAGCTGATTTTCTATTCAGACTCAGATTATGCAGGATGCATAGTGGACAGAAAGAGCACCTCAGGCACATGTCAGTTGCTAGGAAATAGACTTGTGTCATGGTTCAACAAAAAGCAAAATTCTATTTCAACTTCAATAGATGAAGCCGATTATATACCAGCTGGAAGTTGTTGTGCTCAAGTTTTATGGATTAGACAGCAATTAAGTGATTTTGGGACAGCAATTAAGAGATTCCCACAATGTGTGATAACACAAGTGCAATTCCAATAACTGACAATCCAGTTTTGCACTCAAGGACAAAACACATTGATGTGCGACATCACATTATAAGAGATCATGCAGAGAAAAAAGATATTACAGTTCTTTAAGTACCTACTGAAGATCAGTTGGCTGATATCTTTACAAAACCATTAGATAAAGAAGGATTTGCCAAACTAAGAACTGAGTTGGGAATAATCCAAGTCATTCTAGTCAGTTTAAGCAAGAGATTCGTCAAAGGGATTGATCTTTGTTATGCTGGGTGCGCTCACTTAACAGATTAGTCTTTGACATCAACAATCTCAAACTGACGAACTGAAACTGAAAGATATAGCGGAACTGAAAGTTTACTCTAAAACTGACCTCAACCTCAAACTTTATAAGAGTCAACTTAAGTCAAAGGTTGATAAGATAAAACCGACAGTGGGTATATCGCATTTATTTACCCAGTTTTTGTCAGAATATGTTGCGTGTATACCCTATTACTGTCAGAACAGTACATGCATTGATTACACAAACCATCATGGAATTTGAAAAGTTTTACTAATCAACCTCTAGTACATATATCCAACCTCCGTTAACATTTCCATAAAAACAAAAATCAGATTTTTCATAATCCTTTTCATCTCAAAATTCAATCTTTCACACTAAACCCACAAATGGCCACCTCAAATAAATCACGAGAAGCAAGATTGATCACAGATTTAGATTTGTATGCATTCGAAGTTTATGAAGCTATGTGCAACAACACTCTGTTAGCAAGTTATATCTGTGAGAAGATCCAGAAACAACCAGGATTAAGAAGCATTCTGGAGGTCACTTTCAATGAAAAACGTGATGTGGAATGGATTTTACAGTTCTGGGAGAACATGCGTTTGATAATTGACTCCCTAATCACTACAGTTTGTGGAGATCGAATTATTATCAATGAACGAGTCATGAAGTCACTATTTGGTTTCACAAATTCATCTGTGACATCAATAGACTTGACTTGTCTACCATTGAAAAGAGACACCTTTCTTAAGTAGATTTCCTTATCTAAGGAACCAGCAGAAGTTGGCATTCATATTGATAAACTCAAGCCAGAATTTGGACTCCATTGTAGATGGCTCAGCAGACATGCTATTGGAAAATCCAAAGGAATCAACACATTATCCGATGACAATGTTTATCTGAGGAACAGAATTTGGGACGAACTAGAATTCAATTGGGCCGGTTATGTCATTAATCAGATAAAGAAGCAACATTTAGCTGAATTGGAAAGTGTACAGAATGCTCAAGCTGAAGGACAAGTAACTATTGGTAGATTCCGACTGAAGAAAACACTCAGTGGAATCTTTCAATTCTATTTGGAGAAACTCAAGGCAGGGAAGAAAACAAGACAAACTGCAGCCACAACTACTGATACAAAGGAAATTGCAGTAGTCACAAGAACAACTTCCCAACCAGAAGCCAGACAGAAAACTGTGTCTCAGCAGGAATCCGAACACAATGGAGTCAAGCGGAAAGCTGACTCAGCAAAAGCAAAATCGGTTGTCAAATGTTTGTACCCAGGTACTTTGAGTCAGCAAGCACCAATTGAGGGGGAACTACAACAACTGACAGCTGAAATCACACCGAAAGATATTCCTACTGATGATACTTCTCAGTTACAACAACCTCAACACCAATCAGATCAGCAACAAGCCCTAGTTTTTGAAGCTGATAGAATCATCAAGCTAATGAAGATAAAGCTCAAACCAGAAGATTCTCGTGATGCTATCTTACAATATGAAGAAAAGTTACTCTTGGAAGAATTGGAAATTAGTGTCATATATACTTTGTTTCCTATGTCAGAGTTTCTTGCAAATTGCTTCAATAGATTCATTGAACTAACCCAGCGAAGATAACCAGCCACATCATCTTTTCCCAAGAATTCTTTGAAGAAGAAGAAGGATGATGAAGATGGTAATTCAAGGAAAGGAGCTGATACGACTATAGTTTTGCAGACAGATACTCAACCTCAACTCCAAGTTACGCAAACTGTAACTCAGCAAGAAGATTTGCCAGCTGGAAATCAAACAACTGACAATCAGCAAGCAGCTGATGGACTTGATAATCAACAACTTATGGTAATTGAAGATATCACTCAGTCTAAAGTTCAAACAGAAGCCACATATGATCCTTCTGATATCTTGACAAAGGAGGAATTGGGCAAAGTTCATGAGAACTTGAGGATTGTGCTCAGCCAAAAGGATGCATACAATGGCCTTCTGTCAAAAATCTCTGGATATCTAGATTATAGAACGGAAATAGATATCTATGTTCATGCAAGACTAGATATGATCTATAAGTCAAGTTCAAGCTCTGCCTCAGAATTTTTGTTACTCAAGCAGAAACTTGAAGACTCAACCTCGGTAGATAGGGAAACACATGCTCAGACTCACTGGCATATGAATCAGCACATCTACGGGTTAGAGACTCAGCTCAAAGAAGTACTTGCTTCTCAGCAGCGTATCTCAGCCGATCAAAAGGCAACTCATGCTTTGGTAGATCAATTGTATGATGCCAAAAAGGGGAAGCTGAAGTTAAAAAGCTGAGATTACTCAAAGAAAAGAAGCAACTTGAAGACGAATTGGAAAAATATAAATCAGCAACAAATCCAAGGTTCTTAAAGAAAGAATTAACTGATGAGCAGATCATTAAGAAATACAGTCAACCTGAAGAACGGAGAGCTACTCTAACAAAGGATCTGTGGTTAAAGTTTGTCAAAGATCATAATCCTGTCAAAGCCAAGTACAAGGACAAGACTATTGAAGAATCCTTGAACTACTTCTTATCTGACGAATTTTACAATTAGAAGAAGATCAATATGATTGAAGATAAACTGAAGATAAGAGACAAAATGGAACAAATGAAAGCTGATGTAGCAAAATTTGAAAAGTACTATTTGGATGAATCAGCTTTACAAAAGTTAGCTTTATGGAGAAAATAAAGAAGGAAGTCAAGTGGACTATAACAAGACTTTCACAAAGGGAGACTCTAAGCTAGAGTATGATTATCATCTTCATGACAAAGAAAATAAGTATATCACAGTTACACAAAAAGCACAGAAAGGAGCTTAGACTTTAGTTAAAATTTATTTGAACAAAATTGTAACTATTCTAGTTTTTGCATATTCTAATGAAATCCAGTTTTCTAGTTTTATCTCTCTTTACATTGTTTTGGCATCATCAAAAAGGGGGAAATTGTTGGAAATAAAATTTATGTTTTGATGATAATTCATCATATTCACTCAAAGTATTATCTTAACCTCATTGATGGAGTGCTGAAACTAACTGTTATAGTGAAAAGTTAAAAGATGTCTAGAACTGAATGTATAGGTTTTAATAAAGTCTAATATTTGTATAGGTTACATCAGACAAGCACTGTAATAGTTAGAGTGTCGTGAAACTGAAAACTGGAAGTCATTTAGAAAACTGGAAATCGTGAAGATAAACAAACTGACTCAGACTACACCAATATGAAACTTAAGAAGGTAAGTTCACTGAGGGACACTAACTCGGTTGGCTTATCTAGAAGAGAGAAGAACTAAGGGTTCAAACTCAGTTGATGAAGAACTGAGGGTCACAGACTCGGTTATTGAAGATTGAAGAACTGAGGGTTCAAACTCAGTTATGAAGATCATAAGTCGAGACTATAAGGTTAGACTTCAGGCAAGTTGGTGGTGACCTGAACAGACTTTATAGATCTTGTATGAAGACCTAAGAATCATAAGGACAATGAATTCTTAGAAGATATTTTCTTATGGTGTACTCTGATTAAGTAAATTATAATCCGATGAAAACTGGAGTACTGATATTTTGAAGAAGAGTAAAATCTCAGTTAATGCTCCAAGTCAGTCAAGAAACTGACAACTGATAAACACAGTATAAAACCGATTAGGAAACTCAGTTTTATAAGTCAGTCATCCAACAAACTAATAGTACAGTCGAACGTTATAAAGAAAGCAATATTATTGGATGAAGTACTAACACATTAGAACGGTCACAAAATATAGTCGTTACAAGATAGACGTTGATACAATTCGAATTCAAGCAAGATGAACGTTGGACCTCACACTATAAATAGAGGACTTTGCACCAAGGAATAATAACAGAATTATTTAAGATCTACAGGCATTTTGTGCACTAGTCTTATTTGTTCAAATTGCTGTCATCTCTGCGCTATAACAAGATCATATCAAGAATTTCTTCAAGTGTTCAAGCTACACAGAATTATCCAGATTCAGACACCTTGAAGAACCACAAACAAGAATCAACCCAACTTTGATTCTACATCAATGGTTCCGACTGTGAAGCAAACCGGGAAGGTTTTGCCAAGGACAGTTGTCATAGAAGTCGGGTAGACAGTGTTCAAGCAATTGAAGAGCAGCAATTCTACTTGTTCTACAACTGTTTAGATAGCGAAGCTAGGATTAGCCAAGGACTATTGTTTAGGACTTTTTGTAACAGCTCACCTCAAGAAGTTCTAGTGGAATTTTCATCCTACACCACAGGGGAAGAGAGGACTGACAGGATTACACCACCTGGAACCTCTATAATATTTGCCATATTTACTTACGCATTTATTTATTTACTTACAGCATTCTGAGAATTGATTGTTATACACCTCACAGCTCACAGACTGACATTCACCAGAATTCAGTTTAGCACACTTAGCTTTCACACAGAATAACAAGATCAAGAAAAAGGCTAGAATCATATCCACTGCCGGTTGACTCAGTTTTGCTTCAGTAAGTTTGACTTAAACTCAGCTCAGTCAGCTTAACTCCACACAAGTTTTAACTGTACCTTAATTTGATTAAAATCCAGTCTTTAGGGACAAGTTTATTCACCCCCCCCCTCTAAACTTGTGTTAGCCTTTCCAAGGGACCAACAATGTCATAACTACCTGTTATAGTGAAAAGCAAAATACATCTAGAAATAAATGTATAGGATTCATTAGAGTGTGATACTTGTATAGGTTAATCAGGCAAGCACTATAATAGAATAGGACAAACTGAGATAAACTGAGACACACTGAGTTTACAAGAAGAGTATTCAAGGAAGAAACTGACTTTATCAAAAGAAATGAGTACACAAACAGATAACTGAAAAATAAAAAGGCTTTATTTTATCTGCTACCGGTTCACTCAATTTGAGCATAAGTCAGTTCGATTTATACTCAGCTAAGCTAGCTTAACTCCACACAAGTTTAAACTGAACCTATGTTGTTTCAATTCAAGGTTTTTAGGGACAAGATTATTCACCCCCCTCGAAACTTGTGTCAGCCTTTTCACGAGACCAACATTGGTATCAGAGCAGTTCTTCCTTCAGGAGGAGATCCAAAGTTGTTACTAGTTTGACCTTTTAGTTTGAGCAACTAATATTCAGTTATTATAGCAGAGCTTAATATCTGAAGAAATCAATTGTTGCAGTAGTTGTTTTTGAAAAATTGCATCATGGATTCACAAAATAACTTTAGAAATATGCTTAGTTGTTCATTTTTGACATTTGATGAATACAAGAATAGATTGTAGGCCTTCGTTGCTAACATTCAAGAAAAGCTGATTGAAACATTTGTTGAGGATCCAACCATCACTGCAACCTTGCCCTTGAGTTTCCCAACAGAGGTTTAGGATGAGGAAATCATACTCTTTGGAACTAAAAAAGTAAAGGATATTGCTGAAACAAGCAAAGGAAAGTAGATAATGGAAGAGGAAGAAGCTAGAACTGAAAGCCAATTTATCAAATACTATGAGGTAAATACTCCTACATCTAGTTGTCACACTGCGTTACACAATCATAGAAACTCTGATTTCAATGAAACCTTATACATACTCATGATGGAATTAGAGGAAATTCAAAAGAACTATGAGAATGTCAAAAAGGAAAAAGAGTTATTTAAAGTTGAAGTTCAAAGATTGAATGCTGAACTTAACATTATCAAGACTAACAATGACACTCAAGGCATTTTCTCTACTGATGAAATAGCAGAAGTAATAAACATTAAAGATTCATCAGTTGATCAAATTCCTAAAGTACAGTTTAAACCAGGAAAGCCATGTGGACACAGATCAGGCTTAGGGTTTGATAATCAACAGAATTCTCGGATTAGACCTTGCCCAGTTGCATCTAAGTTTGTGACTGCATGAATTTCCAGAACTCAGAAAACTAATGAAATTGTTAGAATTGACAATATCTCAGCACAACCTCAACTGAAAATTGACAAAAATGTAAAATCAGTCAATAGCACTCAGAAAACTGAAAGATTCTACAGAAAAATTCAGAAGGCTGAAAAAGGCAAAACTGACTCAAAGTCAGTTAATAGAACACCCAAGTCTTATTTCGCAAAGAATGTTTATTATTCAAAGGTTAACAAATTAAGGGGGAAAGGGAGACTCTTTCCAAATGATGAAGACTGGAACGATCCTACAATTCCTGCTAGAACAACTCAGTTTCACAAAATTGATAAGGATTGGACTGAAAAACCTAAATAGCAGAATTATGTGAAAAATGACAAATCTAACAGAAACTTTACTAAGTCCAAAAGTCAAGAAATGTATATGATCTCAATTGTCAAAATGTTCAAGGCTCTCAGAAAAGAGATTAATTCTGAGAAAAAAGAGTCATCTATATGAGATTCATGAGTTAATCCAAAAACTGACCAGAAAGCACTCAAACAAATATGGGTACCAAAAAGATCTTGATTTGATTTGCAGGAAAGAAACCTTCTTGTGAAAATTGACTCAGTTGAAAACTAAGTCAGGTAGACAAAACTGATCTAGAAGACAATACGGTGAACTGACCATTATGAGGATAAGATCAATTCTGAATATTTACAGCTAAGACATATGGCATATCAAGTGCATTTACTGGCATCAGCAGCAGCTGGCAGAAAATTCGTAACCTACATACATCTCAACCGTTCATCTCCACTGCCTACCACATTTTTCGCATCTAAAAACTAGACATGATTTATGAAAAGACGTTTCAAAACCCACTCACACCCCCTTAACTACACAACTACTTTTCATCTATATAAACATTCCCTTCCTTTTCATTAAAATTTATTTACCATTCAGTTTCCTTGTACTCAAAATTGAAGAATTTCTTTCATATCTTCAATTTATTTCAAAATTCAAATTCCATGAGAAATAATGACTTATACCAGAGTTGAACCCAGAATGATCATCCCACTTGATCAATATCTTGAGAAGCATGCCAATTCAGACCTTGCCAAGCAAATCGTGGAGAAAATCAGAAAAATCAATGGACTTGAAGAAGTGTTCAACATTGCCTTGGAAAGTGTATCCTTGGAGAGCATCAGTGACTTTTATTAATTTGGAAAGACTGCTATAGAAGGAAAAGTCTACACTTACACCACCAAGGTCAATGAAGGGGAGATTAAGGTCACCGAGGACCTTATTGCCGAAATTTTTGGTTTTCACAAGTCTGGATACTCATCTGCTATCAAATTAAGGATCAAAAAGAGAAGTTGTGAAAGATAATTACAGCAAAAGAAGATTCAAATATTACTCTGATTGGAAAGACATGATTTCTCAAACCTGAGTTTGCATATTTAACCAAGATGCTAGCCAATTGTGTAATTGGAAGTGCTGGAAATTTTAGCAATCTATCAGGCACAAAGATAGATTTTTTGTATGTTATTTGGTTTGAAGCCAATTTCAATTGGCAAAGATACAATCTTGATCAGATAGCAGGAAAGTTTCTATCTAAAGTACCAAAGAAGAAAACTGCTTTGAAAATAGGGAGATTCTATCACAAGAAGATTCTAGCCCTGTGCGCAAAGAATAATAAATCAGTTTGGAATTCCCATAAGACTATTGTTGATGGAAAAATTGCAATAAAAGCTGAGATGAGCAAATCTGGAAAAAGGAAAGGTGAAGGTTCTGAAGCTGAACCTAAAATGATAAGAAATAGATCATCCAAGAAAGTTACTGCAGGAGAAGCCTTGGAAGAATTTGTGAAACTGAGAGAGAAAAAGAGGAAACTGGAAGAGTTGGAGAAAACCAAGAATTATGAGTCAACGGAGAAACCAAAGGAACGCTCACCTGAGAGATCATTAGTCTCTAACACAGCAAGTCAGTCAGCCAAGAAATCAAAAGCTGAGGAAACCCCCACAAAACCTGACATTAATGAGAAAGAATCAGTTGAAGAAGCTCAAAAAATCCTTTCTTCCCTACCAGAAGCTGACACTCATAGGGAGAAATTTTTGAGAACTGATTTTATCAATGAAGAAATTGAGAGTGATGAAAAGCTGATAACACCTGAAGTAGCAACCATGCTCAACCTGCTATCTAAATCAAAATCAACACCATAAAAATCAACATCAAGACTGGAGTATGAAGAATCAATCAAGGAATTTAAAGCATCTGAGTCTGAAAAAGGAGAAAGAGAAGAGAAATATGCTGAAAAATCGGTTCAACAACATGTCATTACTCTGGATGAACTTGTAGAAGAAGAAAGGCAAAGAAAAGAAGTTGAAGAAGTTGTTGAAGAAGTTGAAGACGAACCAGTTGCTGAACCGGAAAAGGAACAAGAGATAGAGAAACCAAAAGAGCTTCAGGTTACTGACCTGAAAGAGATTACTAACAGGTTTTTGAGCCTATGATTACTGATGAAACTGAAGGTAAACCTGAAGAATCTAGCATCCCAATTACTGTTGAAGAAGAATCTAGTAAAATTGAAGATGAGAAAGTTGTTGAATCAACTGAAATTGTAACTGAGATTACATTGGAAGCACCCAGAGAAACTGAGATTGCCACATCACAAACTGTATCCGCTCCTACAGTTGACATTGGCAAATTGATTAAAGCTGATTGCAGAAAATGGGATGTGTATCATCACTGGAAATTCAGTTCAATCAAAAATCAAAGAAGTCCTCAAGAAGTCATGGAAATCATAGAACAATGGGTTTTTAATTTGTATAATATAACTCACTTGTCACAATTGTTCAATGCTAAAGAATCCCTTGAGCAAAGGATACTCGTTGATAAGAAACAATCATTGGAAGAATTTCACAAGAGGTGAAACTTCAAAATCAAAGAAGGATGATAATGATGTTGATGATGAATCACAAGGAGACCCTGACCTACTAAAAGGGATCCTTGATTCTCTTCAAACAAAAGAATCAGGAAAGAATGTTGAAGGATGAGATGGTAGTGAAGAAAGTTCAAGCGGATCAACAACATAAGACTCAGAAACCCAGTGTGAATTTGAGAAAGAAGAAACGGAAGAAGAAGGATTTGTCTCTCCAATAGATAGAGAAGTCTTGGAAATTGCTAAGGCTAAAGCTGATGAAGACAAGAAAGGAACTGTTGAGGAAGAAGAAGAAGATAAGACAAAGTTGGAAGAAACACTGATAGTGAAAAATGCAGCTGAGAATCTTCTAAAAGCTAACATTGTTGGAAATAAAGCTAAAGCTGAAAAAGCTACCCAAACTGAGAAAGAAGAAATTGCTGAAGAGAAAGCTGACAAGATGGATGTTCCCACTCAAACTAAAATCATCAAGTATTATTACAATGAGCTTGTAAAGATCCATAATGATTATATGAACATTTTTGGAAAAGTGTTGAATTCCATTGAGGAAAACAAGAATGAAAGGACACATATAATAAACAGGATGGACAATGTCAAAAAGACTGTTATGATACTTTGATTGAAATAAGGAAAACAACCATTGAGTCAGACGCCAGGAAACTGAGGCTCAGGAAAGACTTGAAGGTCTTGTTACCAATGTTCATGACAAAATGCTATTACTGGAGATTGCCATGAGCGACTCAGTCGTTGCACAAACCATATTGGCATCAAATCAATAGCACCTGAACTCTTATATCGGGAGCTTGATTCATAAAGATGATGTCAATAAGGGGGAAAGTTTGGATATACTAAGAGAAAATGTAGAAGACATGCCAGGAGTTCTTGAAAGCATACATGACAAACTGTTTGAACATAAGAAGTCAAGAGGAGACATGGATGATGAGGAAATGGAGCTAATTGAAAAGTTTTTGGAACCCCCTGAGAAGAGACTTGGCTTGGATTCACAATTGTATAGCATTTTCAAGGAATTACCTACCAAGGAAGGTGAAGCAAGAGAGCAAGCTTTACAAAACTTTCTACTTATGAAAGTTCTTGTTCTTTATTGGAATAAACTGAGAAAATGGGAAGTAAATGGTACGCTTGAGAAAGATGAGAAGAAAATTGAACAAACTGAATCTTAGTTTATCAAAGAGCTGTTGAAGACATCCACAAATGAGAAGATGAAGAAAATTGTGCTATTATTTGCAACCTTGTTCAAAAGAAAGTTTTTCGGGAAGCACAGCATGACCACATCTTGGAATATATAGGCAAGTATCAATGGAATAGAAAACAGTTCAACAAATCATCTTATGAAAGAGATTGCTGAAGTGTTTGACAAGAAGACGACCACTGACAAAGAAGCTGAGACATAGTTCTTTCAGTTACATTTGTTGTATTTTAATACTCTTGCAACTCAAACCATCAATAATATATCAGTTTCTCAGTTTTGTGTGATTGTTATATTTCATGTTTTATCTTCTTGCATTTATTTTAAGGAGGGTACTGATATTATTCAAAAGGGGGAAATTTTGGAAATAAAATTTATGTTTGATGATGATTCATCAGTTATTCAGTTATTGTTTTTAACCCCATTGATGAAGTTTCATAACTAGCTATTATAGTGCAAAGCGAAAAGACATAGAAATAAATGTATAGGATTTATTAGAGCCTGATACTTGTATAGGTTAATCAGACAAGCACTGTAATAGAATAGGACAAACTGAGAAAAACTGAGAACACACTGGGTATACAAGAAGAGTATTCAAGGAGGAAACTGGCTTTATCAAAAGAATAGAGTACACAAACTGATAACTGAACAATAAAAAGGCTTTAATTTATCCGCTGCCGGTTCACTCAGTTTGAGCATAAGTTAGTTCTATTTATACTCAGCTAAGTTAGCTTAACTCCAAACAAGTTTAAGCTGAACCTAATCTGTTTCAATTCAAGGTTTTTGGGGACAAGTTCCCCTTCCTCTAAAATTGTGTCAGCTTTTTCACGGGACCAACAAAAATCGAGGTCAACTCCATAAAAGTCAGCATCCAGATTGGAATACGAGGAATCTATCATGGAGTCTGAAGCCTCTCAGTGATAAAATAAAGAAGAAGAAGCTGAAAAATTTGTTGAACAACAAGCCAGAACATTGGATGATCTTGTTGAAGAGGAAAGTCAAAAGAAAGAGGTTGAAGAAAAAGGAGTTTCTGAGAAAGTTGAGGAGGAGTTGGTTGTTGAACCAAAAGAGCCCCAAGAAACTAAAAAAGAAGAAACTAATTGGGCAGCCGAAACTGAAGTTGTACCAGAAGCTAGATCTGACAAATATGTCGTTCATATTGTTGTTGAAAGAGAATCAAGAGAAACTATAACTGAGAAGGATGATGAACCTATTGGCACCTTAACTGGACCTGTCATGGAAGTCCCCAAAGAAACTGAAGTTGCCACAACATCACAAATTGTATATGATCCCACAATTGATATTGGCAAACTGATTGAAGCTGATTGCAGAAGGCTTGATGCGTATTAGAATTGGAAATTCAACTCCATCATGGATCGAAGACAAAAAGAAGAGTTTATGAAAACTGAAGAGAAATGGGTTTTTGGATTGTATGACATAACCCATCTGTCATAAATCTTTGATGCTAGTGAATTTTTTAGTACTGGTTACTCAGAAATCAGAAATAGGTATTGGAAAAGATTCACAGGAAAAGAACCTTTACGATCAAAGAAGGATGATAATAATAATGATGATGATGACTCTCAGGGAGATCCTGATCTACAAAAAAGGATCCTTGCCTCTTTACAACCAATAGAGTCAAGTTAAAGCTGCTGAAGAAGATGAATCAAGTGAAGAAATTTCAAGAGACAGTGATGATTCAACTGCATCAGACTCTAAAACTCAGTCTAATTCAAGAAAAGAAGAACCGGAAAAAGAAGGATATGAATCACCCACAGATAGAGAAAGCCTAGATATTGCAAAAGCTAAAGCTGATCAAGCTAAACAAGAAACTGATGATGTGTTTGATGTGAAACTATCACCAGTTAGAGAAGAGGACAGGTCAAGATTATAAGAAGTGAGAAGACAATCTGAAGTAAGAAGAAAATCCGAGGAGTACAAAGAAAGGCTGAAAAAGATCATCTCTACTCCATCCAAAGAGAAACTGAGAGAGAAAGATGAAGCTGAAAATCTCCCAAGGACTAACATTGTTGGATATGAATCAAAAGGGGAAGGTGAGAAAAGATCTGAAGCTGAGAAAACTAAAGTTGACAAGAAAGATATACCCACACAAACTAAGATTATCAAGTATAACTACAATGAACTTGTCAAGATTCAGATTGAAGATATGGATATCTTTGGAAAAGTGATGAACTCAATGGAAGAAAACAATTTTGGAAGGAAATATCTGATGAAGAAGATGTATAGTGTCACGAAAAACAGCCATGACACTTTGATTGAAATAAGGAAAACAACCATTGAATCTGAGGCTAGAAAGACTGAAACCTAGGGAAGGCTTGAGAATCAGGTTACTGACGTCTACAACATAATGATTTTGGTAGAAAACACAATGAAAGACACAATAATTGCCCACACCATATTGGCATCCAATCCACAACACTTAAAATATTTTATCCGAAGTTTGATTCAGAAGGATGATGCCAATAAGGGGAAAAGTTTGGATATCTTAAAAGTAAATGCTGAGGAGATGTCAGGTGTTCGGGATGAGAAGATCAATGAACTGAAGAAAGACAGAGCTGACATGAATGATGAAGAGATGGAACTGATAGCAAAATTCTTTGTGCCTACAGAGAAAAGACTTGGATTAGATTCAAAGCTATACAGTATCTTCAAAAGCCTACCTCCAAAAGAAATGAAACTAGAGATCAATCATTGGAAAACATTATGACAATAAAGAAATTCCTTGTTCATTACTGGAACAAACTGAACAAATAGGAAGAAAATGGAACGCTTGAAAATTTTGAGAAGGAGTTTGTGAAGGTTGATTTTGGAGCTGTCAAAGATGTACTGGAAAACTTGATAACTAATAAAGACTTTAAGCAGATTGTGCTGAGATTCACAATCCTGTTTAACAACAAATTTTTCAAAAAACACAGCATGACAACCTCTTGGAAAATCTGGGCCAGCATAAATTGTGTGGAAGTCAGTCCGATCTATAATGCTATAATGAAAGCTACTGAGGAATATGACAAGATGGCTCTAATAACTGAAAAAGGGAAAGAAAATGAAACAGAAACGAAGACTTAGTTTCACTTCTAAAAATGTTGTACTTTAATACTCTTTGTAACTCATGCAAAATCACAATAACGTATCATTTCTAGTTTTGTTCTGTGTCATTTATTTTTTGTCCTTATCTTTTCGCATTGCTTTTAAGGAGGGTATTGACATCATCAAAAAGGAGGATATTGTTGAAAATAAAATTTATGTTTTGAAGATGATTCATCACTAGTTCAATTATTGTTTTTAATCCCATTGATGAAGTGTAATAACAGCTGTTATAGTGCAAAGCAAAAAGATGCCTAAATTTAAATGTAAAGGATTTAATAGAGTACATGTTGAGTTTACAATGTTGATTTAAAAAGTGCAAAGTCTGATATTTGTATAGGTGAATCCGACAAGCACTGTAATAGAATAGGCTTTAAAACTGAGAACATGTTGAGTTTACAAGAGCAGAGTATTCTTAAGAAGGAACTGATTTTGTTGAAGGAACTGAGTACACAAACATAAACTGAAGAAGGTAAGTTCGCTGAGGGACATAGCTGAGTGGGCTTATCTAAAAGCAGAAGGCTAAGGGAACAAACTCGGTCTAGAAGGCTGAGGGACATATACTCGGTTATTGAAGACTGAAGAATTGAGGGCTCAAACTCAGTTTTGCGAAGACTTAAAGCCGAGACTGTAAAGTTAGAATTTAGGCAAGTCTGTGCTGGCCTGAACTGACTTTATGGATCTTGTATGAAGACTGAGATATATAAAGACAATAATATTGTAGATAATTTAAGTGCTATGGTGTACTCTGATTAAGCAAGATAAGAATCAGACTAAAATAGAGTACTAAGTTTTAAAGAAGAGTAAAAACTCAGATAATGCTCTTAAAACTGAAACACTCAGCCAAAAACTGACAAACTACAAAAATTCAGTTTCAAGCTGATAACACTCAAACTGATGATGGATCTGAGCATTAGAAAGCAAGCAATTTGATTGGGTGAAGAAATGTCAAAAGGGACACTGACATTCAACAAACTTTAGAAAGACCACCAAAGGATATAAGAAATCAAATTCAAACAAGATGAACATTGGAACAACCCCTATAAATAGACAACTTCTACATCAAGAAGAGATGCGGAGTTCAAAAAGAAAAATCTATTAAGAAAGATTCAAGAAAAGGGAAATGGAATTAAAAGAACTCCTGCTATTTGCTAATTGCAAGACCCAGATCAAGAAATCTTCAAAGTGTTTTTGGACATTCAAAGAATACATCAAGACTCACACTTGAAGAAAAACAGAGCTACTTGAGCAAATCATATACATCCAGAAGAACAAGTTCACATCACAAGTTGATCATAGTTACTAATTCAAGTCTCAACTTTGATTTTTATCAAAGGTTTAGATTGTGAAACACCAAGAATGTGTGAAGGACAGTTGAGGTGCAGTCAAGAGGAGTGTGTTTGTGATGAACTGGAGAAGAGGCAATACTACCCTATAAGGACCAGTGCAAGCAGTTGCAGAGCAGTCATTCTACACGTTCTTTAGTTGCTTAGATAGTGAAGCTAGGGATTAGCCAAGGACTATCAGTTTAGAACTTTTTGTAAACGTTCTACCTCAAAGAGTTCTAGTGAAATTTTCCTCTGACATCACAGGGGAAGAGAGGATTGACAGGAATACACCACTTGGAATCTCTATAATTTCTGTCTCATTTACTTATTTACTTTAGGCATTTATTTACAAAATTTTAGCATATATCTCATTAGATCACACACTCAACAAACATCAGAAGCTGAGTTGACACTACATTCTTTTATACAAACTGATAACTGAACACTTTTTCAAAAAGCCTTAATGTATCTGATACTAGTTAGCTTTGTTTGGGCATAAATCTGTTTGATTTATACTCAGCTCAGTTAGCTTAACTCCACACAAGTTTGAAACCGAACTTAATCTGTTTTAAGTATCAATCTGATTTTTTGGTGACAAGTTTATTCACCCCTCCCCCTCTAAACTTGTGTTAGCCTTTTTCACGGGATCAACATTCTTTTTCTTCTTCTTATTCTTCTCTCATTCCAAACTCGTTTTCTTCTTCTTCTTCTTTTTCTTTTTTTTCTTCTTCTACTCTTCTCCTTCTTCTTCTTCTTCTTCTTCTTCTTCTTCTTCTTCTTCTTCTTCTTCTTCTTCTTCTTCCTTCTTCCTCCATTTTAAACTCGTTTTCTTCATTCTGGAATGGGTGTTCCGGCGAGATTCTGGTTGGTCTCCGACGATGGATTTTGGGATTGAAGAAGATGTGTGATTTGTGTTCGAATGGGTGTGACTTTGGTTCGAATGGGTGTGATTTGGGTTCCGATGGGTGATTTAGGTTCGAATGGGTGTGATTTGGATGTGAATGGGTGTGATTCCGGCTCGAATCCGTATTCCGGCGGGATTCCGGCTTGGCTCCGTTAAGGGATTTTGGGGGTTGATTAGATGGGTGATTTGGGTTCAAACTCGTGTAACGAGTTCAAAGTTCGAATAACGAGTTCGATTTTCTTGTAACGAGTTCAAACTCGTGTGACGAGTTCAAAGTTCGAATAATGAGTTCGATTTTCATGTAACGAGTTCAAACATGTGTAAGATGTTCAAACACGTGTAGCATGTCTAAACATGTCTAGGGGTATTTTGGGTAAGTAAGGGGAAAAATTATGGGAAAGACTATCTAAGCAACATATATTTCCCAAAAAATTATTTGACCAACATTTTTGGTCAAACAGTCTTCTTAAACTAATGCTTTAGTTCTTACTCTTTCTAATGCTACTACTACAAATGAGACTGACTTTGGAGCCTGGCTAGATTTCAAGAATCATATCAAAAGTGATCACTCAATTTCTGGATTCTTGGAATCATTCTATACATTTCTGCAAATGGCAAGGAATTACTTGTGGGAAAAGACACAAACGAGTGACGGTACTGGACGTTTCATCACTCGATTTGGTCGGCACTCTTTCTCCCTCAATCGGAAACCTTACTTTCCTTAGAAAGATCCTTCTGAATGAAAATTACGTCCATGGCAGGAATCCACCAGAAATCGGCAGTTTGTTTCGCCTACGGTCTCTTGTTTGTCTGGTAACTCATTTGAAGGGCAAATTCTTGCTAACCTAACTACGTGCAAAAATCTTCGATTCATACAATTGTATGGAAACAAACTTAGTGGAAGAATTCCTGATCAACCGAGTGTTTTGCCCAACCCGCTTGAACTTGCATTGAGCACTAACAATTTCACTAGAAGTATCCCACCATTGTTAAGTTATATCTCTACCCTTAAAATACCAGATTTATCAAATAAAAATTTGACTGGGAACATCCCACATGAGCCTGCCAAGCTCGTCAATGTTCAATTCCTCTTTTTGGGTGCAAATAAGTTATCACGCATTATTCCACTTCCAATATACAATATCTCATCAATCCGAGTTTTCGAGATCTCATCCAATAATCTAACAGGTCAGTTTCTAGATTCTTTGGGGATGACACTCCCAAAGATGAAAAAATTCGAAGCTTATTTAGAGAATCTGTCGGGATCGATTCCATTTACATTAGAAAATGCTTCAGATCTTACAATAATAGCTATTTCAAAGAATATGCTTACCGGGCCAATCCCACTAAATCTAGGAAGGTTACAGCATCTCCGGGTGTTGCAATTTGACGATAACCCTCTAGGTATTGATAGAGACAATGATATTAGCTTCATTACCACCTTGACTAACTGCACCGACCTAGTAGAACTAAACTTGTCAAGAATGGAAATCAAAGGCGTACTACCTTTTGGAATATCAAATCTGTCTCTAAAGCTTACATATCTTACGCTTTTGGAATAATCACTTATAAGGCAACCTTCCAGAGGGAATTGGAGATCTTATTGGTTTAAATTTGTTTGGTGTCGGCAATATTAATCTTTCATGCAGCATTCCTCTCTCTATTGGAAAGCTTATAAACATGGACAAACTTTATCTTTATGAGAATAAATTTAGGGGCCTATATTCGCACCACAACAAATCTACTACTACACCACTTTGTACTTTACATCACACCTAAAAATAAAACCTACCTTTGCACCACATAGATTTTCCAACATTTTAATTCTTTATTTACACCACATTACCTAACTTCATACCACAATTTTAAACAATTTCACACAATTTTTTTTTATTGCAAATTAGTCCATCAAATTCATCTACTTTATTTCCCACACCCCTACTTACACACTCCATTATTTCCCTCCAAAAAATATCTTCTTCATCATAAAACCTTCAAACCCCACACCATCTTCAAATAAAATCACCATCTTCATAACTCCATCATCTTCATCATCATAAAACTTTCAAACCCCACACCAACTTCATAATCCTCATCAATTTTTTCATCATAATCATCTCTACAGTAAATGCATCCAAACCATGCAAAAAAAGAACTTGCTTTGGAGGTTGTATACCTAGGTTCAATGGATGAAGGAGTGGAATCAAACACCCCGATTGAGGAAATTGGGGTTTTAAGAAAAAATCAATGAGAATGTACCTTTGAAATCAATCTACTATTTTGTGTTGTTTTCGTGAAATTGACTTGTAGAAATGTTAATATGTAAATGAAATTAGTGTATTGAAATATTATTTTGGGTTTGGTGATTCAGTGTTACAAAAGTTGATGACTTTTTATCGCCCAGATGAAAACAACCTTCGCAAAGTCGATTCTCTTATATTCAACCCTCGCAAGGTCGATTCTCTTGTATTTAACCTTGGCAAGGTCGAATCACTTAGGTACAACCCCAGCATAGTCGATTCAAGTATATCCAACCCCCTCAAAGTCGATTTTGTCAAGTTTCACTTCGTGCTCAGATGCGACATTAGGGTCGTTGCATTATTATAGCCTTTAAAATCAATCAAACGTTATGCCATTGTTTGTCTAACATTTATAATACTTAGCATACTATCTATTTTGTTTATATTGATGTATAAAGGGTGTATTTTGATGTTCAAAACAAATTAAAAATGTTTCAGCATGATACTACTCTGTCAAAGTCGTTTCTAGGGAAATACGACCTTACGGAAAGTCGTTTCTCTTTGACTCGACCCTGGCAAGGTTTATTCTCTTGTATTCAATCTTAGCAAGGTCGATTCTCTTGTACTCATCCCTGGCATGGTCGATTCTCTCTTATTGGCAAGGTCGATTATCTTGTATTCAACCTTGGAAATGTCGATTCTCTTGAATTCTAACCTGCTAGCTGCGGCAGCAGCAGCGGCTGTGCAAGAAGAACGGCGGCAGGAAACAGCGGAGGGGAATGGTGGCAGATTAGGGTGGTGGAAGACCTAATCGGGGAGCACGGGAGGCGAGAATATGTCGTGAAATGAAATATTTTTGGTGGAGAATTAATTTTAGTGTGTCAATGAGGGGGTGTTTCGTAGATTTTAAGTGATTAGTGGAGCTATGATCATATAATAAATTGGAAGTAGTAAAATGTGATTGGCAATAATGATTTCTTTATAATTTTGACATGAAAATGTGGAACAAAAGTTAGGTTTTTGAATTGTTAAAATAATAGATGTGGTGCAAGAAGTAGATTACATTTTTTTATTTTAGTGTGGTGCATTGGAAGGTTTGTTGTGGTGTGAATAAAGACCCCCTAAATTTATTAGGGAGATTCCTTCATCCATCGGTGACATGTCGGGGTTGTTGATTCTAGCTTTACAACGAACATACTCACCGGTAGCATACCACTTTCCTTGAGCAATCTCACTAAACTGCAAGGATTAGTTATTTCCCAAAATCATCTAAATGGATCACTCCCTAATGAATTTTTTAGTTTTACCTCTCTATCACTTGGGATATCTTTAGCCCATAATAAATTTACTACATCACTACCTTTAGAAGTAGACAATTTGAAACAACTGCTTTGGTTATGCGTAGTAGAAAATGAATTATCTGGTGAAATTCCAACATCAATTAGTGGTTGTGATGCTAGAAGACCGTAAAATGGATGGTAACTTCCTAGAGGGAATGATTCCATCATCATTAGGACAATTGAAAAATTTTGACATCATAGATTTGTCGCGAAATAAATTGTCAGGGGAAATTCCAGCTTCATTGGAAAAGCTGAAATTCATTAGCCTTCTCCATCTTCCCTTCAATATGTCAGAAGGTGAAGTTCCAAGCTATGGTTTCATTATTTGGATGCACATATGGAATTTATAAAACAAGAAAATCCAAAAGAGTGCCCTATTCAATCTTCGCGTACGATAAACAACTCCTTCAGATTTCATATGCTGAAATATTCACTTTCACTGATGGATTTTCTTCTGAAAACTTAATAGGTGAAGGAAAATACAGATATGTCTACCACAGAGTCGTCAAACCAAGTGAGAAAGTAGTGTCTGTCAAAGTGCTTAAACTTCAATTGAAAAATCCCACAAGAGCTTCATGGCAGAATGTGAAGCATTAAGAAACATTCGTCATATAAACCTTGTCAATATCATTACTTCTTGTTCTAGCATAGACTTCAAAAGCAATGATTTCAAGGCTTCAATTTTGGAATATGTCTTCAAATGGAAGTTTAGAAGAATGGTTGCATCAAAATTCATCTATCAATCATGATGAGAAGAAGTTAGACATGTTTGAAAGGCTAAACATTGCAATAGACATCGCAACGGCGTTGGATTATCTTCACAGTCACTCTAGAAAGCCAATCATTCAATGTGATATTAAGCCAATTAACATTCTATTAGATTATGATTTACGTGGCTTGGTGAGTGATTTTGGCCTTGCAAAATTTCTTCCAACGGCTAATGACATATCTCATGATATAGAAAACACCTCAATCGGAATTAGTGGAACAATCGGCTATGTTGCACCAACCACTAGGTACCTTTGTAATATTCCGATTTTCGGGAAAGGGCAGACATGTCATTTTGCGAAAACGAAATATTATTATTTTGACTTCTTTTATTGGAGTTAAATTTTTATAAGATATATATACTTATATTTTGAGTTTATATATGTATGTATTAAGGGAAAAATCTGATTTTAAGGAAAAAGGGGTAATTAAGAAAATAGGTTGTATTTTGGGGAAAAGTTTATTTAAGAAAAGATAATTTCCATTATACTTAAAACCTATTAGCAATCAGATTTTACCTTCTAATCTCCCATTTCCTGTGCATAAGAACAAGGAGAAACAGGCCAAGAGACTTTTCTTGATTTCTAAAGCAATCTTCAATCATTTTCCGTTTCAAGAGAAGCATCGGAATCGTCGTAAGGAGAGCACCGTTTCAACCCAAGAAAGTTGAAACTTTGGCTAAGGTATGAATTTCACCCTAAGGGCCATTCTTCATTATTCATGATCATCTTTGGTTCGTATAATCATAGTTTGATCATTTTTGAATCCGTTGATCGATTCTAAATTGTTTTTAGGATTGATCATATAGGTATCTGTGAGAGGAAGGATCGTTGCTGCAGTGTTTCTGAGTTTTGGATTTGGAACAGCTTCCTAAAGGTAAGAAGGTATTCCTACCTTTTAATTATGGCTTATAGGATCTAAGTTATGATTTTGTGAGGGGAAGGATCGTTGCTGCAGTCTTTCTGAGTTTTGGCTTTTGATGGTTAGAATTCATGGTACGAGTTGTTTACGAATCATAGGATGGTTTGGCATTGTAAAGGTCATTTTTTTGCTATTTTCTGAGTATATTGATGTTGAATAATTTTGGTAATGATTAGGGATCGATTAGGGTTTAAAAACTGAGTTTTTGAAGAGTGACCGCGCTTGGTGCAGGCGCAACAAGCCTAGTGCGGACGCACTGGAGGTCTTGAAGCTGAATTCAACATTCAGATAGTTAGTGCGGGCACACCGAAGCCCTGTGCGGATGCACTCGAGCCCAGTGCAGGTGCACCAGACCCAGTTCGGGTGCACTAGACGAGTAGATTTTTAATTTCACATACAGAGGCTCAGTGCGGGCGCACTGAACCCCAGTGCTGGCGCACCGGCCCCGGTTTTGAGGGAAAATGTGGTTTAAGCTTTGTAATGAGTTATAAATGTTAATCCTTTAATTTTATAGCAATAATTAAACGTAAACAAGCCCCGATTGAGTTCTGATGCATTTGGTTCCGGCACCAGACGTACTCTTAAAAAGAGTTGAAGTTCGGGACCGTCGGAAAGGCATGAAAGGGCTTGTGCTTTGATGAACAATAGATCATCAATGTCTGTGTACTTGATAGGGTGTGATGTCTAGCTGTCTAAGTGAGGGAGTAGAATTGATAAAGTGAGCTTTGCTTTGAAAACACATAGGTGGCTAGATAATAACAGATAATAATTACATTCGTGTAGTAAAAGATGAAACGTCACCTATTCTCGGTTAGACACCGATTCATATCGGTTATGTGATATGGTCAGTAAAAGCAAACAATGCTGCTGACCTATAAACGGCTAAATGGCAGTGGAGTAAATTTGCCGAACGTATATGCATACCGGGGAGATCCCGGGACTATCAGTGCTATTCACCGTCGTTGGCAATGATATTACGTGATGGATACACATCATGCATAGTGCCCTTGGATGATGACATAACCAAGATAAGTTATAGTCATGAGTGTCGATGGTCATGGAATGAACCTTAGATCGAGTCTGTCTCAAAAAGATAATTATTTAAATAAAAACTGTTAAAGTGCCTAATTAAATTGTAGCTTCTACTTCTTACTATGTACCATGTACTTACCTCAAATGCATGTTTATTTTTGTGTTTGGGGAAGAGAAGATGAACTTGTAAATCTGGAGTTCGAGGAGAACTTTGATTACGACATTTGAGGACTCCGGAATTGAAGAGCTTTCTTTATTCATGTTTTGTTCATTATGTTAGACTTGGCGTTTGGTTGGAATTTTTGTAATTTTCTTTAGATTACGTTTGGAGGTTTTTTGTACATTTGGTTTTCGTTTGATTTCTTTTCCCAATGTAATAAATGTTACATTTCTATCTTTAGATATTGAGTTTCTATTCTTAGTTGTTTGAAAAAAATTACCCAAGTCTTTTTGCTTCCGTTTTACTTAACTCGATACGACGTATTAGAGGCTTACGTATAAAGTGAAATTTATTTTATTTTATACGTGCCGAACGTTCTTTTTCTGGATAAGGACTTGGTGTCCGGGAACGGGGCGTTACAGTTGGTATCAGAGAGAAGCGTCTTTTAGGCTTCCTTTCTTTTAAAATAAGTATTCTTTAGATCTCTTAGTAACGTTTTGGTTTCCATGATCGTCAGGATGGTGTTCACTAGAACCGGAGTGGGTGTATAAGCTTCAGGAGTACATCATGAGAGTCCGAAACCGGTAGTAGGAGGCGGCTTTGTGACGCAGAATCCTTCACCTCATCCGAGCCCCACTCCACCCCCTCATACTGCGACCCTCACACCACAATCTCAGTGGAATCTGTCACCACGACCATGGCATAATCCAACACCACGACCTCAAACAAGGTACAACTACATCTATGGAGAACCCGGGGAAGCACTCATCCATGTCACCGTAGTAGGAGACATTCCAGCGGTTTACATACCCCCAGCAACCAACATATACCCTCCACCAGCCAGTGTATATCCTCCACCGGTAAGCCACCTCCACCAGCTTTCCACCATTAACAGCACTAGACCTTTTATCCACCACCAGTAGGTCCTACCCCTCGACCTACTATACCCCCTTCACCATGTTTTGATCATCAAAAATACTTTGGTTATCCATCATACGGTTTCTATCAACCACCACCATACCAGAAATAGCCTTATCAGCAAGAGATACCTTTTGGATACCAACCAGTTCCATCAGTTAAACCGGTTTTTGAGCAAGAACCACCAGTTGATTGGTACACAAGGCTAAGGAGGAACCGAGTTCAAGACTTATTTGAGAATTTAGAACATACAAAAGCTGAAGAGTGGTTAAGGAGTTTTGCAAAGGCTTGCAGGAATATACATGTTCCGGAATCTGACATGGTCCAATTGGCAGTTAGTTTCCTTTTGGGTATAGATGAAGCATGGATAGATGCCAATGAGAACAACAATGGTAAGGTTACATATTGTGAAATCTTTAAGGCTATGTTTTTCAATGAGTATTCCCCGGCGACAGTGCAGGCAGACAAGGCAAGTCAGTTTTTAAAACATAAGCAGGGTATTCCTTTGACGGTATCTCAGTATACCAATAAGTTTAATGAGTTGGGAAGGTTATACCCTGAACTCATGAAGGTTGAAGAGAGGAAAATGGAACTTTACAAAGAAGGTTTATCCCACGAGATACAATCTGGTATGCTAGGTTTCACAGCAAAGAACATGGCTGAACTTCTGAACAAAGCCTTGGAGGTTGAGACCTTCAGGAAGAAGGCCACCGTGGTTAACGGGAAAAAGAGAAGTTTTGGAACAAGTCAAGGCTATAACCGAGGAGCACCGCAGTGCCAAGAAGACGACAGCCCCTATGGCATGTAAACCTCAAACCGGTGCACCGCTTTGCCCTAAGTGCAATAAGAATCATGCAGGTGAGTGTCAGACCAGTGGCTGCTACTACTGTGGAGATCTGGGGCATTTTGCAAGAACGTGTCCGACAAAGGGAAATTCGAGTAATCAGAAGCAAGGGAATAGAAAAGGCGGCCCAAGTTGCCCAGTTCGAGTGTTTGCAGTGGATGCTGAGATGGCTGAACCAGATGATAATGTTATTTCAGGTACCTTTATTGTTTATTTTGATTTATTAGAGTACTTTTATGTCATGATTTAAATCATGTTGTATTTGTATTTAAATAAATGAATTCACATCATAGGTACAATAATATTAGACAACTTAGCAATTATGGCATTGTTTGATACGGGAGCGTCTAACACCTTTGTCTCAACTAAGATAGCTAAGAAGCTTAACTTAGCAATGGAAACTTTAAGAAACACATTGGAAATAACAACACCAATAGGAAAAGTGACTAAGGAAGCCAAGTTGATGCCTCAAGTAGATGTCCCAGTCGGATCTTTTCGATGTAATAGTGACTTTACGGTTTTGGATTTTTCAGATTTCGATGTAATTTTTGGAAATATTGGCTATCCGGGAATTATGTTCACATGGATTGTAGGGAAAAGAGAGTGACCTATAAGATACCCAGAAAATCAGATAAGACTTATCAAGGTAATGTTTACAAGCCTAGTAAGAAGTGTCACCATATAACCCACTCGGCATGAATAATTATGGATGACCGGATCTTTCATAAGTAATGTAGGCAAACCTATAGGTCCTTAGTCGCGTTGACAAAGAAAAAGATTCGATGTCCGACCTTTTTCTTTAGATGATACTTCGGAGGATGCCCATGGAACTTGACTTATTTGATTCTTCTTTCGTGGAGTCGAAGATGCAATCTGAGATGTAAGGCGTGCAACAGCTCCTACGGAACCAAGGTCGAAAAGATTGAAAAATCATTCATTCAAACAACTGATGAAGGATTCCTCCTAACAAATATTATTCCGTGGGAGTGGGAAACTCACACTTTAAACAGGGCCGTGGGAAGATGCGAGCCTAGGATAATTTCAACAATTAAGACGATAAGAGCTTGTCAGAAATATCGTGAAAGCTACTTGTTGTACGTAGTGGATATGGAACAAGTGAAGCCTAATTTAGAGGAAACCCCTGGGGTAAGAGAGTACTCTGAAGTGTTTCCGAAAGAGTTACCGGAAAACATGCCGGATTGAGAGATAGAGTTTGAGATCAAGTTGGTACCCGGAGCGGCACCAGTTGCTAAGGCGCCCTATAGAATGGCACCGGCTGAATTGAAGGAGTTGAAAGCTCAACTTATGGATATTGTTGGTCCCTTAGAAAGGCTAACACAAGTTTAGAGGGGGTGAATAAACTTGTCACCAAAAACCTAACTGGAAACTGAGTCTAGTGCATATTGATTAACAATTACGGTTCAGTTTTAACTTGTGAGGAGTTGAGCTGACAAAGCTGAGTTTAAGTCAAACTGACTTATACAAAACTGAGTCAACCGGCAGCAGATATAAATTTTTGCCTTTATCTGGATCTTGTTATTCTATAAGAGAAAGCTGCATGCAAAACAGAATTCTGGTGAATGTCAGTTTGTGACTCTGTGTTCTTATAACAATCAATTTCAGTATGCTGTATAAACAAATATAAATGCTGTAAAGTAAATAAATGCATACAATAAGTAGAGCAAGATTTATAGTTGTTACAGGTGGTGTAATCCTGTTAGTCCATTCTTCCCCTGAGATGTAGGAGGAAAATTCCACTAGAACTCCTTGGGATATGCTGTTACAAAAAGTCCTATATGATTGTCCTTGACTAATCCCTAGTGTCACTATCTAAGCAAATAAAGAACAGTTTGTATGGCTGCTCTTCAATTTCTATAACCACTGGTCCTTAGAGGGTTGTATTGCCTCTTCACCAGCTACCAGCACAAACACAGTCTACCCGACTGCAAATGTCACAACTGTCCTTGGCAACTCCTTGACCGGATTGCTTCACAGTCTAAGCCTTTGATGAGAATCAAAGTTGGGCTGAGAATCAATAAATTGATTCTTGCTTGTGGTTCTTCAAAGTGTAGAAATATGGATAAGATTGATGTAGCTTGAACACTTGAAGAATTCTAGATAAGATCTTGTTGAGCACAAATAACAATTCGAATGAACTAGACTATTGCACACAAATGCTTGTAATCTTGTTAATTCTTGGTGTTTGATCTTTGGTGCAAAGTCATTTATTTATAGTGTGAGGTCCAACGTTCATTTCGTTTGAATTTGAATTGTATCAACGTCTATCTTGTAACGGCTATATTTAGTGACCGTTCTGACTTGTCAGTATTTCATCCAATAGAGTTCCTTCCTTTACAACGTTCGAATGTACTTTGATTTTGTTGGATGACTGACATATAAAACTGAGTTACCTGATTAGTATTATACTGAGTATGTCAGTTTTCAGTTTACTTAACCGACTTAGAGCGTTAACTGAGTTTTTACTCTTCTTCAAAAACTTCAGTACTCTATTTATCTGATTATATGTGGGACTGAATCAGATTACACCATTCCTTATAAAGATCATCTTAGATATCATTGTCCTTATGATACTTAGGTTTTCTACAAGATCCACAAAGTCAGTTTAGGCCATCACAGACTTACCTGAATTCTAACCTTATAGTCTCGACTTTAAATCGTCATAACTGAGTTTGAGTTCTCAGTTCTTCAATCATCCTTAACTAGGTCTGTGTCCCTCAGTTCTTCAAATACTGAGTTTGTTGCCTCAGCCTTCGGTTATAGATAGGCCAACCGAGTCTGTGTCCCTCAGCGAACTTACCTTCTTCAGTTTTGAGTGAACTTCAGTTACTGGTGCATATCTTCAGTCTTCTATTAAGTTCCAGTTATCTAAGTGTTTTCCATTTTCTTAGATGATTTCCAGTTTCAGTTCTACGACACTTCTATCTATTACAGTGCTTGTCTGATATAACCTATACAATTATCAGACTCTAGTAAAACTTATACATTCAGTTCTAGACATCTTTTAGCTTTGCACTATAATAGTTTGTTTCAGCACTTCATCAATGGGGTGTTAACAAAAATGTTCTTGAATAAGATGAATCATCATCAAAACTAAATTTTATTCCCAACAATTTCCCCCTTTTTGATGATGCCAAAGCCCTCCTTAAAAGAAAAGTTTAAAGATAAATAACAAATAAAAACAATGTAAAACTGGAAATTGGATTTCATTAAGAATTCTGCAAAAACTGGAATAGTTACACAGTAGATAAACAGAATTAAAATCTAAGCATTTCTTCGTGTAACTTTGATAAATTTCTTCTCTTTATCATGAAGTAGAAAAGCATGTTCTAGCTTTGTGTCTTCCTTGGGAAAGGTTCTGAGATAGTCTACTTGACTTGAGAGTTTCCACTTTCTCCATAAAACTAGCTTTGGAAATGATGATTCATCCTTATAATAATTTTCAAATTCTGTTAAATCATCTTTCATTTGTTCAGTCTTGACTCTGATCTGCAATTTTTCTTCAATCTTCTTGATCTTATTGTACTGTGCCATCTTCTGATTATGATACTGATCAGATAAGAAGTAAACAAGAGATTCTTCATAAGTCTTTTATTTATACTTGAGTTTGACAATGCTATGAGCTTTGACAAACTTCATGCACAAATCCTTTGTAAGAGTAGCTCTCCTATCTCCAGGTTGACTGTATTTAGGAATTAGCTGCTCTTCAGATAGTTCTTTCCGAACATAAGGATCTGCCGCTGATTTGTATTTCCTCAGTTCCTCTTCCAGTTTCATCTTTTCATCAAGCAGTCTCAGCTTTTCTTCTTCAGCTTCCCCTTTTTTTGCATCATATAACTAATTTACCAACTGATGGGTTGCTATTTGGTCTGCTGATATAATCTTTGAAAAGTGACTACTTCATTCAGCTGAGTTTCTAAACCATAAATACGCTGATTTAAATGCCATTCTGCTTGAGCATGTGTTTCTCTGTCTACTGAGGTTGGGAGTTCAAGAGTTACTTTGAGACGGAGAATTTCTGAGGCTGAACTAGAACTTGATTTCTGAATAATACTTAGCTTTGTGTCGAATGACACATCTGTCTTCTTCCGATATTCCAAATATCCAGAAATATTTGACAAAAGGCCATTGTATGTATCCTTGTGGTTGAGCATAATCTTCAGATTTTCATGTACTTTGCTCAATTCTTCTTTTGGCAAAATCTCAGAAGGATATGTTTCTTCATCTTGTTGGATTTCTGGCTAAGTATCATCCTTGATTTCCATCAACTGCTTATCTTCAACCATTCCAAGTGCTTGCTGATTGTTAGTTGTTTGGTTTCCAACTGGCAATTCTACTTGCTGGTTATCAGTTTGCATAGCTTGAGCTTGAATTTCTGTCTGCAAATCTATAACCTTGTCAGTTTCTTTCTTTGATTCATCATCTTTGTCATCATCCTTCTTCTTTTGAATATCCAATGCTGATGACGTGGATGATTTTCATTGAGCTAACTCAGTGAATCTTCTGAAACAGTTTGTGAGAAATTCATCCAAGGGAAATAGAGCATATAAGTCCCTGAATTCATGTTTCTCTAATAATAACTTTTCTTCACTTGGTAGAGTAGCTTCACGACATTCTTCACTCTTGAGTTTCATCTTCATCAGCCTGTCGTTTCTTTCAGATTCAAAAATATTAACTGATTGTTGAGCTGGTTGCTGAAATTGATGTTGCTCCTTTTCAGCAAGCACAACGGAAACTTGTTTCTTTTTGATAAACTGTTGTAACTGAGAAACAATTTCAGTTGCAATACTGACGTCTCTTGTGACTTTGGTTGTCAATTGATGTTCCCCCTCAGTTAGTGCTGACTGACTTGAGGTGCCTGGGAAAAAACATTTTCCAACTGACTTGACTTTCTCTTAGTCAGCTTTTCATTTGATTCCTTTGTGTTAAGCTGTATGCTTGAGACACAGTTTTCTGCTTGGCTTCAGGATGGGATGTCTTGGAGATTACTTTCCTAGAATGAACTAGTGTTATATCTCCTGTAGATGTATCCATTCTTTTTGTAGATCCACCAGTTCGTTCTGCTGCATTCCTTTCCTTGAGTCTTTCATGATAATGTTGAATAATGCCGCTGAGTGTGTTTTTCAGTCCGAGGCTATCAATAGGTGCTCTTCCTTCAGCTTGAGCTTTTCGAACACTTTCCAATTCAACTAAGTGTTGCTGTTTTAACTGATTGAAAACATAACTTGCCCAATTGAACTCAAGTTCATCCCAGATTATGTTCATCAAATAAATGCTTTCTTCAGATAATGTGGCAATGCCTTTGTATCGTCCAATAACATGCCTGTAGAGCCATTTGCTGAGGAGTCCAAACTCTGGTTTGAGGTTGTTGACATGAGAACCAATAGCTGCTGGTTCCTTTGTTGAAGAAATTTGTCTGAGAAAGACATCTCTTTTGAGTGGTAAACAACTCAAATATATTGATTTCACAAGTGGTTCCTTGAAATCGAATAGCATCCTGATGACTGCTTTATTGAGAATAATTCTTTCACCTCAAAATTTTGTGATTAGAGATTGCCTTACAACTTTCATGTTTTCCCAGAACTGTAAAATCCCTTCTACATCACGATCATCATTGAATTTCACTTCCAGGATGTCTCTTAATCCTTGTTGACGCTTAATCTTCTCGCAAATATGACTTGCTAAATGAGTATTGTTGCAGAGTTCTTCATATTGTTCGAGGGATAGAGTATCCAATTCAGTAATGAGCCTTTCCTCTTGTGATTTCTTGGAGGCTACCATTATGAATTTTTCTAAAAATGAAGTAAAATTAAAAAAGATAGAATTTTGATTTTTGTGAGAGACAAAGTTTGAATTTTTTTCTTTTGAGAGAGGATGAATTATGCAGGGGTCGGATATATAGAGAATAAAAAGGGGAGGGTAATGACGGTTCATGGATTTTCTAAAGATTTTGTACCGACAATTCAAATTCCATGATGGTTTGTGTAACCGATGCATGTAGTATTCTGACAATAGTTGGGGTGTACAAGCAACAGGGTCTGACATAAACGGCGTTAATTAAATGCGATATAACCGATGTCGGTTTTATCCTTTCCACCATTTGACTTTCTTTGACTGGGTAAAATGATGTTTGAAGTCAGTTTTTAGAAAGTTCAGTTCCATCAATTCTTCAGTTGCAGTTAGTCAGTTTGAGATTGTTGATGTCAATGACTGATCTGTTAAGTGAGTGCACCCAGCAGAACAAAGATCAATCCCCTTGACGAATCTCTAGGCTTAAACTGACTTAGCTTATACCCAATTCAGTTCTCAGTTTGGCAAATCTCTCTTTGTCCAAAGGTTTAGTGAAAATGTCAGCCAACTGATCTTCAGTCGGGACATAGAGAATTGTGATATCTTTCTTTTCCCCATGATCCCTTATGAAGTGATGTCTTACCTCAATGTGTTTTGTCCTTGAGTGCAAAACTAGATTGTCAGTTATAGCAATTGCACTTGTATTATTACACATTATAGGAATCATTCCCTTTTCTACTCTATAATCTCTTAATTATTGTCTGATCCACAAAACATGAGCACAACAGCTTCCAGGTGCTATATACTCAGCTTCAGCTATTGATGTTGAAATAGAGTTTTGTTTCTTGGTGAACCATGACACAAGTCTATTTCCCAATAACTGACATGTGCCTGAAGTACTTTTTCTGTCCGCTTTGCATCCTGCATAGTATGAGTCTGAGTCTGAGTAGGATATAAGTTTGAATTCTGCTTCTTTTAAATACCATATCCCAACTTCTTATGTATCTTTCAAATACTTCAAGATTCTTTTGACGACAGTAAGATGGCATTCTTTAGGTCTAGTTTGAAATCTGGCACATACAACAACAGTAAAGGATATATTAGGTCTACTTGCTGTTGGGTATAGTAGACTTCCAATCATTCTTCTGTAGAGAGTTTGATCCACATCCTTTCCATATTTATCTTCATCTAATCTGATGTTGGTATCAATTGGTGTTGCAATGCCAGCTGATTTTTCCATTCCAAACTTTTTGATCAAATCCCTTGTATACTTGGTTTGGTGAAAGAAAATTCCACTATCCATCTATCTTAATTGCAATCCTAGAAAATAACTTAATTCTTCCATCATGCTCATCCGAAATTTGCTCTTCATTAAACTTGCAAATTTCTCACAGAGTTGCTCATTTTCTGATCCAAAAAAGATGTCATCCAAATAGATTTGAACTAGGAGAGTACTTTCTTCAACTTTCATTCTGAATAAGGTCTTATCAATAGTTCCTTTTATAAAACCATTATCCACTAGAAACTGTGATATAGTTTCATACCAAGCTCTTGGTGCCTGTTTTAGTCCATAAAGAGCTTTTCTTAGTTTGAATACTTTATCAGCTTGATGTTTGATTTCAAATCCTGGTGGTTGCTGAACATAGACTTCTTCTTCAAGTATCCCATTCAAAAATGTAAATTTAACATCCATCTGGTACACTTTGAATTTCTTGTGAGCTGCAAAGGCAAGAAATAGTCTGATTGCCTCCAACCTTGCAACTGGGGCATAAGATTCACCAAAGTCTATCCCTTCAGCTTGTGAGTAACCTTTTGCTACATGATACATATCATGGAGGCTCAAGTAATGACCTTGAAGACGTTGAGAGTATGGATCCACTTCAACTTCAAGATGGTCCGGTTACCAGAGCTCGAAAGAGAAGATTTGAGGATGCTTTGAAGAACATCGTTTTGGCAAGCTCTCTACAATACGTTGAGGAGTTTAAGCATGAAGACTTGTCCATTTTATTAATAATAACTTGTAATTGGGGTTAAGGGGTTTTTTGGGAAGTTTTGTCTATTTTTAGTAACCTTGCCATAAATAGCCTATTTTGGCCAAACCCGACATCCACTTACTATTTTTGGATTTTGACCCTACCATCCACATGTCCTACATCCTTTTAAGGTATACCTTTCCTTAATTCTTGATGTCCTACCCATTTACCCTTCCTAAAGGCCAATAACCTTTTCACCTTAACTTTGGGAAACTTTTCTTTCCATTTTTTTTTGTTAAGCCCAAGACATGTCCAAGACTTGGCCTAGACACACCTTGGGCGCCTATCCCTTTATCCCACATCGAAAATATGCTTAGCCAAACTTCCAAATCCCAACTATAAGTTGTTTTTCTACCACATTGCTAGTTTGTGGGAAGTTGCATTTTCTTGTTGCCTATATAAGGCTTTGTCTTGCTAATGTAATTCTTAGACAATATTTGAGTGAAAAACTTTATATATAATTTGAGTTTCAGTGATTGGAACTTGAGAGTTAAATATTTTACCTTGCTGATTGGGTGAATGTTTTAACTTGAGAACTTATCAAAAGTTTGAGCAACTTTTGTGCGGCGTTCTCAGCTTGGTGATCCCGAAGTGCTGATTCTTAGGGAGATCTAAGTTTGGCTCAACTATCCTTCTCTTTTCTATCATTTTTTGTGTAAGTTCTTTCTTTTCTTTGTTAAAATACGTGTTCTTCATGTTTAGTTTTGAATACCTTAATCTAGATCATAGTTTGTTTCATATCATTTGGTATCAGAGATAGTTGATTTAGGTGTTCATATCTTTGTTTCCTTGTTTCTTCTTGTTCTTAATCATATCTCCCTTCCCAAAAAAAAAATTTCGTTACATATCTATAAAAAAAAAAAACCAATTGTATCCTTTATCAAGCATAAACAACGAATCCCATAGCCATCTTTAGCATATACACATGCCTTTTCCTTTCTTATATGTTCTGTTTGATTGCTTGTTTTTTGATTGTTTGGTTAAAACTGCAAATTATCATCTAATCAGCCTCTTCTTAGCCCTAAATTTCCAGCCCATTTTGTTCATGTCACACGGCTGCATAAACTTGCTTGTTACCATTGCCTTTTTGTGTTCCTAGACATAAATTGTCATCAAGTTGCCTTTAGTAACCATTGTTTGATCATAACAGCCCCTTTATTGTTTGTAAGTTTGAAAGTTGTTTAGCCTTCTCTAGATTAAAAAAAAAAGATTAAAAAAAAAACGAATATATAAAATAAAAAATAAAAATAAAAAACAGGTCGTACCTATTAAAAAAAATTACGAGCCTCACATTCAAAAAAATTTACAGAGAAGAGAAAGCTAGAATACTTGTTTTGTTCTTGGGTGCATGTCATTTGGTTACTACTTTGAGTGAATCTTATTGGAACGCACACCTTTATCTTGTCCCTTTTCACTCACCGTAAGCCTTTCTTCCAATCATTCTCAATTCTTAGATTGATTTGGGGCTTAGTCATTTTGGTGCTCATTCGAGTTGTGAATTGTTTGCCATACTTGCTTGTGTTTTTTTTTTGTTTGACGGTTAGCACTCACCTACGGCAAGTTTTCAGCGTGAGTGTAAACACGAGCGTTTTTTTTGTGAGGTATCATGGCTGAACAAGACGAAACTAATTGGGAAGGTAGATTTCGCCTTCATCAAGAGGCAGTAAATGGTGATATGAATCGTCGTTTTGAGGAAGTTCAACAAGGTATTGCGGATCAAATTGCTGAATTGTTCCAACAGCATGGTATTGGTAATGGTGGTGCACGTGGACGTGGTAGAGGTCATAGGGGCCGTGGTAATATGGCTGGTCATGGTGATGTTGGGGGACGTGGTGGTTTTGGTGGTCGAGGTCATGTGGAGGCTGATGACTATAGTGACATAGCTGATAATTTTGAGCATGAGGATTATGAACGTGTGCAAGATGATAGTATGCGTGGCCTTAAGTATAAGATACCTTCATTTGATGGTAAATCTGATCCGGGTAGATATCTTGAGTGGGAAATGAAGATGAATCAGATTTTTGCGGTTCATGATTATAGTGAAGCAAAGAAAGTTAGGATTGCTACCTTGGAGTTTACGGGTTATGCGATGAGTTGGTGGCATAGCTTTCAAGAGAATCGTCGACATCGGGGTGAACATCCAATTAATTCGTGGACTCTTTTGACCGAACATATGCGTATCAAATGGGTCCCTAATCATTATTTTCGGGACCAAGGTTTTAAGTTGCAACAGTTATCACAGTCGGGGAAATCGGTTGAGGATTTTTACGGGGAAATGCAAGTTACAATGCTTCGGGCTAATATTATTGAACCAGAAGATGTAACCATGCAGCATTTTTTATGTGGTCTTCGAGATGATATAGCGGGCCAAGTTGAACTCCAAAACTATCAAACTTTAAGTGATATGGTTAATGGCGCATCGATGGTGGAACATAGGCTTAAGAACCGACGTGAAGAGAGAGCCAAAGTTAATCGTCCTTTTGGTTATCGCAGCTCATTTACGCCTACTTTTCAACAAGGAGGTTCAGCTAGTTCATATATTTCAGCCCCTACCAAACAGGTTGAAAGTTCTACTCGTTCTACGAACCATAAATCCAAGTTATCCGAGATTTTGACACCGAATAAAGGCAAGGCTGAAGTTGGACGTTCTCGGGATATTGAGTGCTTTAAATGTAAAGGAAAGGGTCATTATGCTGCCAATTGCCCGAATAAACGCACCATGACCGTGGTTGGACATTCGGCATCAAGTATTACTTACGAGTCTCATTCCGAAGAAGAAGCCGAGGATGATGTTCTTGCTGATCATGCGATTTGTGTTGGATGCACATGCCTCTTCTACTTATGGGGCGTGTTATGTCATTAGAAAGACATTGGCTGTTCATGCAAAATTGGACGATTCTATTCAGCGTGAAAACATATTTCAATCAACTTGTGGTATTGCGGGACGGACGTGCAACTACATCATTGATTCCAGGAGTTGTGCAAATTTGGTAAGTCATACTTTGGTTAAGGATTTTCATTTTCCTTTATTACCACATGCACATTGTTCGGTAAAAAACGAGTTTTACAATTTATAACCGAAACACCCCAAGTATAAGGATCGTAATATAGGATGTTAACGGGTCGTCCTAAGGGAGTGGAATGTTTATCGAATTCTGGTATAAATCTATATCGATTATGTCACAATTATTAACTAAACTAAGGTTGAAACTAACTAAAAACTAAACCTAAGAACTGAACCCTAAAACTAAAACTAAAACAGAAATAAAACAAGCTGAAAAATAAGAAAACAGAAGGATGGACGAACGTTCACTTAAGTGAACGAGCGTCTGGAAACTAAAGCTAACGGACGGGCGTCGCTATTATGACGAGCGTCCCACTACGATCGTAATGAAAATTGCGTAAAAGTTGCGGAAATCTAAAGGTTTAAAAACTAAAACTTAAACTAAACTTATGCAAACGATTTGATTCAAACAAGTAAAGGAAAACACAAAGAAGGCGATCGACTCCACTTATCAACCAACAATCCAACTAGACGGTGATTAAAAAGACATAGTTTTTAGTAGTGATTTATCACGAATTCAATCAAACATCTTTAATCAAATTCCTAAGGTTTCGTTCATCTTTTCAAACAAACTAAACATGCAATCAAAACAGGATCACGAGATTGTTTCCAAGCTCTTACTCAACTAATCATGCATAATCTCTTAAAACACAATTAGATGCATTACTTTGAATAAAAGAGAACTTAAATAAACATACTTTCATAAATTTATTCCAGCATAAATTAAACATAGATCGTTTCCTCAAATCTTAATTCAATAAAACTTAAACAATACAAAACATATCCAAAGTAATGAAAAACTACGAAATAAACTCACTACACATAAGCATCGAACTCTCTAGTTGGTTTTGTTGTTGATAAGCTTCCTCCGTCGACTCACCGCAAGGTTTCTAGCCAACAATCATGGTGAACAAGATTGCTGGATTGGAGAAATTCATCTCTGTGTAAAAAGGCTTGTGGCCGCAGCTTTTTGGTGTAAAGTTGTGATCTCAATTATGTGGTATGAATTAGGGTTAAGAGGCTGCTGCTATATATAGAGTTTTGAGTCGGTTATGACTAAGTCGGCAACGGACGCCGCCTCAAATATCCGACGCCCGTCCGTAATGCCTGGACGCTGAGTAAACGCCGTTCATCCTCCGTCTGAACTCTCTCGAATGTAAAATACGATTCGACGCCGCATGGACGCCATTCACTTCGGGCGCTTTCGCTCAAGATCGATGACGCCCGTTTGAACCTGGCCGAGATCGGATCTCTTCATCTTTATCCAATTTCGTCAAGCCAATTCCAAATCTATCTCTTATAATTCGACTTGAGCTTCATTTATCCCCATTATATGCACGAAAATTAACTCCTACATGATAAATAAACAACGCAAAAAAGCGTAATAAAATCCAAATAATAATAATTCCATTAAATTAAACACTTAAAATCATCAATTTTGCATACAACCCTCTTAAAATCATCTTTATTAAATAATTACACTTAAACCCTTAATTCTCATGTAAATTACGCAAATGTGTGGAAGATAATAATGAAATAAACCTTTAATAATCATATAAATATGGCCTTAACAACACCCCACACTTAGCTTTTTGTACGCCCTCGGACAAAACAATCAAAACTATAGCTCAACTTTATAAATAATCCACATAGATCTCTAACTCACGTAACAAAAGATACAACAACTATAGCAAATGATACCAACACAGAGATAGATTCAGTGTAAGTGTGACAAGCCATTCTCAATCTAACAAGCCTTTCAAAGAAATATCCTCTCAAAAATTCCAATGACTATCCTAGGTACAGACAATATTAGCTCCACTCAAAACCTTCCCACACACTCAGTAGGATAATCCCTACAGCATATCATGCGGTTCTACTGGGTATAAGATCCATGATAACAAAGACTTTACTTTATTCTTATTCATCATTTCCAAAATTTTCAAATTTGACGCATATCAGAATGAGCTCTTACCCATCATAGTAGAATAGGACATTTCGTGATAATCCCCTACCTACTCAAATCATAAGGTAGCTATAAACTGACTATCGTGAGCTATTGGTCATCATAGTGGTATAGGACATACGAGGTATACCCTACCGCACTCAAATCATTAACCAGCTTCCGACAAATGTATTTATTAATAATTGCTCACTCACTTTATTTATTCACTTTTCAAAGTCATAAGTTACATCTCACCTATCACATTCAAACTTTATGATATTCACAGTACACGGTCTAACTTAGGTGTAACTATACTGACCTTCCTAAGATAAATCATTAAAAATAATGAAAGGATATAATTCAAAAATCTTGCTTCAAAATCAAAGGCTCTCGTGAACGTGAAGAATGAATACTAGCTCCATGAAAGTAAAGACATGCTATAATTATCTCACTAAGTCACATACTATCATCGTTAGAAAACTACAACTAGCAAGCATCTAGTTTCAATCATATGCTTGAGATTAACAAAAAAATTTAAATTCCGCAGAAATTTAACATTCACTCATATTTCAAAGGATATAGCATAAAAACATACCCAAACACCCCCCCACACCTAAATCACATTATGTCCTCAGAATGTGCAAATATAAAAGAAAAGAAAACTCAGCTGGTTTCAACGGTGGTTGTCGGATGAAAGTTGGCAGAGGTCAGGCCGGAGCATGGATGTACCGATGCAACTCGAATAGACAACACTGGACAGTAGTAACTCGAAAACCTGCTCAAAAGTATCTGCAACACTCGACATACCATATAATCTCGGGGTACACGGGGTATATGAGCAACACATAACACAAAACACTCACAATGAACGTAAGAGGAATAACCATCAACACAAAATCAACTAAAGTATTATTTCTAAAACAATAAAACAACCTAAGAATGAAAAAAAAGCAAATAACTAGGTTGCCTCCTATGAGCGCTCTTTTAATGTCAATAGCTTGACACAGATTCCAAAAGATCAACCCGGATCGGGCCACTTTGGTTTAACTGCCGCCACCTCAGTATCAGAATTAGAATTACTAGGGCGGAAATGATTTTCACCCCAACAACAAGTCAAGTGCGCAATAAGATCATTAAACTTTTCTCTCCAAACTACACTGACTCTCTTCCTCTTGTTCTTGCACACGATAGGCATAGACATAGTGGTATGATCAGAAGTCTCAGCAGAAGGTACCTTACGGGTGGATATAGGAACGTCATCATCATCTGACTCAAAGAAATAAGATGGAATCTCTTCACAAATCAGACATCTCAGTATTCTCATCTCTTCTTTGGAAATAAAGAATCTCAGGCTTTTCCTTTGGTTGCCCAAAATATTTCTTAAGTCGATGGCCATTCACTTTAAAAGCTTGATTACCATACACGTTCAAAGTAATTACTCCACTTGGATTAACCTCGAGAATTTCAAATGGACCAGACCATCTAGACTTTAGCTTACCAAGAAACAAATGAAGTCTGGTATTATAGAGTAAAGCCATTTCACCAACTTTGAATTCTCGGTCCTTGATCTTAGCGTCATGGAGTATCTTAGTTCTCTCCTTGCTGAGTTTAGCATTCTCGTATGCTCTGAATCTAAATTCGCCGAGCTCGCTCAATCAGAATAACCTTTTCTCCCCACAGAGTTGGCTATCAAAATTTAAGAATTTAATTGCCCGTAAAGCTCGTGTTCAAGTTCGACAGTAAATGACAAGCTTTGCCATAGACCATTTGGAAGGGTGACGTGCCCATCGGGAGTCTTGAATGCGATCTGATAGGCCCACAATGCGTCATCCAAATTAAGACTCCAATTAGATCTATTATTGTTCACGGTCTTCTCCAAAATTCTTTTCAGGCTCGGTTGCTTACCTCGACTTGGCCACTAGTTTGAGGATGATATGGTGTACCAATCTTATGTTTGACACCATACTTCTCAAGGATCTTGTCAAGCGGCGCGCATTGCAAAAGTGAGTACCTTCATCACTAATGAGTGCTCTCGGACAGCCGAACCTAGTAAAGATATTCTTTTGCAAGAATTTCTTTACAACCTTGTGATCATTAGTTTGAGTAGCTATGGCCTCGACCCACTTTGAAACATAATCCACACAGATTTGAGGATATACTTATTACCACATGAGGATGGAAAGGGTCCCATAAAATCTATGCCCCATACATCGAAAACTTCGCATTCAAGAATGGGCTTAAGTGGCATTTCCATCCGACTACTCGCCTTCCTGTTCTCCTCGCACCTATCACAACCTTTACAAAAGGCTTCGTGTCCTTAAACAGAGTCGGCCAAGAGAATCCAGCTTGAAGGATCTTTGCAACCGTCTTTGGTGTTCCATAGTGACCTCCGGTAGGACCGCTATGGCATTGTTCTAAGATATCCCACCGATCATGCTCAGAACACACCGTCGAAGCAACCCGTCTTCTGGACTCGAACAAATAAGGATCTTCCCATACGAGATATTTAAGATCGAAAAGAACTTTTTCTTCTCCCGATACGTCATATCCTCTAAATGACCACTCGCTAAATAGTTGACGTAGTCGACATACCACGGCCTAACCGCTTCAAGCTTCATCAATTGCTCGACCGGAAAATCAATGCCTATATCATTGTGATTTTCGCACCCTCATTTACTAAGCGAGATAAATGATCAGCCACAATATTCTCACTACCTTTCTTATCTTTAATCACAAGGTCAAACTCTTGTAGAATTAAATCCATCTAAGTAACCTTGGTTTGGCATCCGCTTTATCCATAAGGTAGCGTAAAGTCGCATGATCTGTCCATACAATCACTTGAGACCCTGAAGATAGCTTCTAAACTTGTCAATGGCAAAGACGACGGCTAAGAATTCCTTCTCGATCGTAGTATAATTGCATTGAGCCGGGTTCAAGGTACGACTCGCATAATAGATGGGCCTGAACCTTTATCAACTCTTTGACCTAAAATCTGCGCCTCACGGCGTAATTAGAGGCATCGCACATCAACTCGAAAGGCTTGGTCCAAATAAAAAACTAAAATAGGGGCACTCGATAAGCTTGTCTTTCGACAATTGAAAGCTTCTTTGCACTTCAGATCGAACAAGAAATCTACATCATCTTTCAAAAGATTTGATAAAGGCTTGGCGATGGTAGAAAAGTCTCGAATAAACCGCCTGTAGGCTTCAACGTGTCCTAGAAAACCTCGCACCTCCTTCACTATCTTAGGTACGCCATCCTTTCAATGGCTTCGACCTTAGCCTTATCAACTTGAATACCAAAGATTGGACACCTTATGTCCCAAAACGATTCCTTCGCCTACTAGAAAATGGCATTTTTCCCGCTTAAGCACCAGATTTTTCTCAACACACCGTTGGAGTACCATATCTAGATTCTTTAAGATTTCATCAAAGCTATCGCCGTGGATCGAGAAGTTATCCATGAAGACCTCCATGCATTGCTCCACAAGTCCATCAAAATGGCTAACATGCACCGTTGAAAAGTCGCGGGTGCATTGCATAGGCCGAATGGCATTCTCATGAAAAAGCAAAAGTACCGATGGACACGTAAAAGTTGTCTTCTCTTGGTCATTAGGATCAATGGCTATCTGGAAGTAGCTAGAATAGCCATCAAGGAAACAATAATACTTATGACCACTCGGTCGCTTCAATAAGCCGGGTCAATGAAGGGTAGGGAAAGTGGTCCTTGGCAAGAACCTCATTAAGTCTACGATAGTCAATACGACTCTATAGCTCGTCACGAGTCGTAAGGCAACTTCCTCCCTTTTTCATTCTTTTTCGACTATGATTCCGCCTTTCTTTGGCACAACTTGAGTAGGGTGACCCACTCGCTATCGGCGATTGCATAGATGATTCCCATGTCAAGCCACTTTATCACTTCTTTCTTGACAACCTCCTGCATATGCGGATTAAGCCTTCTCTCGAGGTTGTCTAACCTTTTAGCTCCTCCTCCGTTCGGATTTTATGCATGCATACATCTCAGGCTGATTCCTCGGATATCACCCACTTGCCATCCGAACGCGAGGATATTCTTTAAGCACTTCTATCACCGTGCTTCTTGCTCGTGGTCGAGTTTCAAGAAATGATCAAAGGCAATTTATCTCCATCCTTAAGAAAGATATACTTAAGGTGTTTCGAAGCGGTTTGAGCTCTAAATCGTGGGTGGTTGCTCAATACTAGACTTTAACGGGCCACCTTTCTCTTTATGAGCTTGGAGTGGTTGACTAAAGAATAACTCATCTTCCCGAGGCTCAACCCTGAAAGGTACTGGATCAAATCATCCATTGAATCCTCCGGTCAACACTTGCTTCCTTTTTTCTTGTGATCGATCATTTTTCTTAACTCTTCGCCTTTAAGCTCTTCTCGCGGCTCTTCCCCTAGTCATCTACTTCCCAATGAGTAGCTTCTCTCCAAAATTCTACCTCGTCCCAACTACCCATCAGAGCTTTTTCTTCACCAGGGATGAAGTCTTCCTGACTTAGTTCTTTGAAATTATCGTTTGTCGCTGGGCATCTCCATGCTTCTAACTCAATAACAGGCTCAGTGGGAGCGAGTGAAGATGACTCGTCAATGCCTACGGCTTGAAATGAATTAGAAGATGGTCCGCAGTCAGCCGGATCCTCGACGTCCATGACTTCAAAAACACCTATCTCGGTCAACTCCTCTGTTTCTTCAGAGTAGGCATCTTTTTCGTCCTCATAGATAGCTTCGACAAACGATATTTCATCAGTTACGGCTCTTTCAGGATGTGTCCCTCGTGTGAAGGTGACAGATGTGTCACCGACTCTAAGAGTAATCTGTCCTTTGCAGAAGTCGATGAGAGCGTTAGAAGTGTCTAAAAAGGTTCGGCCTAGAATTAGAGGCATCTCCTTATCAGGTGGATAGTCTAGAATAACCCAATCGGTAGGGAAGACTAAATGTTCAATTTGAAGGAGAACATTAGCTACACAACCGGCCGCGATCCGGCTAGATTTATCTACCATCCAAGAGAAATCGTGTGTTCCCGCATCCTTTATCTAACCCGAGCTTTTGCATACGCTTAATGGCATCACATTAATAGAGGCCCCGAGTCGCATAAGACGTTTTGAATAAATGGCCTTCGATCTCACGGAGATTGAAGGTCCGCCAGTGGTCACCTCGCTTAATGACAATTTTACTTCGTGAAACCATCGCGCAATCCTCGCGTAGCACTTCTTCACCATCCCCAAAGCTTTCTCTTACTCCCACGTAACTCTTTAAGATACTTAGAGCATTTAGGCATTTCGCTTAATACCTCGGCTAAGGGCATACTAACTTGAGTGTCTCTAAGCATCCTTCTTACTCCAAAGATACCGCTTGTCATTAATGAGGGCTTTCTCTTCCTTTTGGTGGATAAGGAAGGGCTTTAGCATTCCCAAAGAGCTTGATTCTTGATCGCCTCATCCTCCTTATCCTTCCATCTTATGAACTTTTCTTCCTTTTTCTTAGCCAGGGATACAGCCTCCTGACTTTCCTTCCTTTCCTCATCATCAGAATTATTTTCGTCCTCCGAAGAATTGTCACTAAGCTCCTCATCGTTGCTTTCTTCGGCATGTGGTTTCGATTTCCCCCCCTGAACTCATGGCGCCGGGAGGGCTACTCGCTTCCGACATCTTGCCGGGTCCAAATTGCTTACCACTTCTCAACGTTACTTCATTCAACTCCTCTTCTTGCCCATACTCCCACCGAGGTGTAATGGCAAAGGCAAACATTCACATCAGCTTTCGGATTTCTCTCGGTATAACTCGGAAGTTTACCGTGAGGTCTGCTTGCTTGCTGGTCTGCCATTTGACCTACTTGTCTCTCAATTGCTTTAACACTAGTAGACAGAGTCTTCACCATGTCTACCAGCTCATCGAATTTGTGTTGAGGGACACATGAGGTGGTATGATTGTTGTTCTGAGTTTGATTCCAGCCACCTTGAGGCCTTTGGGAGTTCTGAACTGGCCTTTGATAGTTCGAGTTGAAAGAATTCGAATTTGAAGGGCCAGGTGGTAACTTGGCTTGATTGAAGTTTTGTCGTTGAAATCCTGAGTAGTTCTGGCTTTGATTGAAGTTTCGGAAGGGTTGGTTTTGATTATCCATTAAATTTACTTCTTCCGTCATCTCCGCTCCTACCGCATTCCCGCATCGGAAGGTCAAGCGTCAAGATTGGCCACCGCTTGCTTATCAATTCCATCCGAGCAACCAACAGCTTGTGTATCGAGATTGCTTGCGTGCCTTCTTTCTTAACAATATTGGTCTTCTTAGAGTCGACCACATATTGTTCTTGGCGATGGTCTCACCACTCAGAGGCGCCTCATCTCCTCCCCTAAGAAGGATCCATGAGCTGTGAGTCAAGATAGTCTCTATTAGGTTGAGAGACACCTCTATAAAACAGCCTCCAACAACTCATGTCTATCATATCCGTGATTGGGGCACTTCCTCATCAACAGATTAATCTCTCCCAAGCCTTGCCAACAGCCTCATCCTCCATCTCGCTCAAACGTAGCTATTTCCCGTTTTCATCTCCATAATCTTGCCTGGTGAAACCCACTTAAGAGCGAAGGCTCTTTTGACATCATTCCATGTATGGAGGGAATGATGTGCTAACGACTTAAACCATCTCGCTTGCTTCACCTTTTAAAGAAAAAGGAAATAGCTTCAACTTTACGATCTCGTAATCAACACCAGGATAATGGCCTCGCTTCACGATTTGTATTTAATGTGGACAAGAAGTCGTATGGTCTTCTTGAAAGCAAAGCCATGGAAAGAGCTATTTTGGACCAAAGGCAACTACTCCATTTTTAAGGTCGAAATTTACTCCCCCATATCGTGGACGAATAGGTCTATGTCCTCGAGAAAATCTTGATTAAGATATGGAGTGTAGGGTCCGGTTCAACCGATTAAGTTTGGTTTTGGCGGAATTGTTGAAGTTGTTGATTTATGCCACTTTTTGATTCTCTTTGCTGCTCGAGCTTGCATTTGTTGAAGGAGTAAATTTAACTGAGCTTGGGGATCAGGATTTGGAATTGGTGGATCTTGATCCGCCATTTTGTCCAAATCAGGGAAAAGCCTTCTTCTAAGGATAGATCGTTCGTGCTCGTGGATCAAAGATCAGAAGTCCCTTCTTACTTCTCGTTTGCATAAACCAGAAGAAAGGAAAAGGAAGAAATCAACCCTTTGGGGTTGATTAGAACGAGTTTAGAGAAGATTGGAGGATTCAGAAGTGAACGCTGTTCGCAGCATCGAATCAAGCGTTCGTAAGAAGGCAGATAAAGCGCACGGGGCGTTCAGATGATGATGGATGGGGGCGTACGGGCGCTCAATATGGGTGAATGCTCGCTCGTAAGGCTTTAGTATTTTTTTAATTTTCTTATTTTTAGAAAATATATAGAAACCGAAATCTGAAAAGAAACCCACCTACGAAAAGTTTAAAAACAAGAAAAACACTAAGACGGTAAAAACGTGTTGAAATCTTCTAGGCCAAAATGAAGGGAAAACAGTGGATTTTGACCTCGAAACGCACTGAACGGCCTAAGGCGTTCACCACGTCGTCGGCGCCGGAACGAAGCTTTCGAATTGGGGTCCTGCGTTCCAAACGGACACTCGAGCCGAAGTTATGGTCAAATTACTACTGCGTGCCTAACGACTTTTTTTGACACGTAAAAATCGCCCTAAGTAGAATCCGACAACCGTTACCGACTCCCGACAACGGCGCCAAAAAACTTGTTCGGTAAAACGAAGTTTTACAATTTATAACCAAACACCCCAAGTATAAGGATCGTAATATAGGATGTTAACGGGTCGTCCTAAGGGAGTGGAATGTTTATCGAATTCTGGTATAAATCTATATCGATTATGTCACAATTATTAACTAAACTAAGGTTGAAACTAACTAAAAACTAAACCTAAGAACTGAACCCTAAAACTAAAACTAAAACAGAAATAAAACAAGCTGAAAAATAAGAAAATAGAAGGATGGACGAACGTTCACTTAAGTGAACGAGCGTCTGGAAACTAAAGCTAACGGACGGGCGTTCGCTATTGCGGACGAGCGTCTGACTACGATCAGAACAGAAAATTGCAGAAAAGTTGCAGGAAATCTAAAGGTTTAAAAACTAAAACTTAAACTAAACTTATGCAAACGATTTGATTCAAACAAGTAAAGGAAAACACAGCAAGGCGACTGGACTCCACTTATCAACCAACAATCCAACTAGACGGTGATTAAAAAGACATAGTTTTTAGTAGTGATTTATCACGAATTCAATCAAACATCTTTAATCAAATTCCTAAGGTTTCGTTCATCTTTTCAAACAAACTAAACATGCAATCAAAACAGGATCACGAGATTGTTTCCAAGCTCTTACTCAACTAATCATGCATAATCTCTTAAAACACAATTAGATGCATTACTTTGAATAAAAGAGAACTTAAATAAACATACTTTCATAAATTTATTCCAAAGATAAATTAAACATAGATCGTTTCATCAAATCTTAATTCAATAAAACTTAAACAATACAAAACAGATCCAAAGTAATGAAAACTACCAAAATAAACTCACTACACATAAGCATCGAACTCTCTAGTTGGTTTTGTTGTTGATAAGCTTCCTCCGTCGACTCACCGCAAGGTTTCTAGCCAACAATCATGGTGAACAAGATTGCTGGATTGGAGAAATTCATCTCTGTGTAAAAAGGCTTGTGGCCGCAGCTTTTTGGTGTAAAGTTGTGATCTCAATTATGTGGTATGAATTAGGGTTAAGAGGCTGCTGCTATATATAGAGTTTTCAGTCGGTTATGACTAAGTCGGCAACGGACGCTCGTCTGAATATCCGGACGCCCGTTCAGAATGCCTGGACGCTGAGTAAACGCTCGTTCATCCTCCGTCTGAACTCTCTGAATGTAAAATACGATTCTGGACGCTGCATGGACGCCAGTTCACTTCTGGACGCTCGTTCAAGATCAGTAGACGCCCGTTTGAACTGCTGAGGATCGGATCTCTTCATCTTTATCCAATTTCGTCAAGCCAATTCCAACTCTATCTCTTATAATTCGACTTGAGCTTCATTTATCCCCATTATATGCACGAAAATTAACTCCTACATGATAAATAAACAACGCAAAAACGTAATAAAATCCAAATAATAATAATTCCATTAAATTAAACACTTAAAATCATCAATTTTGCATACAACCCTCTTAAAATCATCTTTATTAAATAATTACACTTAAACCCTTAATTCTCATGTAAATTACGCAAATGTGTGGAAGATAATAATGAAATAAACCTTTAATAATCATATAAATATGGCCTTAACACACATCCGTATAACTTGCAATGGATGAATGACGAGGCTGATATTCGTGTGTCACATCAAGCATATGTTAAATTTCGAGTTGGTAAAGTGGTTGAGGAAGTTTTATGTGATGTAGTTCCGCTTTTTGTCACTCATTTATTGTTAGGTAGACCATGGCAATTTGATAGATCAGCATTGTATAATGGTCGTCTTAATACTTGGTCATTTTCATTGCATGGTCATACGATTACTTTGCATCCCATGACACCTACGCAAGTTCATTCCGAACAATTGCGTATGGCTAGTTCTAGGAAAGCTGTTTCTATAAGTGAGAAAAAAAATGTGAATGAGGGAGTAAAAGTTGAAAATCATGGCATGAATTTGGAGAGAAAAAGACATGAGGGCGTTTTATCACATCTTGAGGGAAGTACTGTCGAACATTGCAAAATGGCAAGGGAGGGCGTTACTTTTGAGGGAGATAACAGGTTGGTGCAGCTTGGTAAGGGTGTGGGATCCTTCAAACACGAGGGTAAAATAAAAGTTGAAAAGAAAGAAACTAAGGGTGTGAAGCACAGTTTCCTTGTGAAACCTAACTTGATCACTACCACGTTGAATAGTGGTAACTTTGTTTTTCTTATCTATTTTAAGGAAGTCGTTCCAAGTTTTAAATGCTTGGTTTCTTTTGACGACTTAACACCTTCCCTCCCGAGTGTTGTTTGTTCCTTGCTGCAGGATTATGCTGATGTGTTCCCGGATGAAGAACCGAATGGATTACCACCTTTGCGAGGTGTGGAACATCAGATTGACTTGGTTCCGGGAGCTACACTTCCCAACCGACCTGCTTATCGAGCCAATCCCGAAGAAACGAAGGAAATACAACGGCAAGTTGCGGAGCTGTTGGAAAAAGGCAAGATCCGAGAGTCCTTAAGCCCCTGTGCCGTGCCAGTGATCGTTGTTCCAAAGAAAAGTGGGGAGTGGCGCATGTGCATGGATTTCCGTGCCATCAACAATATCACGGTTAAATATCGTTATCCGATTCCGCGTTTGGACGATATGCTTGACGAGTTGCACGGTAGTAAGTATTTTTCGAAAATTGATTTACGTAGTGGCTATCATCAAGTTCGTATCCGTGAGGGTGATGAGTGGAAACCCGCTTTTAAAACTAAGTTTGGACTTTATGAGTGGTTGGTCATGCCTTTTGGACTTACGAATGCACCGTCTACATTTATGCGCTTAATGAATGAGGTCCTACGAGAGTTTATTGGTCATTTTGTGGTCGTATATTTTGATGGTATATTGGTTTATAGCACCACACTCGATAATCATGTTGCACACTTACAAGCCGTTTTAGACACACTTAGGCGTGCTAAGTTGTATGCTAACTTGAAAAAGTGTGATTTTTGTTTGGATCGAGTTGTATTTCTTGGTTTTGTAGTAAGTGCGGATGGAGTGGAGGTTGATCACGAAAAGGTTCGAGCTATCAAGGAGTGGCCACAACTAAAAAACGTGGCTGATGTGCGAAGTTTCCTTGGTTTGGCGGGTTTCTACCGACGTTTCGTGAAGGATTTCAGCTCCATTGCTGCTCCATTAACGGAACTCAACCGCAAAAACGCACCTTTTACTTGGGGAGATCGCCAAAGGGAATCTTTTGAACTTTTGAAACTTAAACTTATTTCTGCACCTATACTTGCATTACCTGATTTCGATAAAGTATTTGAGTTAGAATGTGATGCTTCGGGTGTGGGTGTGGGTGGCGTTTTAATGCAAGAAAAGTGCACTATTGCATATTTTTCTGAAAAATTAAAAGGTGCTCACTTGAATTATTCCGCGTATGATAAGGAGTTATATGCTTTAATTCATTGTTTGCAAACGTGGCAGCACTACCTTAGGCCTCGTGAATTTATTATTCACACGGACCACGAATCTTTAAAGTATCTTAAAGGTCAAGGTAAGTTGAGTAAGCGACACATTCGGTATATTGAGTTTATCGAATCCTTTCCGTATGTCATTAAGTTTAAGAAAGGGCAAGACAATGTCGTTGCGGATGCTTTGTCTAGACGTCATTCACTTATCACATCTTTGCAGTCGAAATTACTTGGGTTTGAACTTATTAAGGAATTATATCCTAAGGATGTTCATTTTGGTGATGTTTATGCTAAGTGTCCATCTTCTACTTTTCCCGAGTATTCTATACATGATGGTTTTTTATACAAAGGGGATAAGTTATGTATTCCTCGGGCGTCTTTACGTGAGCTGTTGTTACGAGAATCTCATGGGGGAGGGTTAATGGGACACTTTGGTATTGATAAAACTTACGAGATGTTACGCACTCATTTTTATTGGCCTAGGATGCGATCTGATGTGGCTAAGTTTTGTGATTCATGTCCAAAGGTGTAAGCATGCTAAATCGAGGTTGAAACCACATGGCTTGTATACTCCTTTACCTATTCCTACATCTCCTTGGACTGATATTTTGATGGATTTTGTGTTAGGCTTACCTAGGTCTAAGAGTGGGAAAGACTCCGTGTTTGTGGTGGTCGATAGATTTTCTAAGATGGCTCATTTCATTCCATGTTCTAAGACTAATGATGCATCTTATGTGGCTGATTTGTTTTTCAAGGAGATAGTCCGATTGCATGGGATACCTCGCCATTGTAAGTGATCGTGATACTAAGTTTGTGAGTCATTTTTGGAGTGTATTATGGCTGCGTTTGGGTACTTGTTATTTTCGACTTCATTTCACCCACAGACTGATGGTCAAACAGAAGTAGTTAATCGTGTGTTGGGTCAATTACTTCGACCTGTTGTGAAAAGCAATCTAAAGAATTGGGAGTCATGTTTACCTTATGTCGAGTTCGCATACAATCGTATAAGCATTCTCGCTACTAAATACGCACCCTTTGAACTTGTTTACGGTTTTCGCTTTCAAAGACCTTTTGATTATGTTCCGTTGCCTCCAGGTGATCAATTAAGTTTGGATGGAGACGCTAAAGCTGAATTGGTGAAGAAGCTTCATGAGAAAGCAAGGCTGAATGTTGAAAAAGCAACGGAGAACTACGCAAAGCATGCAAACAAAGGGCGGAAAGAGCTGATTTTTGAACCGGGAGATTTGGTGTGGCTACACCTCCGCAAAGATAGATTTCCACATTTTCGCAAGTCCAAGCTCAATCCACGTGGAGATGGTCCATTCCAGGTCTTGGCACGCCTCAACAACAATGCTTACACGCTCGACATCCCTCCGGAGTGGAATATCTCACCAACGTTCAATATTGCCGACTTGTCACCTTATACGGCTGTTTCTGATCTGAGGACAGATCATTTCCAACCGGGAGGGAGTGATACATATCATGGAGGCTCAAGTAATGACCTTGAAGACGTTGAGAGTATGGATCCACTTCAACTTCAAGATGGTCCGGTTACGAGAGCTCGAAAGAGAAGATTTGAGGATGCTTTGAAGAACATCGTTTTGGCAAGCTCTCTACAATACGTTGAGGAGCTTAAGCATGAAGACTTGTCCATTTTATTAATAATAACTTGTAATTGGGGTTAAGGGGTTTTTTGGGAAGTTTTGTCTATTTTTAGTAACCTTGCCATAAATAGCCTATTTTGGCCAAACCCGACATCCACTTACTATTTTTGGATTTTGACCCTACCATCCACATGTCCTACATCCTTTTAAGGTATACCTTACCTTAATTCTTGATATCCTACCCATTTACCCTTCCTAAAGGCCAATAACCTTTTCACCTTAACTTTGGGAAACTTTTCTTTCCATTTTTTTTTGTTAAGCCCAAGACATGTCCAAGACTTGGCCTAGACACACCTTGGGCGCCTATCCCTTTATCCCACATTGAAAATATGCTTAGCCAAACTTCCAAATCCCAACTATAAGTTGTTTTTCTACCACATTGCTAGTTTGTGGGAAGTTGCATTTTCTTGTTGCCTATATAAGGCTTTGTCTTGCTAATGTAATAACTTAGACAATATTTGAGTGAAAAACTTTATATATAATTTGAGTTTTAGTGATTGGAACTTGAGAGTTAAATATTTTACCTTGCTGATTGGGTGAATGTTTTAACTTGAGAACTTATCAAAAGTTTGAGCAACTTTTGTGCGCCGTTCTCGGCTTGGTGATCCCGAAGTGCTGATTCTTAGGGAGATCTAAGTTTGGCTCAACTATCCTTCTCTTTTCTATCATTTTTTTATGTAAGTTCTTTCTTTTCTTAGTTAAAATACGTGTTCTTCATGTTTAGTTTTGAATACCTTAATCTAGATCATAGTTTGTTTCATATCACTACAAGTCTGCCTTTGTTTCTGATAATATTCTGTTTACGACTAATTTTATGGTTTTTATCGAGTTATTTCGTAACATTATCTCCCGTGTTTTAGTGATTTTTATAGAAAATCACTCGCCAAAAGGATAAACTGAGCAAATGATGTTTAAAGATAATAAATTGCAAAATGTAACGATTTATGTGCTTAAATTGTGATTTTATGTTATTTTTGGATTGTGTTACGCTTTGGTATATTTTCCTATGTTATAGATACATATTTTGGAATGCAAGAGGATTAAATGATGAGGTTTTGCATGGAAGAGAAGTGAAATGGAAGGAAGATGGAGATAAAGCTTGGAATGAAGCTTTCAAGCAGCCGAACTTCCGATGCAGTTCTTGATATGATATACACTGATTTGACTCTCGACCTCAAGAGAAGATTTGTAGGGATTGAAGAGAGGATTCTACAGGATTTTGAATCACTTCATTGCGACTTATGAGGCCCGAGATATGAGCGTTACAAGTTTGGATGCTGTTGCTGAAACTACTGGAAAATGTCGTAATATACTCGTAATACGACGGGCTAATCAAAAAGGTGTTTTCTGAAGAAGAGTCCTTAATGAAAGTTGTAGAGCTTTCCGAGAGCTTAATTATGACATTCGGATCATAATTTTTGGAGGTCTACAACTCAAGATATGAATTTTAGAAGTTTGAGTCCAGAGCTGAACTAGCGTTCACAGCAGCAATTTGATACAGAGCCTTCCGCTTGACCTCAAACGAACGTCCATGTAGCGTCCAGAAGCTCCTGGACGGGCGTCCATCATGGCAAACGCCCGTTCACCACCGACTTTGAGGGTAGCCGCCTTATTTCCTTATAAATACAGCGGCAATTGCAACCCTAATTTATTACCAATCGATACGCATAATTGCGCAGCAGAACAATTTCACATAAGAAAAAGCAGCGACGCGGCAAAGATTCAAAGAGGAGAGATTCAAAGATGAATCTCTCCATTCCAATGATCATGATTAACAACATGATTGTTGGCTAAGCACATCGCGGTGGGACAACGGATGAAACCGATCAACATCAACACCAACTAGAGAGATTTTTAGCCATACTTTTAGTGAGTAAAGTTATCGTTTTCATCGCTTAGAATTTGTTATTTATCGCTTATGTTTTATTTGAATCGAGAGATCGATGAAACCATCTTTTATGCTTTGAATTTATATGAAAATATTGTTCAAGTTGTGATCTTTTTAATTGATGCGATTAATTATAATTCGAGAGATCGTTTATAGTTAATTGAGTAAGAGTATTAGAAATAATCTCGTGATCGTGTTTTTCATGTTGTTTTGTTTTACTTGAAAAAGAGAGCGAAACCCTAGAATTCGCTTTTAGAAATTTAATCGAATTCGTGGTAGATCATTACTAAAAATCATATCTTTTACTTGCCGTCTAGTTGGGGTTGGGTTTGTTGATCGGTGGATTCCCGTTGCCTTGCCGTTGTTTTAATTACTTGATAAATCGAATCATTAGTATAAATCGTTGATTGCTAAGTTAGTTGTTTTAAATTCTAGTTGTTAATTGTTAATTTTCTGCAAATTTACTATTCATCCAAGTTACTGTTCATCATCGTTTTTACTGTTCATCGTAGTTACTGTTCATTAGCTTTATTTTTAGCATAAACCCTAGTTTAGTTAATAATTCGTGACATAATCGATTTAATTATTGCACTTTGATCCGATAAACATTCCACTCCCTTAGGACGACCCGTTAACATCCTATACTACGATCCTTATACTTGGGGTGTTTCGGTTATAAATTGTAAAACTCGTTTTTACCGAACAAGTTTTTGGCACCGCTGTCGAGTCGGTAACGGTTGTCGATTCTTCTAGTGCAATTTTTGTATCGATGCTAATCTCTTTTAGGTGATAATCTAATAGTTACATTTTTATTTTTAGTTTTTTTTATGTTATTTTTTTTTTATGACTTTAGACTTTGCCATAGATTTTATTAGACCTTTATTTTATCATAATTTTTATAGTTTAGATTTTAGATCTTTCATAAGTTTTTCTTCTTTTTTTATTTTTCTATTTTTCGTATTCACCTGTTAATTTTAATTTTCATATTTTACATTTAGCCTTAGATTTTTCTTTAGATCTTAGATTTTAGCAAACCTTAGATTTAGCTTAGATTTTCCTTAGATTTTAGATCGTATAAATTTGTTGCCTTAATTATTACTATTTTAGGTTTTTATTTTCTTTCCTCGCTATTCTTTTCTTTATCTGCTTGCTTTTCAGGCTTCTAAACGGGCGCCCATCCTTTCAGACGCCTGTCTGTTCTAAAAATCTTCTTCTCTCATCGTTTAAGCCGATCAGACGAGCGTCTGAACTACCAAACGCTTCGTCCCACCCTCTAAACACCCGTTTCTCCCCAATCTGTCTTCTGAACGCCAGCTCAGTGATCTGAACGAGCGTCCACTTCCAGAATTTCCTCTGAACGAGCGTTCACTCATACTGAACGCCAGTTCACTCTCTTCAATTGACACTTCTTTTCTCTTCTCTCTTTCTAAACCCTCTAATTTCCTCTACATTTCGTTCTCATCAACCCTAAGGTTGATTTCTTTCCATTTTGCTCTTCTGGTTTATGCAAACCAGGAGCAAGAAGGGACCTCTTATCTTTAATCCCGAGCCTGAGCGATCTATTATCAGGAGAAAGCTCTTTCCCAATCCAGACATCATGGCTAACGAAGTCCCGAATGCAGACCCTCAAGCCTGATGAATCGATCCTTCAACAGATGCAAGCAATACAAAGAACAACAGAATCAACAAGTCGGCATAAATAATCGGTTTCAACAATTCCGTCAAAACCAATAAACCAGCTTAAACCAAGACCCCTATGCTCCCTATCTTGACCAAGACTTCCTGGAAGGGCATAGACCTATTCGCCTCCGTAAATGGGGCAAGTTAATTTCGATCCAAAAATGGAGTGGTAGGACCGGGTCCGAATAGTTCCTTTCATGGCACTGCGACGAAAGATCCTCATGACTTCTTGTCCACTTTCGCTCAAATCTGCGAAGCGAGCCATTATCCTGGTGTTGATTCCGAGATTGTCAAGTTAAAACTCTTCCCGCTTGCTCTCAAGGGTGAAGCGAACCGTTGGTTTAAATCTCTAGCCCATCATTCTCTCCGCCTCTGGAATGATGTCAAAAGAGCCTTTGCTCAAGTTTGTCTCACGAGGACAATCATGGACATGAAAAGGAGATAGCCACATTTGAACAACTTGATGGTGAGAGTGTGGGAAAGCATGGGAGAGATTAAATCATTGATGAGGAAGTGCCCCAACCATGGATACAGTAGACATGAGCTACTAGAATTATTCTATCAGGGTGTTACTCAACCCAATAGAGATTTCCTTGATTCAACTGCCCATGGATCCTTCCTAGGGGGAGGTGATGATGCTGCTTACAGGGTAGCTGAAACCATAGCCAAGAATAACATGTGGTCAACTCCAAGGAAGACCAATGTTAATAAGAAAGAATCTGCTGCAAGCAATTCTGAGACTAAGGTGTTAGTTGCTCAAATGGAAGCAATTAGCAAGCAGCTAGCCACTTTACAAATGCAGCAGCAACAAGGGCAGCCAGATGTGAACTACCTGGGAATGCAGGCGGGAGATGAAATTACGAGGAAGTGAATTTCAACCGACCTTTCGAAACTCCAATCGTAACCGGAATTATTCTGGATTTCAACGTCCCAATGCACCACCTGGCCCATCCAATTCTAACCCTTCTTTCATCCTAGGTTATCAAAGACCACCTCCTGGGGTGGTTAATCAAGCTCATAATCCCAACTCCCAAAGACCTCAAGGTGGTTGGAATCAAAGCCAACATCAAAATCATACCACCTCATGTGTCCCTCAACATAAGTTTGATGAGCTAGTAGATATGGTGAAGACCTTGTCCACTAGTGTCAAGGCAATAGAGAGACAGGTCGGGCAGATGGCAGACCAGCAAGCAAGCAGACCCCACGGTAAACTTCCAAGTTATACCGAGAGAAATCCAAAAGCAGATATCAATGTTTGCACTGCCATCACACCTCAATGGGAGTATGGAGACCAAGAGTTGAATGAAGTTACCTTGAGAAGTGGTAAGCAGGCGGGACCCGGAAAGGTGTCGGGAAACGAGCAGCCCCTCCTGACGCAATAAGTTCAGGAGGGGGCAATCAGAAATCTTATACTGAAGAAACCAACAGTGAGGAGGAGCTTAATGACGACGGTTCTTCGGGGGATGAGGATGATTCTGATTCGAGGAAAAGTCAGGTGGTTGTTCCCCTGACAAAGAGGAGAGAGGAAAAGTTTGTGAGATGGAAGGATAAGGAAGACGAGGCCATAAAAAGTCAGGTGGCTGTTCCCCTGACAATGATAAAGCCCTTCCTTAACCACCAAAGAGGAAAGAGAATACCCTCAGTCTTGACAGACAATATGACGGAGTGAGGAGGATGCTTAGAGACACCAAAGTGAGTATACCCTAGTGAGGTATTGACCTAAATGCCCAAGTGCTCTAAGTATCTTAAAGAAGTTTGTGGAAGCAAGAAGAAGCTTCAAGGATGGCGAGAAGAAGTTTTAAGAGAAGAATGTTCCATGGTCTCACAAAAAGTTGCTATTAAGCGAGGTGATTCGAAGACCTTCAATCTCCCCGTGAGATTGAAGGCCACAAGTTCCAGAATGTCTTATGCGACTCAGGGGCCTCTATAAATGTGATGCCATTGAACGTCTGCAAAAAGCTCGGTTTAGACAAAAGAATGCGGGAACGCCCTATTTCTCTTCAGATGGTAGACCGATCAAGCCGATCAAGAGTACGGTTGTGTCACTAATGTTCTTCTATGTTGAACATTTGGTTTTCCCTACCGACTGGGTTATCTTAGACTACCCACCTGACAGAGAGATGCCTCTAATTCTAGGCCGGACCTTTTTAGACACCTCTGCCGCCCTCATTGATTTCTGTAAGGGTCAGATTACACTTAGAGTTGATGATACATCCATTACCTTTACACAAGGGAAAAGTCTAGAGAACACTTTGAGTGAAGAAATCTCTTTCATTGAAGCAATTTATGAGGACGAAGAAGATGCCAAATGAGGAAGTCAAGAGTCGACAGAGATAGGTGTTTTCGGTTATAAACATTGAAGATCAAGTCGACTCTAGACCATCTTCTAGTTCATTACAGGCCGTAGTCTCTCGACGAGTCGTCTTCACGACTTGCTCACACCGAGCTTGTCAATGAGAAAGAAACATGGAATTTCCCAAAGAATGAACGATGATTTAAAAGAGCTGCATCGTAATGACTTTAACCCTGGAGAAGAGGAAGCCTGATGGGTAGTTGGGATGAAGTGGATTTACGGAGAGAAGCTACTTATTGGGAGGTTGATGATTGGGAACAACTAGCGTGAGGAGCTAGAAGATGAAGAGTTGAGAAAGATGATCAAGCATCGTAGGAGGAAGCGTGTGCTCGCGTAAGAATCCCTATAGATGATGTTATCCAAGATCTTTCTCGGGTTATGCCTCGGGAGGATGAGGTTGTTCTCATCACAACCACTTCAAGCCCAAAAGGAAAAAGGTGGCCCTTTAAAATCTAGTATTGAGCAACCACCTACCGACTTGGAGCTTAAACCGCTTCTCAACACCTTAAGTACATTTTTCTTAAGGATGGTGATAAGTTACCCTTGATCATCTCTTCAAAACTCGAGCCCGAGCAAGAAGCACTGCTTTGATAAAAGTGCTTGAAAAGAATATCCTCGCTTCGGATGGCAAGTGGGTGATATCCGAGGAATCAGCCCGATGTGTGCATGCATAAAATCCGAACGGAGGAAGGAGCTAAGAAAGTAAGACAACCTCAAATGAAGGCTGAATCCACATATGCAGGAGGTTGTCAAGAAGGAAGTTATAAAGTGGTTAGACATGGGAATCATCTATGCAATTGCCGATAGTGAGTGGGTTAGCCCCACCCAAGTTGTGCCAAAGAAGGGAGGTATCACCGTTGAAAAGAATGAAAAGGGGGAAGAGATAGCTTTACGCCTTGTGACTGGCTATAGAGTCTGCATTGACTATCGCAGATTGAATGAAGTCACCGCCAAAGACCATTTCCCCATACCCTTCATTGACCAACTTATTGAAAGACTGAGTGGTCACAAGTATTATTGTTTCCTCGATGGATATTCTGGTTACTTCCAGATATCCATCGACCCTAATGACCAGGAGAAGACTACGTTTACGTGTCCATCGTGCACTTTTGCTTTCCGCAGTGCCCTTTTGGCTTATGCAATGCACCGCGACTTTTCAAAGGTGTATGCTTGCCATTTTTATGGACTTGTGGAGAAATGTATGGAAGTCTTCATGGATGACTTCTCGCCTATGGCGATAGCTTCGATGAGATCTTGGCGAATCTAGATATGGTACTTCAACGCTGTGTTGAAAAGAATTTAGTGCTTAACTGGGAGAAATGTCATTTTCTAGTTGATGAGGGGATCGTTCTGGGACACAAGGTGTCCGGCACTGGTATTCAAGTTGATAAGGCCAAAGTGGAAGCCATTGAGAAAATGTCGTACCCGAAAACTGTCAAAGAGGTACGCGGCTTTCTTGGTCATGTTGGCTTCTACAGACGATTTATTAAGGACTTTTCCACCATCGCCAAGCCCCTGTCCAACCTTTTGAAAGATGATGTTGTGTTCTTGTTTGATGAGAAATGCAAGAAGGCTTTCAATTGCTTGAAGGAAAAGCTCATAAGTGCCCCTATCTTAATCGCACCTGACTGGACTAAGCCTTTTGAATTATTATGCGATGCCTCTAACTACGCAGTAGGCGCAGTTTTAGGTCAAAGAATTGATAAAAAGTTCAGGCCCATTTACTATGCGAGCCGCACCTTGAACCCGGCTCAATGCAATTACACTACGATCGAGAAGGAATTCTTAGCCGTCGCTTTTGCTATTGACAAGTTTAGAAGTTACCTTCTAGGGTCTCAAGTTGTCGCTTGGACCGACCATGCAGCCTCACGCTACCTTATGGACAAAGCGGATGCAAAACCAAGGTTACTCGATGGATTCTAATTTTGCAAGAGTTTGACCTTGAGATCAAAGATAAGAAGGGTAGTGATAATGTTGTGGTGATCATCTTTCTCGCCTAGTGAATGAGGGTGGCGTAAATCACAAGGAAATAGGCATCGATTTCCCATCGAGCAATTGATGAAGCTTGATAATCGTTAGGCCATGATACTGATTACGCCAACTATTTAGCAAGTGGACATTTAGAGGAAATGACGTGTCGTGAGAGGAAGAAGTTCTTTCTCGACCTAAAATATCTCGTGTGGGAGGATCCTTATTTGTTCGGGGTTTGTAAAGATGGGTTGCTTAGAATGTGTGTTCCGGAACATGAGCAATGGGATATTCTCGAGCAATGTCATAGTGGTCCCACACGAGGACACTACGGAGCACCCAAGACAGCTTGCAAAAATCCTCCAAGCCGGATTCTACCGACCGACTCTTTTAAGGACGCAGCGTTTTGTAAAGGTTGCGATAGGTGCCGAGAATTGGGAGGCGAGTAATAGGATGGAAATGCCACTTAGACCCATTCTCGAATGCGAAGTCTTCGACGTGTGGGGAATTGATTTCATGGGACCCTTTCCATCGTCGTGTGGAAAATAAATACATTCTCGTCTGTAGACTACGCCTCCAAGTGGGTGGAGGAAATAGCCACCCAAACTAATGATCACAAAGTTGTGAAGAAATTCTTGCAAAAGAATATCTTCACCGATTTAGGCTGTCCTGAAGCCCTCATTAGTGACGAAGGTACTCATTTTTGCAACGCGCCGCTTGATAAGGTTCTTGAGAAATATGGTGTTAGACACAAAATCGGTGCGCCATATCATCCCCAAACAAGTGGCCAAGTCGAGATAAGCAACGAGCCTTAAAAGGATTTTAGAAAAGACCGTGAACTCAAATAGATCCAATCGAGTCTAAAGTTGGATGACGACTTTGGGCTTATCGCATCACTGCGTTTAAGACCCGATGGGTACGCTACCCTTCCAAATGGTTTATGGCAAAGCTTGCCATTTACCGGTCGAGCTTGAGCACGAGCTCACTGGGCTATTAAATTCTTGAATTTCGATAGCCACTCTGTGGGAGAAGAGATTATTGCAATTAAACGAGCTCGATGAATTTAGACTCGAGCATATGAGAATGCAAGAATCAAGAAGAGAGAACTAAGATACTCCACGATGCCAAGATCAAGGATCGAGAATTCAAAGTGGGTGATATGGCTTTACTTTATAATACCCGGCTCCATTTGTTTGCCGGTAAGCTCAAATCTAGATGGTCTGGCCCCTTTGAGATTCTCGATGTTCATCCAAGTGGAGCGATCACGTTAAACGGGTATGGTGATCAACCCTTTAAGGTCAATGGTCAAAGACTCAAAAAGTATTTTGGGCAACCAAGAGAAAAGCCTGAGACCTTGTACTTTCAAAGAGAGTTGAGGTGCCTGATATTCTTATTTGCGATGAGATCCCATCCAACTTCTTTAGTTCGGATGATGACATTTCTATATCTACCCGTGAGGACCTTTCTTCCGAGCCTTCTTGAACATGTCGGTATACCTAAGCTTACTCTGAAACAAGAACGAGAAGAAGAAAAGAGTCGTTGTGCTATCTGGAGAGTTAAGTTCAAACACTTAGTAGAGCACTTGACTTGTTGTTGTGGTCACACCCTGTCCTTCATTCCGATTCCGATGGAGAAGTGGCTAGCCTCAAAAGCCAAAGTGGCCCGATCCGGGTTAACTTTGAAATTTGTGTCAAGCTAATGACATAAAGAAGCGCTACTAGGAGGCATCCTAGTCTCTTAAGTTAATTCCTTTTAGTTAAGTTTTTATTTTATTAGGAATAAAACCTTGGTGTTTGTGTGTTGGTTATCCTTGTCCTATTTGTGAATCTTCGTTATTTGCGTGCTTGTTTACTCATATACCCCGTGTACCCCGAGATTATGTGTTATGTCGAGTGTTGCGTATATTTTGAGAGCAGGTTTGCAAGCTTTTACTTTATTGTCTGTCTCTTCATACGAGTGCGGCGGTTTTATTCATGCTACGGCTTGACCTCTGCCAACCTACAAACCGACAACCACTTCATAACCAAATTAAGTATTCTTTTCTTTTATTTGCACATTCCGAGGACATAATGTGATTTAAGTGTGGGGTGCAATTCATGCTTTATTTTCGACAAGATGAGTAAATATTTGTGATCTTTGATAAATGGTGAAATTTTAAAATTTTTACACTTGGATAATTGTAAATCTTGAGCATGTAATTGGAACAAATGCTTGCTAGTTGTAGTTTCCTGACGATGATTTTATGTGACTTTGAGAGATAATTATAGCATGTCTTTACTTTCATGGAGCTAGTATTCATTTTTCACGTTCACGAGAGCCTTTGATTTTGAAGCAAGATTTTTGAACTATATCCTTTCATTGTTTTAGTGATTTATCTTAGGAAGGTCGATAGTATAGTAACACCTTAGTTAGACCGTGTCTTTATCTGAATATCATAAAGTTCGAATGTGATAAGTGAGATGTAACTTATGTCTTGAAGAAAAGAATGAATAAGAATCATAATAAATACGTTTGTCGGAAGTCAGTCGATGATTGGAGTGAGGTAGGGCATTATCTCAAAATGTCCTATACCACTATGATGACCAAAAGCTCAAGACAGTCGTAGAAGCTACCTTATGATTTGAGTAAGGTAGGTGTTATCACGAAAAATCCTATTCTACTATGATGGGTAAGAGCTCATTCGATATGCGTCAAATTTGAAAATTTGAAATGATGAGTAAAAATAAAGTGAAGTCTTTGTTATCATGGATCTTATACCCAGTAGAAACCGCATGATATGTTTGTAGGGATTATCCTACCGAGTGCGTGGGAAGGCTTTGAGTGGAGCTATTACTGCTATATCTCAGGATAGTCATTGGATTTTTTGAGAGGATATTTCTTTGAAAGGCTTGTTAAATTTGAAAAGGGCTTGTCACACATACACCGAATCTATCTCTCGTGATGGTATTGTTTGCTATAGTTGTTGTATCTTTTGTTACGTGAGTTAGGAATCTATTTGGATTACATATAAAGTGAGCTAGTTTTGATTGTTTTGTTCGGGACGAACAAAAGTTTAAGTGTGGGGAGTTGTTTACTTACTAATTTTATGGTTTTTTATCGGGTTATTTCATAACATTATCTCCCGTGTTTTAGTGATTTTTATAGAAAATCACATCGCCAAAAGGATAAACTGAGCAAATGATGTTTAAAGATAATAAATTGCAAAATGTAACGATTTATGTGCTTAAATTGTGATTTTATGTTATTTTGGGATTACATTACGCTTTGGTATATTTTCCCTATGTTATAGATACATATTTTGGCATGCAAGAGGATTAAATGATGAGGTTTTGCATGGAGAGAAGTGAAATGGAAGGAAGATGGAGATAAAGCTTGGAATGAAGCTTTCAAGCAGCCGAACTTCCGATGCAGTTCTTGATATGATATACACTGATTTGACTCTCGACCTCAAGAGAATATTTGTAGGGCTTGAAGAGAGAATTCTACAGGATTTTGAATCACTTCATTCCGACTTATGAGGCCCGAGATATGAGCGTTACAAGTTTGGATGCTGTTGCTGAAACTAGTGGAAAGTCCCGAAATACACTCGGGATACGACGGGCTAATCAAAAAGGCGTTTTCTGAAGAAGAGTCCTTAATGAAAGTTGTAGAGTTTTCCGAGAGCTTAATTATGACATTCGGATCATAATTTTTGGAAGTCTACAACTCAAGATATGAATTTTAGAAGTAAGCGAGCGTCCGGCCGCTTCTTGTAGCAACCGACTTACTCGTTCTTATAAATACCGCAGCCTTTAGAACCCTAAATCCCCAATACAGACGCCAAGCAGCGTTGAGCTGCAATTCGAGATAGAGGAGCAGCCGCAATTATTTTCCAAATGCGCACCAAAGCCTAATTAGGGATGAATTTCTCAATCCAATAATCATGGTTAACAACATGATTATTGGCTAAGCATCATCGCGGTGGGACAACGGATGAAACCGATCAACATCAACACCAACTAGAGAGATTTTTAGCCGTACTTTTAGTGAGTAAAGTTATCGTTTTTCACAATTAGAATTTGTTTTGTATTGTTTATGTTTTATTCGAATCGAGAGATCGATGAAACTATCGTTTGATTTGAATTTATATAAAAATATTGTTCAAAGTTGTGATCTTTTCAATTGATGCACTTAATTATAATTCGAGAGATCGTTTATAATTATTTGAGTAAAGTATTAGAAATAATCTCGTGATCGTGTTTTTGCATGTCGTTTTGTTTTACTTGAAAAAGAAAGCGAAACCCTAGAATTCGCTTAGAGAAATTTAATCGAATTCGTGATTGATCGTTACTAAAAATTATATCTTTAGCTTGCCGTCTAGTTGGGGTTGGGTTGGTTGATCGGTGGATTCCCGTTGCCTTGCCGTTGTTTTAATTACTTGATAAATCGAATCATTAGTATAAATCGTTGATTGCTAAGTTAGTTGTTTTAAATTCTAGTTGTTAATTGTTAATTTTCTGCAAATTTACTATTCATCGAAGTTACTGTTCATCGTCGTTTTTACTGTTCATAATTAGTATAAACCCTAGTTTAAATTAGTTTAAATCTAGTTTTAGTTAATGGTCGTGACATAATCGATTTAATTATTGCACTTTGATCCGATAAACATTCCACTCCCTTAGGACGATCCGTTAACATCCTATACTACGATCCTTATACTTGGGGTGTTTCGGTTATAAATTGTAAAACTGCTTTTACCGAACAAGTTTTTTATGCCGTTGCCGAGAGTCGTAACGGTTGTCGGATTCTTCTAGGTGCAATTTTATTTCGATACTATTTTTAGGTAATAATCTAATTGCTCGTTTTTTTATTTTTATTTTTATTTTTATTTTATTTCACTTTATCATAGTTTAGATTTTCGATTTTATAAATTTGATTTTAATTATCTTAGTTTTTATTTATTTATTTTATGTTATTGGTCACATTAGATTTTTATTAGTTTAGAAGCCTTAGATTTAGCTTTAGATCTTAGATTTTAGCAACCTTTAGATTTAGCTTAGATTTGCCTTAGATTTTAGATCGTATAAATATATTGCCTTAATTATTACTATTTTAGGTTTTATTTTCTTTCCTGCTATTCTTTTACTGTAGACTGCTTTCGTTTTCGCTTTTTAAACGGGCGTCCATCCTTTCAGGCGCCCGTGCGTTCTAAAATCTTCTTCTCTGCATCGTTTAAGGCGATCAGACGATGAGCGCTCTGAACTACCAAACGCCGTCCACCGACCTCTAAACGCCCGTTTCTCCCCAATCTGTCTTCTGAACGCCAGTTCAGTGATCTGAACGAGCGTCCACTTCCAGAATTTCCTCTGAACGCCAGTTCACTCTCTTCAATTGACACTTCTTTTCTCTTCTCTCTTTCTAAACCCTCTAATTTCCTCTACATTTCGTTCTCATCAACCCTAAGGTTGATTTCTTTCCATTTTGCTCTTCTGGTTTATGCAAACCAGGAGCATGAAGGGACCTCTTATCTTTAATCCCGAGCCTGAGCGATCTATTATCAGGAGAAAGCTCTTTCCCAATCCAGACATCATGGCTAACGAAGTCCCGAATGCAGAAGCATGGACTGGCGTCCACTGGAGCTGCTCAATTCAGGAAAGCATGATTTTTACCCAAACGGGCGTCCAGAAGAGTGGACTGGCGTCCAGGAAGGGCCTTTTGATTCAGGATGTTCAGATTTTACGTGGGCGAGCATTCGAATTGCATAGGGCGGGTGTTCGAGAAGACTCGGCCCGACTTGAAGATTACAAAGCACCGAATCAAGGCGTCCAGAGGCCTTTGGACGGGCGCCCATCCACCGACTTCAGCGAAACCGACTCTAAAACCAATTTATAGGCGCGTTTTCCAACCCTAAAGACACACAATTCGATCCCTGGCGCCCCAGTGCCCTTTGGGGCGCTCAGCTGCGTTTTCCCACCATCATAAACATCTTTTGATCTTCTTTTATTTATATGATTTGTATTCGGCGATGGGTAGAGGCTAAGCGTTTTGAACAAGCTTGTGAAGCCGATCGAGCATCAACTTGATTTCTTCTTTGGATTTGTTTTGTGAGTTTTATTAAAGCTTGTATCTTTGTTATGCTTTTATATTGATTATGCAATTATATCGATGGATTGTTGCTTATTGATGTTTAACATTGATGAGAATCGTTGTTAGACCTAGATCACCGTAGTAAAGATTGGACTTTTAACCTAAAAATAATGAGAGTTGATTTGGTTGAATTTCTAGGTTGCTAGATTGAGAAATCTTACACCTTGGTTTGAGAGCGTTAATCTGTGAGATCGAAAGATAGAAGATTAATAGGCGAATTATCTACGAGAGTAGAAATTCATACCTTTGATAGGTGAACCACATCTTTATTTAATCTTCACTAAACGATCTAGGGTAGTAATTGAGAGTTGCGAGATAGGTGGATTATAGCTTGTTCTTCGTTAAAATTAATTGAAATCATCTTTGTGCCTTGTTCTTCGTTGTTATCTTAGAAGTTTATTTTCTTTTTAGTTTATAGATTAGAGTTATTTTCGTTCGCAATTATCTTTCCTGGCTTTGGACTGACAATCCTCTGTCCAGTTTATTTTATCTTTTTTTTAGTTTCGTTTTAGTAGTAACAACCTTAGGAAAATTAATGAACTAGATACCCCGATTCCCTGAGATCGACTCCGGTATTAATCGCTATGCTACGATCCCTACACTTGGGGAATACCGGATTTATAAATATTTATTACTTGTTGTTTTGTTAGATAAAATCCGTGAACAAGACTGCCTATCATCCTTGCAAAAACACCTACAGCAAAGGATATATCAGGTCTGCTGGCAGTAAGGTACAACAGACTGCCTATCATCCTTCTGTATAAGGTCTTATCAACATCTTTACCTTATTATCTTCATCCAATCTAATGTTTGTATTCATAGGAGTTGATACCTTGGTGCTGTTTTCAATGCCCAATTTCTTCAGTAACTCCTTGGTATACTTGGTTTGATGAATGAAGATTCCATCTTTCATCTGTTTGACTGTAATCCCAAGAAATAGTTCATTTCTCCCATCATACTCTTTTGGAATTTACTTTTCATCAGATTAGCAAACTTTTCACATAGTAATTCATTTTCAGAACCAAAAATTATGTCATCAACATGAATCTGTACCAGCAGGGTGCTGTCTCCATCATTGATTCTGAAACGAGTCTTGTCAATGGTACCTTTGGTAAAACCATTGTCGACCAAGAATTGAGATAGGGTATAATACCATGCTCTTGGTGCTTATTTCAAACCATAAAGTGCTTTATTGAGTCTGTACACTTTATCTTCTTGATCTTTAACTTCAAAACCAGGAGGTTGCTAAACATAGACCTCCTCTTCCAGAATGCCATTCAAAAATGCACTTTTGACATCCATCTGATGTACTTTGAAGTTTTTATAAGCAGCATATGCCAAGAATAACCTGATAGCTTCCAATCTTGCAACAGGGGCATATGTTTCATCAAAATCTATTCCTTCTGCTTGAGAATAGCCTTTTGTTACTAGTCTGATCTTATTTCTCACAATGGTACCAGATTCATCCAATTTGTTTTTGTATACCCATTTGGTACCAATTATGTTTGCATGATTAGGCCTTTCCACTAGAGTCCAAACTTGATTTATTTCAAATTCATTCCGTTCTTCTTGCATAGCAATTATCCAATCTGGATCTGATATTGCTTCTTCAACAACTTTAGGTTCCATTTGAGATAGAAAACAAGTAAACATTGCTTCTAATTGTCTTATAGTCCTCAGACATTGCTGTATATTGCCAATAACTTTCTCAGCAGGGTGATCCCTTAACCATGGTGGATTTTGGTTAGATTGATTCTCAGGAACATCATCTTGATGAGGGTCTCATTGTTGTTTCAAAGAAGGGGTTCATCAGATCCTTGAACTGCCTCAGTTGTTGCATCAGTAGTGTTACCAGCAGGGTGTTCAGCAGGAGCAGAGTCAGAGATCTTTAACTCATTTATCCTTTCCAACACATTCTGGATCAGTGACTTGTTGATTCTCAGCAGGTTCTGAAGCTTCATCTTCTATTCCAGTGAACTTTGGTTCATCAAATACAACATGTATTGTTTCTTCATGTTTCAGTGTCCTTTTGTTCAGTACCCTGAATGCCTTACTGACAGAAGAATATCCCAAGAAAATTCCTTCATCTGATTTTGGTTGGAATGTCTTCAATTGCTCCTTATTATTCAAGATAAAACATTTACTCCCAAATTGATGGAAATAAGATGTATTAGGTTTCCTTCCATTCCAAATCTCATAAGGTGTCTTCGTAGCTATTTGTTTCATCGATGTCCTGCTTTTGTATATAGCATGTTTGTATTAATCGCTTGACCCAATATCTTTCAAGTAATAATGCTTCACAAATCATAGTTCTTCCTACTTTTTAAGGTTCTGCTTTTCTCTCAAGAACCCCATTTTGCCGAGGTGTACCAAAGCTGACTAGTTGATGTAGCACACCATTCTCGCTCACAATATTCTCTTATAACTTTATTGAGAAATTGAGAACCCTTGTCCGATCCGATCTTCACTCATCACAAACTTTTCTCATTTTGCAATCTCTTCAAAAGTTCAGGCATCTTTTGAAGTGTTTCACTTTTCTTGTTCATGAATACTACCTAAGTGTATCTTGAATAATCATCCACAACTACTAAAACGTACTTCTTTCTGTCACACTTGTTGGTGTTATCGGTCCAAAATATCCATGTGCATCAACTCTAAAACTCTTTTTGTTGATTTCTTAGTCTTTGACTTGAAGCTTGATTTTGTTTGTTTACCTTGGCAGATGTGCATCATATATAGCATCCTTCATGAATGTGATCTCAGGTGAAGCAATCACCAGTTTCTTCTTCACCAACTGATTGATATCATCAAAGTTTAGATGATTCAACTTCTTGTGCCATAACCAATTGAGTTCTGATTTGGTGTGCACAATCAGGAATGTTTCTGGAACAGCAGTAGACCAATCCACAACATACATGTTTTGTTGTCTTCTTCCAGCCAACACAACTTGATCACCTCTTTCACTAATGACAATACAGATGCCCTTGTCAAAAGCGACCTTGTAACCCATGTCACAAAACTGTCTAGTGCTAAGTAGGTTGTAGTCTAGTCCTTCCACAAATGCACCATTCCTGATAGTTAGTCCATTTCTCACAAGTGTGTCATATCCTCTTGTGTATCCTGGTGTGTTCTTATTGCCAAAATTCACTCTTAGACCATCCTTTGCCTCATAATTTGACAAACAGTACTTATTCTTTGTCATATGTCTGGAACATCCACTGTCAAAGTACCAAACACCTTACAAAACAAAGTTAATGTATTTTAGGTACCCAAAACTGTTTGGGTCCATAGTTGTCAGTGGTAAGCATGACTCTTGGCAAGTTTCCATAAGGTCTTCTTTGAAAAGTGTTATACTTTTGTTCATACATGTATTCTACACATCCATAAGGTCTAACATTTGGTTGTGTAGGATTCACATATGCTTTCTGGCCTTTGGGCATGTAATGTTGTTTGGAGTGATTTCTATTGCTAGAAAAACTAGCATAACCATTAGTTTGTTGTCTGTTAGGAACAACGCTGTAATATGGAGTCTATTGAGGTGCCTGCTGAGGTCTTGTATAAGTCCTCTGCTGAGTCCATTACTGAGTCCATTGCTGAGGTTTTACCCTAGCATTATGGTTATATCTATTGTTTCTAGTATTGGGGGCAGGAATATTCCAATCATCATCAGTAGGGAACAATCTACCTTTCCCCCTGAGATAAGTATCCCTTGAATGGTTGACATTTTTTGGTTTAGGATTCTTATCCTTAGAATATTTCTGATTTTTGCCCTTATGTGGTCCAGCAGACTTGGTAGCAGGTCTGCTATCAGAAAGTCTAGAAGGTACAACAGTCCTACTTCTAAATTTATTCTTTTTGTTAGGTGTTGTTGACCTTTTTGACTTCCTGATTTTGCTTCCTTGAAGTCTTCTCGAGAGGCTTCACTAACTCAAGAACCTTTTGGGAGTTGAATCTTGTGCGGCACAAACTTAGGACCAATTTTGGTACTAGGTTCAATAACCTTACTAGATCCACTCTTATTGGATTGTTGAGTTCCAAATCCAAGCCCTATTCTATCACCATAAGGCTTTCCATTTGAATGCAAAGTGGATGAACAAGATTGTTCACAGATTCATCACCTCTTGAATGTACATCGAGTTTATGCCGATTCTGTCCAACCTCTTTTTCCTTACCCTTGAGATTTCTTAATTTAGATTTTAACCTTTCAACTTCTGTTTGGAGAGCTTCTTTTTTAGCCTTCACAATCTTATAACAAGATTTTATTATCCTCAGTTGATTAAGGATGGCATCCAATGTTTCTTCATTTTCGAATTTTTAGGCTTTGAACCACAAGTTGATTCACAATCACTTTCAGTGAGTGTTTATAGATACATAATTGTATACCTCCTCTGTTTCATCCATATTTTCCATTAAAGAATAATCATCCATATCAGCAACAAGTGCAGTATCATCAGATTCATTTACTTTTTCTGATTCAACTTCATATCCTGATTTATCTTCAGTAACCATAGCTTTCTTGCCAGATCTTCTCTGTTGACTTTTGCACTTCAGTAGGTCTGGACAATCAGGTCTGAAATATCTAGGCTTCTTGCAGTTGAAGCAAAGATAATCAGGTTCCTTCTTCTGTTTTAGTTTAGGACAGTCAGGTTTGAAATGTCCTGGTTTCTTGCATTGATAGCACAAGTAATCATTGTCTTTCTTGGATTCCTCCTTCTTCTTTTCACTAAACTTCTTTGTGAAATTCCTTGGAGAGCCCCTTCCATTTTTCATTCTGATTTTCTTGCTCAGTAGGGCAATTTGTTCTTGCATCTCATTCAGTAGATCATCTTAAGCTCCTGATGTTTCTTCTTGATGTGAAGCAGCCAATGCAGTGGTCTTTGGCTCTTCCTTTTCAGTCTCAGGTACAAGTTTCTTACTGAATTCGTTGGCCTTGATATCTGAAAACATTTTGAAGGTGTCCTCTTCATGTAGACTTCTCATTTCTTCTATTGCAGTCACCTTCATCTCCCAAACTTCTTTTTCAGGTAATGCTTCTAAGATTTTTGAATTGATTTCTTCTTTTGAGTACTTCACACTCAGTAGGGTGAGTTCATCCATGATTGCGTTGAATCTTGACTCTATTTGTTCAATAGTTTCGTTTGGTTTCATTTTGAACTCTTGGAACTTCTTCTTTTTGCCACACTGATTTTGTTCTTCTTGATTGCATCGTTGTCTTCACAAATTAATTGTAACTTGTCCCAAAGTTCCTTTGCGCCTTGAAATCCTTCACTTTGATGTACATATTGTTGTCCAAAGTTACTCGCATATGATATCAATAATAATATTGTTGAGGTTTGCTCTTTTCTGTCTTGACATTCCATTCTCTTTTTGGTTTTGGAATGTACTTGAGTTTGATTATCCACGCTTATAGCTTTTGTGATTTCCAAAGGGTCCATCGATCAAAGACATCCATCATCTCATCATGTGTTGTAGCTAGAAAAGCCTCCATAATGATGTTTATACTCATCAAAACGATCTAAAGAACACATCAACATTGTTCTAGCATACTGGTTGTTATCCATGATGCAAAGTGAAAATCGAAACTTAAAAGTTTTCAAAGTATTTTCACAAGCACAACAAGTAGGATTACTTGAGCGTAGCATCGCTCTGATACCAATTGTTGGTCCTTGAAAAGGATTTGGTTAAGTTTAGGGGGGGTGAATAAACTTAACACTTAAAACTTTTGGAGTTAACAAACTCAGCAAATTTAGCGGACTCATCGATCGCTTCATGAGTCTCTTGGCACTCGATAGTCTCATTGATCGTTAATTTTACTGAATTTGTTGCAGCGGAATATATTCAAGTTAAGCCTTATTACTTGTTGTTATATGATACCAATTATTAGATACTCAGTAGTATAAGTGTGTGATTCAGTTGCTAGTTTCAGTGGATTGATGTGCTCAATATACTAAATGCAGAATGTAAATGCAGAAAGTAAGTAGGCAATTTTTATAGTGGTTCCAGGTGGTGTAATCCTATCAGTCCACTTTTCTCCTGTGATGTTGGAGGTAATCCACTAAAGATCTTTGACTTTGCAGTTACAAAAATCCCTAAGTTGTTTGTCCTTCATCAATAACTATGGCTTCACAAAAAGAACACTTGGAATAGGTAGGATTGCTGCTCCAAAGTCTTCCACTGGTCCTTGAAGGGTAGGATTGCCTCTTCACCAGCTCCACCACAAACAACATTTCTTGACACCCAAAGATGCTTCACTGTCTTCAGCAGGTTTCTTGTAAAAGAAAATTTGAATCAAGTAAGTGATTCAGCTTTCAGCAGCTTGATCAGGATGAAATGATCAACAACTTGAATTCTTCAAGTGTTTAAACTTGATGTAGCTTGATAATAGATTACACTTGAAAAATTTTACTGGATCAGTAGCTTTAAGTTCAGTGGTGTCAGCAGGGTGACTTCTTGATAAGAATCTGAAGCTCAAGATTAATTGTTATTTATCTCTCAAAAATCATCACTTGTTTCTGTATCAGGGGTCTTCTATTTATAGGTGAGAATCCTTGTGACTTATGTTTGAAATTCAAACATTTCCGTTTCAGATTTGTCCCTTTCATGACTTGCATTTTGTCCTTGTACATAGTACTGACACTGTCAGTTACTTTTTCACAGTTTTCAGACTGTCCACCCTTTGACTTGTAACCATTGGATAAACCTCTATTTCTTTCCAACGTCCCTTTAATCTTAGCCATTGATTTGTTGACAAGACCAAGAGTTGTTAACTGTCATTTTCCTTGTAATCTTCCAATGTAACCTTTGATTAAATTGAGATATATGTTTAGCAGGTTCCTTAAGTGTAAGTCTGCTGAAATGCATATCAGTCAGCTGATACAAAGTTGATGTATTTATAAAACACTACAGCTGACTTCTCTTATATCTAACTTTTTATTATGAATTTAGATTACACCATTTTGATCATAACCAAGTTCCAATCACCATTTATCTTATGGAACTTAGACCATGTATACAAGGTATATGCAATCAGTTTAGGTCATCACAGACTTCCCTAAATTCTGATTCCATATCCTTGACTTTAAATACTAAGTTTGATCCCTTAGCCTTCAATAACAGAGTTTGAACCCTCAGCCTTCAGTCTTCAGCAGGTTCCTAAACTAGTCTACTGACTCAGGTACCCTACTGATATAGACAGGTCTGTTGATGAAAGTCAGCTGACCAATTATAGTGCTTTTTTTTATCAAACCTATACAAAGATCCAACTCTAATAAGTCTATACATTTGATCTATATCATCTTTTTGCCTTTTCTCTATAACAGCTAGTCTGGCACTCATCACTAAAACTTAAAATAAGTCCAACATACTCCCCAGGCAGGCAGTAAGTATTCATAAACTTCTGTAAGAGGTATGTCCAAGATGTGATGGATCCCACTTCTAGAGACAATAACCATATCTTTGCATTATCTTAGAGTGTAAATGGAAATAACTTAAGCTTGATGTTATCCTAAAGTACTCCTGTTGGTTTGACAGTGCTGAATCTCCAAGAAGTTGATGACATGTACACTTGGATCTTCATTTGGTACTCCATTGAATGTAGCATAATTTGTCACCTCTGTATTACATTAGGCTTCGGATGGAATAGTTCAGCTGCATTCTTCGGTTGAATAATTACTGGCACAAACTGCTCAATTGTTGGCATAGCATAGCTCCGTAGAGTCTTTTTGTCTGCTCGTTTTGTGCCATTGTCCCCTCTGGTTCTTCTCGAGATGGAATCTACTCGTCTCTATCCTTCTCACTTCCGTCGTGTGAATTTGCTTCATCAGCCAGCCTCTTTCTTTCTCATGCTTCCTTACACTGTTGCTTTGCAAACTTTTCAATTTCAAAAAATATACTCGAGCTTGGCTGCTGAACTATGTGTACCTTGCTGCAAGATAAAAAGATAAGAAAAAGGTTAGATACATTTCCTGGTGGCTATTACACTCTCCATTGCAGACTCGAAAATAACACAGACTCAGACTACTGACTCAGATAGAACAGAGATGGCTTTGTTAATTTCCATTCGTTGTGGCTGCGGGAGTAATTCTCGTGGCTTCCTAACCGAAAATTCCTAGAACCGATATGAACAGACACTATACGAATTAGATAATTACAGACTTCAAACTCAGTTAACGAATTTCACAAACAAAATATATATGGACTTTCAATCTAAATTAAAAAGTATTTTTGACACGAGTCCCCGACAACGGCGCCGAAAATATTGATCTCGCTTGCGGTGTAAGCACGGGCTTCCTCTAGCAATAAGAATAAGTCTATCGTAACAGAGTATTGGCAAGTCAAGTTCGAATCCCACAGAGACACGTAAAAACACGTTTAACCAAGATTGAGTGTCACAAACTCGGTCTACGACCAACTATTGAACATAGAAGTAAATTATGGTGGTGCCAATAAACACACAAGATCAAACACACGTACACTCCTTTGACTTTATAAGGATTAGTTCTAACTATGAGTGATTAGTTATTCAACCCATATCATGAATCAATCATCCCCGTTGGTAAATTTTAGATCTTTAACAGCTACGGGTGATACTCCCTAATATTACGCTACTTCCATTGAAAGGACAGTAGGTTCCTATGTGCAATTAACCTCCTTCGTTGGTTGTATTAATTCACATGCAATAAGAATTAGGACTAGCCGGCTCAAGACCGAAGACCTCCATAAGCAGCTATCGTGGATTGACTAGCACGTTCCTAAGGATCGATCAAAACATCGTCCGAACAAAAACTTCACTTTATCATCCTTCATGTTAATTTATGATGACATGCATATATTTGATCGAGCTAACAACATTTAAATTAAATATGTCGATCAGACATAGCAGGCGCTGATAATCATGACCTAGGATTTACTAGGTATTCCGATCTAGCGATAAAGACCGTCGTAGATTGATCGCATGTAAGTCACTAACGTCGATATTACTAGCAAGAATACTAGGTACATCGCAGTATCGTAAATGCGAGTCAAGGTCAATCTCATAGAGACAATGCAACTTATAAGTATAAGCGATTCTAACCTAATTAAGAAGCAACATAGAGGCGGTCATTGACCAACAATAACATAAAAGAAAACAAACATGGTATACCTCTCCTCACCGATCTACTAACTTGGATTAGTTAATCGTTACGTTTACTTCCCCACATAATTTCCTTAGATTAATCATGAGCTTTTAATGATTATTATCATATTTATCAGCTACGGTGCAATTCCTAACCGTATCTACTCCAACAATGGCAGCATACAATCTATACGCAAGCTACCCTCCTTAATTGGTCCGTAATAGCCCATACACATAAAGAACTAGAATTGCCGATATTGAGCGCTAACTCATACCGCTAACCCGCCTAAACAGCTGTCAACATTGACCAGCACGTTCCTAGGGTCCATTCAAGACAATGTCCTAATTAACACTTCACTTGTGGTCCTTCATGTTAATTTATGAATTACGAATATTAGATTGGCCAGACCTATTACTCGTTTTAATTATTTCTGCCGATCAACGTAGCTATAATGAATCCCAGTTTAGGTTTTCTAAAACATGCCTTGGTAAACCGGTATAGACCGCCTATTTACCGGGGGCGTCTTTTCTTAATTTCTAGATCTACATTGCTCAGTACGATTAAAATAAGTAAATTATGTGGTTGTTAAACATGCATATTAACTAAAACACATAAATACGAATAGATCTACCATATTGAAGACAAAAAGGAACGTTCAAAGCTTCATACCTTTAACAATGGAGATCTAGCTCGATCTACCCAAGCTATAGATGATGGAAGAAGGGACAATAATGAATTATTCTGATTAAACCGTTTTTTGTCCAAACATAGCGGATTTTAGAGACATGTTTTCTCTCAGCTAGCTTCTTCTTCTCTTTGAAAGAGCTTGCCAAATCACTTTCAGTTCTGTGTTTCTATTCTTGTTTCTTGCTCTTTTAGTTTGGTTTCTTCATGATCTACTACTTACAGTTTTTTCAGCTCTTTTTTTGATCTATGACTCGCAAATTAAAGAAATCTGATGAAGAAGGTACTGTTCATGTACCGGTGCTCTTGAACAAGAAAGTGCAGTTGAAGTGCAAAGTTGCAAATGTTTACCTCCCCTTAGAACTACTACTGCACTCAATTTGAAGATGGATGCACCAAGGAAAGGAACCAGTTGCTTGACGTGGCCCCTGCAGATGTGTTGGAGTCTGCTCTGAAGTGTGGTAATCCTTTGGTGTTTGAAGCAATGAAGTTGAAATCTGGGAAACTTGTTACTCCGGCTGTCAACAATGCTAAAAAGAAGGTCCCTGTGACAGATTCTGAAATGGCAAGCTCTTTCTCTCTTTGAGAATTACTTGAGGTTGAAAAATTGGCTGATCATGTTCAATCGGATACTGTTCTAGTTAATAGTTTAAAGGTTGTCTTGGTGTTGGATAAGGTGAGTGAGAGTGTCACTGTACCTGATGGACTTGTTCCTGCACCTGGTGAACCTGGTGATGTAGTTGGTTCTTCAGGGGTAGGGCCTGTTTCTGATGGTGTAGATGATACTTTAGGACAAAGTGGTGTAGTAGAGAAAGGGACTCTTTTAAGGGTGGATCATGTCTCTACTAATGTCACTAGTGGGAATGCTTCTTTTATTCCTACTGGTGAGGTTCATGCTCCAGTCTTTCCGAATGCTCAATCTGCTAATTTTTTGGGACCTAATGCTGCTAATGCTGTTGATGAGATTGCCTCTTGGGTTCAACTGGTGAAGAATAATAGGGAGCAATCTGATGAAGTTGTTACTTTAACTGACCATGTTATTACTGAAGATACTGTGATTTTAGAGGAGGAAGATGAGAATGATGACAGTTTGGAGAAATTAAGTCTTATTGGCATCATTCCAGGCAAATTTCCTGGTAGAGATGTTGTTCAAAAAATTGTTAATGCCAGGCCTAGAAAGTGTAGGTTTAACTACCACAATTCTGGCTGGATAGTGTTTTTGTTTGAGCATGAGTCTGATCTCTGTGAAGTTTTGAAAGCTGGACCCTTTTATGCTTATGGGAAGCCTATGATCTTGAAGAAGATGCCAGTGATGTTTAATTTTAGTAAAGAAACTAGCTCTGTGGTACCAGTATGGATTCAACTCCCAAATCTTCCATTAAGGCTTTGGAAGGGTAGGTCTTGAGTAAGATCTGCTCTTCGTGGGGTGTCCTCAAGACAATCGACAAGGTGACAAACTTTCTAGAACGTGTTAAGTTTTGCCAGATGCTTGGTGGATATAGATCTCAAGTCTGACTTGCCCTCTGTCATTCCTATCACCTTACATGATGGGAAGGTCCTCCAGCAACCTGTTTTGTATGAAGAAATGCCTAAGTTTTGCTCCAAGTGTAATAGACTAGGGCACAATGATGCTGGCTGTGATGATGCTAAGATTGATGTTCCAGTTTTATATGTTGATAAATCTAAGCAATCTGGTGCTACTAAATCTAATGCCTCAAAAAAGACGAAAGTGATAATCTTAGATGCAGATAGTGTACAGGATAAGATCCTCATGATCTCGACTGCTTCCCAATCTGGTGGTGCTGCTGCCATTGTGCAGACCAATGTTATTGATAAAGGCAAGAATGTGGTTAAAACACATGACACTGTGGATATTATAGAGCAGATTTCCACCCCTGTGGCTAATAACTTTGATGTTTTGGATCCTGATAAATGTAGCTCTTGGGCAAGTGATGCTGAGGATGATGTTTTGGTGGATAAAGGAGATACTATGGATAAAGGAGTCAATGTGGCTTATGGTTCTAGAAAATCAAAGAAGAAAAAAAAGAACAAAAGGAATAACACATCTGGTGTTTCTGGTAATGTACACAAAGCAAATGATGTTGTCTCAAGAGGCAAATCACCTCTTGGTAGACAAAAATGATAGGGTTTTGGAATGTGAGAGGGTTCAATAAGGTCCTTAAACAGTCTACTGTTGTCAAATTTCTCAGACAGCATAAGATTGCCTTATTTGGAATCCTTGAGACTAAATTGTCTTAAAATAGTTATGATAGCTTCATGGAGAAGAAAGTCAGATTTTGGAAATCTGTTAATAATTTTGATTTACATACCTGTAAAAGGATGTTGGTTATCTGGGATCCTGCTTTTCTTGATGTGGAGGTTCTGGAGGTTGATATTCAATGGATCCATCGCAAGATTAGGATATTGGTCTCAGGGGACTACTTTCTGATTACTTTTGTGTATGGCTTGCATACTGTTGTGGATAGAAGGTCCATGTGGGACAGGATAAGGGAGTTAAGTGTCAGTTCTTCTCTTCCTTGGATGGTTCATGGATATTTTAATGATGTTCTTTCTGTGGATGATAAATTGAATGGGATTATTCCCTCAGATTATGAATTGCAGGATGGTGTTGACTGCTGTCTTGATGCTAATATTTCTGATCTAAATTCAGCAGGGGAGTTTTTTCTTGGTCTGCTTCTGGTGTTTTCACTAGGATTGATAGGGTTTTGGTCAATGCTGCTTGATATGATTGGAACTTGAATGCTCTTGCTTTTTTTGAGCCTCCTAGCCACCATTCTGATCACTCTCCTTGCAGAATTGCTTTATCTACTGATTCTGCATCTGGAATAAGGCCCTTCAAGTTTTTTAATATGTGGATGCAACATGAGAATTATACTGCTATTCTTGCTCAAGGTTGGAGTGATGGAGTTTCTGGAACTGCTATGTATCAGCTCTATAAAAGACTTAAAAGGCTAAAGCACCCTTTGAAGATTTTGAATAGGAAGCACTATGCTCATATCTCTGTTAGTAATGAGAATGCTACTAGGATGCTTGGTGAGTTACAAACACTGAATAATTTGGGGCCTACTGCTTCTTTGGCCTCCCAGATCCTGGAGCAGAAGAAGATCTGTCATAGTTTAGAGGCTGCTGAGTCTTCATTTCTGTCTCAAAAGTCTAAGGGTTTGTACATGAAACTCAGTGATAGAGGTTCCAAGTTTTTCAACAATTTGGTGAAAAAGAACAATGCTAGGAAGCATATCTCTTCTATAATGCTCCAAGATGGTTCTTTTACTACCTCTTTTGAACAAGTTGGAGATGCTTTTATAGATTTTTATACTGGCTTACATGGTACTGAGGCTCCTACAGTTCCTATAGATGTTGATATTGTCAATGCTGGTCCTAAAGTTTCTAGGGCTGCTGGAGCTCATTTGATTAGAGAGGTTACTGAACTGGATGTCAAGGTTTCCTTGTTCTCTTTCTCTGATGATAAATCTCCAGGTCCTGATGGATATTCTGCTGGTTTCTTTAAAAAATCTTGGGATATTGTTGGTGCAGATTTCACTAAGGCTGTTTTGGAGTTTTTTTTCACAATGATGCTTTGTTGAAGCAGATTAATCATGCTGTTATTGTTTTAATTCCTAAGTCTACTCATGCTACTAAGGTTGGTGATTATAGGCCAATATCCTGCTGTAATGTTACATACAAAGTGATATCTAAGATCTTGGCCTCTAGGCTATCGGCTTGTCTTCCCTGATATTATTGATGAAGCACTGATCGTTTTGTGGATGGAAGAGCTATGACCGATAACATTTTTCTCTCGTCAGAGTTGATTAGACATTATGGTGTCAAGAGGGTCCTCCTAGGTGTATGATTAAAGTTGATATAAAAAAGCTTTTGATTCTGTTAATTGGTCTTTTCTGGAATTTATTTTGAGGGGCTTTGGCTTTCCAGACAGGTTTGTTCACTGGATCATGTTGTGTGTTTCCACTACTTCTTTCTCCCTGTCTATTAATGGTGAGATGAAAGGGTTCTTTCCTGGAAAAAGAGGTTTGAGACAAGGTGATCCTTTGTCTCCCTTCCTTTTTGTTATTGGTATGGAGTACTTCTCCAGAATGTTGAGAATACTTGGACAGGATGCAGATTTCAAATTCCATGCTGGTTGCCATAAATTGCAGATCAATCACTTGGCTTTTGCAGATGACTTAATGCTGTTTGCTAGAGGGGATCCTCTCTCGGTCACTCTTTTGATGAAGTGTTTAGCTACTTTTGGTGAGACTTCTGGTCTTGTTGCTAATTTACTTAAATCTGAAATGTTCTGTGCATGTTTGGATGATGATGGTATAGATGCTCTGAAGAACATTACTGGACTACAGGCTGGGGTCCTTCCTATTAGGTATCTTGGCATTCCTTTATGTGCTGTGAGATTGAATGTGGTCCATTATGATCCTCTGTTTACTTCTTTAAGGAATTACTTTTGTGATTGGAAAGGCCATACTCATTCTTATGCTAGAAGACTACAACTTATTCTGGCAGTGATTCAAGGTGTTTACTGTTTCTGGTTGCGAATTTACCCTATCATTGGAAGTGTTAAGCAGAAAATAGATCAGATGTGTAGGAGATTTCTGTGGGGGGGTTCTTGTGACTCAAACAGAAAATCTTTGGTTGGTTGGGAGGAGGTTTGTCGGCCTAAGAATGAGGGTGGCCTTGGGGTTTTCAGTTGAGCTTGGAATCTGGCCCTCCTCTGTAGAATTTATTGGAACTTTCAATGCAAGAAAGATTGTCTTTGGGTGAAATGGATCAGTGAAGAGTATTTGCATGATGCAGACCTTTGGGATTATAGATACAAGCCTGGGGATTCTGCTCTGGTCAAGGCTTTATTCAAAAACAAGGATAGGATCTTACTTAGTACTGGATCAGCTCCTGCTTCTGTGGCACTGCTTAAGTCTTGGTCTGTTGGTTCTAAGCTCTGCCCTAGAAAAGCTTATGATTTCTTTAGAATGCATGGTCCTACTGTTTGGTGGTGCAAGGCTGTTTGGAATCCTAGGGCCACACCTAAACACTCTTTTTTGCTCTGGTTGGCAATGAAGAACTGTCTTCTTACCTCTGACAGGCTAAATTTTGAAGATAAAACTTGTGCCTTGTGTGGTTTGGTTAATGAATCTGCTTCTCACCTCTTTTTCCAATGTCATGTTTCTTATATGGTTTGGGGAAAGATCAGTTTGTGGTTAGGATTAAAGAGGAGGTTGGAGACAGTGCTTGGGGCCGTTAGATGGATTCATAGAAAATGTAAGGGTACTTCTCATGGGAATGTTGCCAGAGCTGCTTCTGTTTCTGTGGTGGTGTACTGGATTTGGCACATGAGAAATAAAAAAAGATTTGAGGGAACACTCATGAGGAATGCTGATGTCCTGCATTGTATTAAAACACATCTTTTCTACATAATGCAGTCTGCCTTCCCTACGTACACTTTTACCGCTTGATGTTAAGATTTTGTACATTTGTAGGTTTTGGTACTACTTTTTTGATTACTTTTGGTGCTTGCTGGTGGTTGTATGAGATTATTTTGTTTCTCTACACACCTTGGGATAGGCTCTGTGAGTTGTGCTCTCACATGACCCCTTTTTGCAGCTTTTGTGTGTTGTTAGGTGTTTAGTGGCTGTTGTTTCTTGATGCATATAACCTTAGGGGTCTTATGTACCTTGGAATCAACAAATCTTACCTTCTTTCAACACTTTGTAGGTTTTAGACTAGCTCTCTCATTTGATTAGGATGTAACTTCCTGTATTTTGCATACCTTGGTTTAATATATTTACATTTAACCAAAAAAAATGGAAGAAGGGAGGAAACCGAAAATTGTTGGAAGTAATGCCCGAAAGACAATTTATGTAATTGTTTATAGAATTAATAAATGACAGATTATTCTCATCTTATTACTTGCTTCGTGCGTGTAAGTAATACACTACTAAAAACCTTAGGTCATATCATATGTAGCCATATAACTTAGTGTGTGTGTCACACATGAGGATTAAGTTTATGGTGATACACTTGAAATGCTAGTCCGTGGTGAACTTAATCAAAGTATGGGGTCTATTGATTAAACCACCATTAATGCGCCCAGAACACTTTATGGTGTGACCGTCCTATCCGGACCATCGACATTGGTTGTCTAAGTGGGGCATTTATATATGATGAGAGTCATATAAGACTGGACCGATTTAGTCTGAGTTTCTCATATAATTCCGTGATTGAGAAATCTTATTAAATCACAAGATGATCATATATGGATTAACCTTAATCTTGAAGTGATTGAAGACTCATACATGTTTCAGGATAGGGTTTGATGTGTTCGTTAAGGATCGGTAAGAGGCGCGGACCGAATCACTTTAACGTTGGCACTATTCTGGAATGAGTGAGAAGTGTGTGTCTCACAGATATGGAATCCATTCCTTCCTGCGGGAAGTAGCAAGACAATCCCCTTATTTGTTGATCCTAGAAACATATCAATCCTGGGAGTTTGTATTGGTTGCGAACTAATTTATCACTAGTGGGTTAATGGTAAATGAGGATAAGATGAAATGAAGAAGGTTTACGAAAATAATCCTACTTCAGTACAGATACCCTATGGAGAGTTAGTTTATATGAAATGATTATATCAATGGACACTTATCGTATCGACTCGAATCGACGTTTTAAGAATAAGTTATATCTATAATCGATAGAGTTCAGTTTCGGATTTATGGTGGCGTAATTCTGGAATTAATGAGTTGAGTAGAAATATTATGTTCGATGAATATTTTATTCAATTTATTGTAGCTATTGGTTATAGGTCCATGGTCCCCAGATTGGCTCCTAACATGCGAGTGTTTTCTCGTTTTACGGAACCTCAAAAATAAATTAAATAGTTGGTCTATTTAATGAATATGCAAATATTATTTATTTGGTAAATAATATGTAAAATAGAAAAGACATTTTCGATTAAAAAATTGACGTAAGTGGCACCTGCAATTGTGATAAATTAGAAAAATAAATTTTTCTAGATTATGTCACATGTGTAATTAATTAAATATCTATTTGTTGGATAATTAATGCAAAAATTAAGAGATTGATTTTTTTGGAATTATCTATTATTTTGTAGCAAAAATATCTTTTCCTTGTGGGAATAGGTTTTTGTGGTGTGAAAATGATAACTCTCTTGACTAGTTATTTTCCTATATAAAGAGAGTTCTTCCCTACACAATATACACTTGATATTGGCGCCACAACTCAAATAAAAGAAGAGAAAAATTTGTTTCTCATTCTAGTCATTAAGAAGAGAAAAATCTAGGATTTTTCTTATGCATATTCGAGGAGGTTCTATGGCGAGGATCGACGTCCACCAGTCGTCGCTTGGAGATACAATCTGGAAGATCACGGCTTCTCCCTTTGGTCGATTATCTCTTTCTCTCCGAAAAGGTAAATCTTTAACCTTCTCGTAGGTTTAATTATTTATGTCTCATATCGTAAATCGCATTAGCTTCCGCTGTGCTAAGATCGAGTGTCTCGATTGGTGCTATTACTCCTATCATTGACTAGTTATTTTCCTATATAAAGAGATTTCCTCCCTACTCAATATACATTTGATATTGGTGCCACAACACAAATAAAAGAAGAGAAAAATTAGTTTCTCGTTCTAGTCATTAAGGGGAGAAAAATCTAGGATTTTTCTTGTGCATATTCGAGGAGGTTCTATGGCGAGGATCGACGTCCACCAATCGTCTCTTGATGATACAATCTGGAAGATCGCGGCTTTTCCCTTTGGTCGATTATCTCTTTCTCTCCGAAAAGGTAAATCTTTAACCTTCTCGTAGGATTAATTAGCTATGTCTCATATCGTAAATCGCATTAGCTTCCGTTGTGCTAAGATCGAGTGTCTCGATCGGTGCTATTACTCCTAGCAAAAATAACTCTCCAAAGCTCTAGAATACTTTTTTTCATAATAATTGTAATGTAATTAAAGAATTGATAATAAACTATGAATACTTCAGACAATAATATGATAATACAGCATTATATAGATACAATGACCGACTTAAGAACCTCTAAAACCCTAACCGACTTAGACAATGCGGCAAAATAAATTACGTGTTGAATAAGTCACCGGTTTACCAGGCCTAATCCTCGGGTTACCGGGCCTTCTCTTCTTTATTTTCTTCAGCATGCTTCTTCTTGGAATTCAATCACTCAGCCTAGTGCATTCCTTTTGGTCCAGATCCATTCTCCAATGCTCCAGATTCAGTACATCCTATAAAACACGCAAAACGAGCAAAATAGTACCAAAACATTGGGAAAATAGCATAGATGCAGAATTACGATCCTGGAAACACTCACATAGCATTTGACACATATTCCACATAAGAACGAGCCTATCTATCCTCTCTTGAGTAGAATTCGGGGTGAATATAGGTATAATTATTGGTACCATTTAGAGCGTTATCAACTACCCCCCACTTAGCTTTTGATCATCCCGATCAAAAAAGCGAAAAGAAAATAACACTCTGATCAATATACAAGTTAATAAAAAACAACTATGCATCACAAAGTCAAGATCAAGATCGTACCACTCATATCCGTCAGTAACACATTAAACACTATTCAAGTCATGAGCCAATGTGTGTGTGCAACAACTTTCACAACCGCTTAGAAATGCAGAAAATTCCACATTACGTCAACCCGTAGTTGAACTAACCAGTCTCGAATATGTATTTGTTAATTAATTGAGCTGGCAAGGCGGATCGAGAACTGAGCATATATTACTCTTAGGCTCACGTTTATCGGTCTATGCAAAAGTCGTGCGTCTTACGCTCCATCGACTAAGATATTGCCAAAGAGAATATAAATGTATATATTTCAATGCACTTCTCTTTCTTGGCGGGTGAACTCTCATTGCTTTAAATTTCCTCATGGCCCCACTCATGATGATCTACCAAATCTGAAATTCCATTTGATCTAAGCGTTTGTGAAACATGATTCGTGATGAAGCCAGGGTCAACTCTAGTCAAAATAATATGCTATCGACTACACACTAAGGGAAGTGAGTTATACGTGCTAAAAATGGTGGCTCATAACAGAATATGCACTTAATACGCCACTGCTTCATAAGTGGACACTTTCTCTTACTCGTACAGAGTAAAACAAAGATGAAGTCAATTAACTCGAAAAGATCAAAGATATCATAATTTTTCAAAATTCTGTCGAAAGGAATCAAAGTCTGAGTGGTGAATCGTGCATCAAAGAAAATCAAGACAATCACGCAATTCATGGAATATAATTCTAAAAAGCTAAGTGACGTTCCTCTACCCCCCACTTAATCGAAACATTTTCCCCAATGTGTAAGATGAGAAATAAAAACGAAAAGGAACTTAGCTTCTATTAAGGGTGGAACCAAAGAAGAGATGGATCATTGTATAAATCATCGGGCCGATGGAATTAATCCATGAAGAATATGCGCTAAATATCTCAAACAAACCAAGAAGAATAGTGGTGACAACAAACTGTATAACAAAAATGAGGCAGTAAAAGAGAAAATAATATATCTCTAAAACAAATTAAGCCGACAAAAGTATAAAATGAAAAAAAAAAAAATTGAAAAGGTATTAAATGAAAATTAATCTGCTACATCAACTAAGCAGGAAAAGAAAAAGAAATAGAAAAATAAAAACAAGAAAATGGAAAACAACTATAAAAAGAATAAAAGCTAGTCATCATCAGAAAAACCTCCCAGTCAACTCCATGCTCAAAACCGGGAGGTGGTGCAGAACTCGAGGCGGCGGCGGTGGAAGAGGATGCTCTGTGACGAGGGACAATCCTAGGTGGTGGGGTAGCACGCGGAACTCCTAGAAAGTCAATAATCCGATCCATCTTGTGATGCAAACTCGCAATCTCTCATGAGTGATCCTAAAGCAAGGCTCTCTGAGTCCTCAGTGCTCCAAACACCGGAGTACGCTCTCTCTCTCTGCTCTAACCCGTCTCTGAACTCTCGAGACTGACTGTGAACTGAGATGTGGCTCAGGATCTTCCCAATCATCATTGACGAGCATCTTCACCTCATCCTCTAGGCCAAACATATCAATCATCGGCCCATATGGTAGCAGCTCGCGCTTAGAAGAGGCAGCAAGCTCGTGGATACGGCTATGCATCAGTAGACCGAAGTTGATTGGGTCACTCTTCTCTAGATAGAACATCAACTCTACCCTTGAAGTGGTGACAGAGACCGTGTGCTTAGTCAGAAGAAGGCGGACACAAACAAATCTATTGACCATCTTCCGGTCCCAGGATAACTCGTTCTCTTGGAAGATGGTGGGGGCTCCAGTAGGATTGCGCTTCCATTGCACCACTAAGAAATGAACACCCATATTCATCCTCTCGAGATTGGCAATGTTGCTCGAGGATGTGTACTCATCCGGGCCCACCGTGGACATCTAACCCCAAAATGAGCGTTGATCCGCTCGATAGAGAAGTCAACCTTGATAACGTGAACCATAGCATAAGTGGCTCCGGGGTTATGCGAAACATAAGCGTAAAATCCCCTTACCACCATGGCGTTAACCGGGCCGGTGCCTTATCCATGTCTAATAAATCTTGTGCTTGTAGGGCCTCCGGAAATATCGATCCGTAGTCGTCCAAATCTACCCCTCGGTCTTAAGCCGCTGGTCTTGCGTTCCCGTGGCCTTGGAATGACTTGTAAAGCTAATGAATGGAATTGCTCAACTCCGTCTATCAATGGGTTGGCATCTCCATACACTGTCTGATAACCACTAGGACGAACAGCTGAACGTTAACGCTTAGGCTCCTGAACGAGTATAGAAACTGATTCTGAAGATTTTTCTAGAAAATAACACCCGGTAAACCGGAGGTAAGGTACGGTTTACCGGCCTGAAATTTCTAGATTTCTTTCTGGACCGTGCTTCTGATAATGGAATAAGAAGAACTGTAGTACTTCACTGTTGCAGCATCAATACAAATTAGCTACAGGGTTGGAAAATAGGCGTTTAGGGTATGGATAATGGAAGGAAATTGGTTTGGTAATGGTGGTGATATGGTGGTGGTGTGGTGGTGATGTTGTGGGGATGTTGTGGTGATGTTGGCCGAATTTTATGAAGAGAGAAGAAATGGAAGAATTAGATGAATGGAATGATAGGAATGATGATATTGGTGATGGAGGTGTGGTTTAAATAGTAAGAATGGAATGAATGTGGATGGTTTAGTGGGATAATAGGTAGAGAAGTTCTTAGGGTGAGGGATTTGAGGAGGTGATTGACGGGATTGAGGTGGAGTTATGGTGGAGTGTGGGAAATGATGAAAATTTTGAAAAGAGAGGAAAATGGTTCGGTTTCTGCTGACTGACCGTATTTGATGCAACGTGTGTCCTTCACGTGTCTCTAAAAATTCAGCTTTATAAACTGACGTTCAGAAATCTGAAAACCAAGCCTCGGTAACCCGGAGGTTACCCTCGAGATACCGGGGGTATCTTTTCCCCAGATTTTTTATCTGCCTTTGCTGCACTTCTTACTCAACCTTTCTGCTCAATTCTTACCTCAAATTGACTACCCTTTTATTCTTCAATTGTTATTTCCGACTCAAAACCTAACCTACTGCACTAGAATCCACAACGAAGTAAAAAAAAAACCTTTCCACAACCATTCGGTTTCAAGCCTAAGTTTGTGGTAGGATGAAAAAAAAGAACGTCCCTTCATCTGGCTACTTTTATTCATTCCTAAACTACCTAAGGGTTTGAAGAATTAGATAGGAGTTTATAGTCGCCAGCTCGACTTTCTCCAGATCTCCGATCAATCAAGAGTTTGAGCTCTAACTTTCCAAAATTTCGCTCCAGAGGTTTGCACCTTCACAGAACCGTTTTGAGCTCTCTTCCTAGCACGTCTTTCTCTTTTAGCTTGTGTGCTAGGTCTGCCTCTGCATCGAGATTTAGACTTTAACCTCAAGGACTCCACATTTTCTACTTTCTGCTCAACTCACTCACTACGCAACACAGAAGGACTACCTTCTGTGAGCATCTTATTGTGGTCCTTTTCTTCTCTTTCTCTCAACATTAATCTCATAAATTCCTGCTCAACGGTTTCTATGACAACCTCTCTATCCTTATGCTCTTTGATCTCAAAAATTTCCACCTTTCCTGAAGCATACGTAATCTTACAACTCTCTGGTCGGTTTTCTTGGGGTTCTAGGATCTTAAAAGATACAGCGTCATTATTCAACCTAAGAGTAATCTCCCCCTTATCAAAATCCATAACCGCCCTACTCGTCGCTAAGAAAGGTCGTCCTAAGAGAACTGGGGCACTCGGGTCCTCAGGTAAGTCTATGACCGTAAAGTCAATAGGATATGTGAACCCTTCTGCCTTAATTGTACACTTTCTAAGCAGACCAGCAGGCATGTCTCTAGTTCTATCTACGAAGGTCATGGTCCTGGTTTGATTCAATATAACCGGAAGTCTTATCTTTTGACAGAGGGAAAAAGGTAGAATATTGCAACTCGAGCCAGAGTCACAGACACCTAATCCTACGGATATTCCATTAACAGAAACTGGGAGTCTGAACGTGCCAGGGTCTCCTAACTTCTCCACGGTGTCTGAGTATTGGTAATCCTCAGGCTCAGAAAACATCGTGTCAGGATCATCAGAATCGTAATCCAAAGATGATATATCAATTAATTCGCAAGGAAACTCACCCGGACTATACGTGCTATACTCCTTCAGGTCATCTTCCGGCTCTTTCTTGATTGCTTTCTCATCTTTTTCCAACCGTTGCTTTACCGCTTCATAAAGCTCTCGTGCTTCAGATCTAGGATACATGTAAATCGGTGTGATATTCATTATTGTCCTAGGCATATTGCTTGGCTTGTTTTCTCTTTGTCAACCCTGAATGGATCGAATCTCTGAAGTGTTCTGATCAACCTGCAAAAAAGACAAAATAAAACAAAGAAAATGTTAGGGAATAACATAGAATAACAGGAACTGTTCAGAAATTGATTTTTTAGGCCTCGGTAACTCAAATATTACCTTCAGGAAACCGGCCCTGAATTTTCTCTTTATGGCAGTTTAACATATGTAGGGTTGATACAGAACGACTCAAGACTCAAAATAAAATAAAATAAAACGACTACTTAATTATAATTAAAACGTTTATATTTAAAAATTGGTCATTGTCCCCAGCAACGGCGCCAAAAATCTTGATCGCGTGTAAGTCACTAACGTCGATATTACTAGCAAGAATACTAGGTACATCGCAGTATAGTAAATGCGAGTCAAGGTCGATCCCACAGAGACAATGCAACTTATAAGTATAAACAATTCTAACCTAATTAAGAAGCAACATAGAGGCAGTCATTGACCAACAATAACATAATTGAAATCAAACATGGTATACATCTCCCTCTCATCACTGATCTACTAACTTGGATTAGTTAATTGTTGCGTTTACTTCCCCACATAATTTCCTTAGATTAATCGTGAGATTTTAATGATTATTATCACATTTATCAGCTACGGGTGCAATTCCTAACCATGTCTACTCCGACAATGGCAGCAAACAATCTATATGCAAGCTATCCTCCTTAATTGGTCTGTAATAGCCCATACGCATAAAGAACTAGAATTGCCGATATTGAGCGCTAACTCATACCGCTAACCCACCTAGAGCGCTGTCGACATTGACCAGCATGTTCCTAGGGTCTATTCAAGATAATGTCCTAATTAACACTTCACTTGTGGTCCTTTATGTTAATTTACGAATTACGAAAATTAGATTGGCCAGACCTATTACACATTTTAATTATTTCTGCCGATCAACGTAGCTGTAGGGAATCCAAGTTTAGTGTTGGTCCCTTGGAAAGGCTAACACAAGTTTAGAGGGGGGGTGAATAAACTTGTCACAAAAAACTAATCCTGAGCTGGAAAAGTCCCAGGAACTGAGTTTCTCTGAAACTTAAACTGATATTCTGTTTTGTTCCTGTCCCTTCAACTTGTGCGGAGTTCAGTTAGCTCAACTGAATATAAGTTATTACTGACTTATATTTAGTCTCGTTAACTGGTAGCGGATAAAAATTAGCCTTTAACAACTAGTAACTATAATTTCAATATGAAAACCAGTATAAGGAAATAAATGAATGCATAAAGTAAATAGACAAGAATTATAGAGGTTCCGTGGTGTAATCTCAGACGCCCTCTCTTCCTTGTGATGCGGAGGAAAATTCCACTAGAACTTCTTTGAGATGGCCCAGATTACAAAAAGTCCTAAATCGATAGTCCTTGGCTAATCCTAAGCTTTCACTATCTAAACACTTGTAGAACAGGTAGGATTGTTGCTCTTCAATTGTTTGAACCACTGGTCCTTGGAGGGTAGAATTGCCTCTTCACCACTTTCATCACAAACACAGTCTTCTTCCCGATCGCACTCAACCGCCCTTCACACCTTCTTGGTGTTTCACGATCTAAACCTTTGATAAAATCAAAGTTGAGACCTTGAATCATTGACTATGATTCAACTGTGATTTGAGCTTTTCTTCCGGATAATTAATTTAAGCACGGCTCAGATTTCTTCAAATGTTAGATCTTGAATCTGCTCAATATGCTTGAACACTTTGAAGAAATTATCTTGATCTTGCAATTAAGTATTTAGCAGTATTCTTTTTGAATTTGGCTTTCCCCCTCAATTTGATCTTTCTTGACTAGATGGATTTCTTGCTAGTTATCATATATCCTGCTCTACCCTTTCTTTGTGTTGTAGAGGTAATCTATTTATAGGGGTTCATTCAACATTTATCCCGCTTTTATAACGGCTATATTTTACTCGATCAAGTTTCTCTGCTTCAAGTTGACTCATCCAATGAAATTTCTTTCTTTACAACGTTCGATTGTACTTTCATCTTGTTGGATGACTAACTTGTAAAACTGAGTTTCCTTATCAGTTTTACACTGAGTTTATTACTTGTCAGTTTTCTTACTGACTTGGAGCATAAACTGAGATTTTATTCTTCTTCAAATATCGATTACTCAGGTTCTCATCTCGATTATAATTGACTTAATCGTAGTACACCATGATACATTTATCATCTAAGAATTCATTGTCCTTATGATTCTTAGGTCTTCATACAAGATCCATAAAGTCGATTCAGTCATCACAATCTTGCCTCAAGTCCAACTTCTGATCCTCGACTTTAATCTTCATAATCGAGTTTGTGCCTCGCTTCTTCATTCTTCAATAATCGAGTCTGTCCCTCGCTTCTTCCATCTTCTAGATAACCGAGTCTCAGAACTCTCAAATAACTTATCTCTCTTCAATCTTCTGTTGGTGTGCTCTATTGTCGGGCCTCGTAGAGTCTCATTAGTCAAAGTATCGCTTTCTTTATTTCTCGGTTTGGTCAAGAACTATTACAGTGCTTGTCTGATTTAACTTATACAAATATCAGACTTTAATAAATCCTATACATTGGTATCTAGACTTCTTTTTGCTTTGCACTATAACAGCTAGTTATGACACTTCATCAATGGGGTTAAGAACAATTAATAAACTATGTGATGAATCATCATCAAAACATAAATTTTATTTCCAACAATTTCCCCCTTTTTGATGATGTCAATACCCTCCTTAAAAGCAATGCAAAAAGATAAAAGACAAAACATAGTAAGTAACACCATGAACTAAGAAACTGAAACTTTATTTGATAGCTGAGTTACAAGGTTAGAATACAACATAAGTAAAACAACTGAATTTAATGTCCTGGTTGATTATCATAGTTTTCTGCAACAATTCTCATTTCCTCATTCGTGGCTGAATGTTCAATTCCAAGAATGCTTGCCCAAATGTTCCAAGACTGAGATAAATTGTTTTTCTTGAAAAATTTACTTTTTAATAGAGTTGAAAATGTGAAGACTGATGTCCTTAGTCTTTCATTGGTGGCTGTTCTTAGTAGAGTTTGAATAAATTCAGGTTCAGCCTTTTCAACTTTCTCTGAAACTTTATCTATAGTACCATCTGCTTCCCATTTCTTCAGTTTATTCCAATAGTACACAAGTATCTTTTGCATGTGTAGAAATGTTTCAAGAGATTCTTCTTTTGATACTCCTTCTTTCTCTGGTAAGTCCTTGAACAAATTGTAGAGACGAGAATCCAGACCAACTCTTTTGTCAGTTGGTTCTGAGTATTTAACAATTAGTTTCATCTCATCATCAGTAAAATCTCCTCTTGCTTTCTTCAGTTCACTCAACTTATCATCAACATTTGTGAGAGCTTGTGGCATTTCCGCTGCATGGACTTTTAAGATGTCCAAACTTTCCCCCTTATTGACATCATCTTTATTAATCAAGCTTTTGATGTAAGCAAACAATGTTTGTTGAGTTGATGCCAATATGGTTTGAGCCACAACTGAGTCCTTTAAGCCCTGTTCCATTAAAAACATTATGTCCACTAGATTACTGAGAATGCCTTCCCATCTGTCTTGAGTTTCATTTTTCTTCGTGACATGTTCAGTGGTTATTTTCCGAATCTCAAGCAGAGTAGTTTGACGATTGTCATTCACAGTATCCATCTTCTTTTCAAGTTTGGATCGTTCATCTTGACTGGCTTCTAAAGATTTTAAAACTTTTCCGAATAAGCTCATGTCATCCTTTTGAATTCTAATTATCTCATTGTGCTAATATCTAATGAGATCAACTTGAGTAGGAATATCTTGTGAACTTCTTTCTTGTTGTTCCTTTGACTTGCTTGTTTTAGCATCTGGTAAATTAGTTGGCTTTAGAGGTGAGAGAATGATTTCCTTCAATTTCTCTCTACATTCAGCTGATTGTCTTTCTTCTTCCGACTGTTTCTCAGCTTCCTCCAGTCTTGATGAATCAATAACTTTTGCTGGTGACAAATGTACTTCCAATTCATCATCTGATTCTTCTCCAGGTATGTCTGCCAATGTTCTTGCTATTTCAAGTGTGGATTTATCAGTGGGAGACTGGTAACCTTCTTCTGCTTCCTTGTCCGACTGAGTTTCAGATAAGTTTTCAGAACTTGAGCTTCCACTGCTTCCACCAGAACTACTTGAGTCTTCATTTGTATTTCGCTCGCATGCGCTTTCTTTTTGTATAGAGGCAAGAATCCATTTTTGTAGGTCGATCTTCCTCAAAATCATCATCATTTTTCTTAGAGCTTCCACTGGCTATGGCTTCCTTCCAATAGCTGTTTCTGATTAACGCATACCCTTGATTTAGGAATTCTTCGGTATTGATTATTTCCATTAAGCTTGTGATGTTGTATAGATCGAATACCCATTTCTCAATAATCTCTATTTCTCGCACGCGACTTCTCGATCATTTATGGAACCGAACTTCCAGTTCAGTATCTTTGCAATCGTTCATAATCGCTTTCAATAGTTCTGTATGAAGCGAGATGGAGGTTTGAATGGTGTGAGGATGTCTTGAATCCTTTGTGATCTCATGATCTTCTCCTTGAGTAGAATTTCAATTTGCATGGGATCATCAGTTTGCATAAGATTTGTTCTGCTGGTTTCTCCCACAGCAGTAGCTGGGACAACTGATGTTCCTTTTTCAATCTCAGAAGCTGAGATTATCGGCTCAGTTTGTAAAACTTTTTCACTTGCTTCTTCTTCAACGGCTTGTTTTTCACTTGGCTCAGGTTCCAATTCAACAATTGGAACTTCTTCCATTGTGTGTCCAGTGGGTTCAGCTTCTTGAACATGTTCATCCAATAGGATAAACTTGGTTGATTCTGTTGCTTCAGCTTCTTTTTCTTCAGTTTGAGGAGCTGTAAATTCTTTGGCAGTTTCTTCTTGTTCCAAGCTGGGTACAGATTTTTGAGGAGTAGCTCTGACTTTGAAAGCAACATGAGCATGTTCAATGTTGTTTCATCAATCGATCTTTCATCACTATCTCGACTCTTCATTATCGTGGTCGGTTTTGGTCTGCTCCCCGAAGTTACACTTCTTTTCTCAAGAAGTCGGTTTCAACGATCATCCTCTGTTGATAGCTTCAGTTTCTTTCATCATTTCCATTCCTTGTATAGCTTCTTCTTGAGTTGGTAAAACCTTAGTTACCGAAGTTGAAATGGATTTGGTGAGATTAATTTCAGTTTGCACTTCTGGTGCCGATCTGTCAGCAACTTCAGTTCTAGCTTCTTGAGTTGATGACATTTCTATTGGTTTCTCAGTTACGCCTTTTCCAGTTTCTTCCAACTGCTTTCTTCTTTTCTTCAAGTCTTCAATTTGTGCTAACACTTCATCTCCAGTCGCAGGTTCTTTTGATTTCCTGATTCTCTTCTTTTTGAGTTCAGTCTCAGTTTTCTCAGCTTTCCTTTTCCTTGACTTTTCTTCCTTAATATCAATCTTTCCATCAGCAACAGGTGTTTCTTTCCTCTTAGCAACTCCAAAGTGATCGAGTATCCTTTGGACTACTAAAGCTAGAGTTTTCTTGTGATAAAATCTTCCTATCTTTACGTCGGTCTTCTTTTTGGGTACATCAATTGATTGTGCTATCAATTGATCAAATAGATACCTTGCCCAATTGAAATCCTTTTCAAACCAGATTATGTAAAGCAAATCAAGTTTTGCTCCAGATAAATTGCTGAAGTTTCCAGCATTCCCAATTATGCAATTTGCCAGCAACTTCGAAGAAAATTAAACTCTGGCTTGAGTAGGCTTGTGCTCCCTGTCTGTAAGGCAGTAGATTCACCATTAATTGCTATATCTTTCCATAACTTCTCCTTCTGTTCTTTAGTCAACTTAATGGCTGCTGATCCTCTGGATTTGTCAAACCCAAAGATTTCTGCAATTAATTCTTCAGTGACCTTGATTTCTTTATTACTGACAGTGGTGATGAAGGTTTGTGTGTCTTCTCCTTCCACAACTATTCTTCCAAATTGATAGAAGCCTCCGATGCTTTCTAAACAAACACTTTTTAGATCGATGTTGAAGACAGCTTCCAATCCTTTAATTTTTCGAATTTTTGTCGTAATAGAATTAACTAGAGTTTGATCAACATATTTCGCAATATATTGATCAAGAGAAATGATCATTCCGGGTTCAACACGAGTGAAGGTCATTTTTCTGGATTTGATTGAAGATTTGAAAATTTGAAATTCAGAGAGTAGATTCAGAATTCAAGCGTAAAGAATTTATATAAAAGAAAATTCTGGATATTTATAATTTGGAGTGGGGGTAGTTAAGAATTGAGTGGGACTTAAAACGTCCTGTCATAAATGTGTTGAGATCGTGAAAAAGTGGATGGGTGGAAATTATGAACGGTTTAGATTGAGAAGGACCACGTCTTTTCTTGATAACCGTAGCTAGATAAAAGTGAATAAAGAAGGTAAGATGTGTTGACAGCTGTATATTCTCAGTTTTGTCCTCATGCTGATTTCAAAAACTTGGTTGTGAAAACAACTCAGTTTTGTGAATTACATTTTTCAGTTCTCGGCTTGTTGTGTTTTTCCTGCAAAACAAAGTGAGAAATTTTTGGTACCCATATCTTTTTGGGTCCTAACTGATTAGCTCGTGATGATACAACTTTGTACCTTTCTTGATATTTTGACTGTGTGAAGTCAGTTTTCACAAACTTTTCCTGTTTTGTCATAACAGTTTTAAATTTGTTTTGATTGTGAAACTGATGTGATGGTCTATTCCAATCTTCATTTGTGGGAAATAATCTTCCTTTCCCTCTGATCCTTGAATGATCTTTATCCTTAGATGGATATGACTTGAAGATTTTTCTTACTGATATTGGATCAGTTTTACTGTTTTCAGCCTTCTGAGTTTTTCTGTAAAATCTGCTGGCTTGGTGAATTTTACTAACAGATTTTTCAGTTTTAGCAACTCGTGCATTTGGTCAGGCTTTGAGTGTCTCATCGATTCTAATAACTTTATCAGTTTTCTGAGTTTTTGACGGTTGAGTAGTCACAAATTTTATTGCAACTGATCTTGGTCTTAACTTAGAATTATACTGATTATCAAACCCTAAACCAAATCTATCTCCAAATGGTTTCCCTGGTTTGAATTGAACTTTGGAGATTGGTTCAACTGGTGATTCACTGATGTTTTCAACGTTTGTTGGTTTATCAGTTGGTCCAATCACTTTGGTTCCATTATTAGTCTTGATTAGGTTGATTTCAGCATTCAATATTGAAATTTCAGTTTTCAATAACTTTTTCTCCTTTTTGACATTGTCATAATTCTTTTGCATTGTCTCTAATTGCTTTATGAGTGTGTCCAAGGTTTCATTGAAATCTTCATTTCTTTGATTGTTCAGGATAGTGTGAGATTTAGATGTAGATGCACTTACCTCCTGATGTTTGATAGATAAACCTGGTGTTGAGGAATCATTACTGATCAGAACATGTTTCCATTTATCAATAGCATTCGCCTTTGTAGCTCCTAGCAATATGATTTCTTCATCGCTTTCTCTGAAACTTAAACTGATATTCAGTTTTGTTCCTGTCCCTTCAACTTGTGTGGAGTTCAGTTAGCTCAACTGAACAACTAGTAACTGGCAGCGGATAAAAATTAGCCTTTAACAACTAGTAACTATAATATCAATATGAAAACCAGTATAAGGAAATAAATGAATGCATAAAGTAAATAGACAAGAATTATAGAGGTTCCAGGTGGTGTAATCCTGTACGTCCTCTCTTCCCCTGTGATGCGGAGGAAAATTCCACTAGATCTTCTTTGAGATGGCCCAGTTACAAAAATTCCTAAACTGATAGTCCTTGGCTAATCCCTAGCTTCACTATCTAAACACTTGTAGAACAATGTAGGATTGCTCGCTCTTCAATTGTTTGAACCATGGTCCTTGGAGGGTAGAATTGCCTCTTCACCACTCATCACAAACACAGCCTTCTTGATCGCACTCAACCTGCCCTTCACACCTTCTTGGTGTTTCACAGTCTAAACCTTTGATAAAATCAAAGTTGAGACCTTGAATCAATGACTATGATTCAACTGTGATTTGAGATTTTCTTGTTGGATGACTAACTTGTAAAACTGAGTTTCCTTATCAGTTTTACACTGAGTTTATTACTTGTCGCTTTTCTTCGACTTAGAGCATTAATCGAGATTTTATTCTCGCTTCAAATATCGCAGACTCCGCTTCTCATCCGATTTTAATTGACTTAATCAGTACACCATGATGCATTTATCATCTAAGAATTCATTGTCCTTATGATTCTTAGGTCTTCATACAAGATCCATAAAGTCGATTCAGTCATCACAATCTTGCTCAAAGTCCAACTTTCTACGCCTCGACTTTAATCTTTATAATCGAGTTTGTGCCTCGCTTCTTCATTCTTCAATAATCGAGTCTGTGTCCCTCGGTTCTTCCATCTTCTAGATAAGCCAACCGAGTCTCAGAACTCTCAGTGAACTTATCTTCTTCAATCTTCTTCTGGTGTGCTCTATTGTCGGTTTCTCGTAGAGTCTCAAATAGTCAAAGTATCGCTTTATTTCTCGCCGGTCAAGAACTATTACGTTGCTTGTCTGATTTAACTTATACAAATATCAGACTTTAATAAATCCTATACATTGGTATCTAGACTTCTTTTTTCTTTGCACTATAACAGCTAGTTATGACACTTCATCAATGGGGTTAAGAACAATTAATAAACTAAGTGATGAATCATCATCAAAACATAAATTTTATTTCCAACATTTAGGTTTTATAAAACATGCCTCGGTAAACTGGTATAGACCGCCGGTTTACCGGGGGTGGCTTTTCCTAATTTCTGGATCAACATTGCTCAGTAGAGATAAAATAAGTAAATTATGGGGTTGTTAAACATGCATATTAACTAAAACACATAAATACGAACAGATATTACATATTGAAGACAAAAAGGAATGTTCAAAGCTTGATACCTTCCACAATGGAGATCTAGCTCGATCTACTCAATCTAGAGATGATGGACGAAAACATTATTTCATAATAATTGTAATGTAATTAAAGAATTGATAATAAACTATGAAGACTTCATACAATAATCTGATAATGCGGCCTTATATAGATACAATGACCGACTTAAGACCCTCTAAAACCCTAACCGACTTAGACAATGTAGCAGAATAAATTTCGTGTTGAATAAGTTACCGGTTTACCGGGCCTAACGCTTGGGTTACCGGGCCTTCTATTCTTCTTTTTCTTCAACAGACTTCTTCTTGGACTTCAATCACTTAGCCCAATGCATTCCTTTTGGTCCATATATATTCTCCAATGCTCCAGATTCGGTACAACCTATAAAACACGCAAAACGAGGCAAAACAGTACCAAAACATCAGGAAAATCGCATAGATGCAGAGTTACGATCTTGGAAACACTCACAAAGCATTTGACACATATTCCACATAAGAAGGAGCCTATATATCCTCTATTGAGCAGTATTTGGGGTGAATATAGGTATAATTATTGGTACCATTTAGAGCGTTATCACATATCTGAAGAATGCAACCTTTATTTAATGATTTCTTCACCAACAATTCAGATCTCTACACACACGGGGTAAAACAAAATAACTACTACATAGAAGAACTAATATAAGCAATTAAACCATAACAATAAAAGAACGACAGATCTACATCTAGAAAGCCATAAAATCATACCTTCAAAGATGAGTGCAGATCCTCCGTAGAGCGCTCCCTAGGTGGCGAATCCGTATTGAACACGAGGTCTGATGCCTCTTATTTATAGCTACATAACCGACTTAGCTAACCCTAAAAACTACCCTTCGTCCAAGAAAACGCGGTTTTTGAAGCTTCTGGATCTCATGGCTACCGAGGCACTTCATGCGGCTTCGGGGGCATTATTGTCTTTTTCTCTCTACCGACTTAACTAAAGGTTCTGGAATACCCTTGGTCTATTTCTTCATACAGTTCGGCCCACAGTCGGTCTTCAACGCTTGCCCCGTTCTTTGTAACATGAAAATAGTCACATAATACACAAAATAATATCGAATCGGGGAAAATAAATGTTAAATACAAATTACTCGACTCATGAACCCGACATGTGACATACAACTGAAATGGTTCGTATGAATGGTCGAAAACTACTACTTTTAGCTTAGAATAGGCGCAATGTTGATGCCGTAAGGTGTATTATTTTGAGCGTCATCACCTACGTAGTCTAATGTCTGTCCTTGGGCTTTGTTGATAGTCATTGCAAAACTTAGTTGAACAGGAAACTGTGTACGTTTGTACGGGACAGGGTAATGGTAATCTTTTGGAGGTTGTAAAGGTATTATGTTGATAAACACATGTTTCCCCGAAAAATCACCAAATACTATTTCAGCATGTATGACATTCTTCCGCAACGCCCTGCAAACCAAACGCGTTCCATTGCACAACCCTTCCGAAGGATCTAGATTTATAAGAAGGATGATTGGAGCATTGACTTTAAGTATAAGATGATGAGGAGGCAAGTCATTTGGCATTATGTTGTTAATTATATCTATGTATTGTCCTTGGTCATTAGGATTAAGCATTTCATTAAAGCTAAAATAATCAGCTGCATCTCCTGGGAATTTATGTATCATATGGTTTATGTCATCGACAAACGAATTCTTTGTTGTTAGTATTTCTCCATTCATAGTTTCCACTGCGTTAGACAATGAATTGTTAATGTCTGGATAGACTTTTTTAATCAAGTCATTAATAGCCTTGTCGTCATTCAAGGTTTTTAGAATTATTGAGCTTGGAATCCTTACATCATCGCAAATTTTGGCTTGGAGATTTCCGTTTCCTATGTCTTGAAAAAAATTTGTGTAATCTGGATCTTTTAAAGCTCTCATATTTTCTGTTAAATTAAATTTTTCTAATTTCGGCCAGATTTTGGAACTAATTAGCGTACCAAATACAATGTCATTCATGCTGACTAGCTTAACAACTGGCAAAGTCTGCCTAAAATCGCCTCCAAGGACAACGACTTTACCTCCAAAAAGTTCGGTAGATTCCATTAAATCCTAAAGTAAAGCATCCAATGCCTCGATTGCTGTTCTCTTAGCCATGGGTGCTTCATCCCAGATTATTAGTCTGATTTCCTTTATTAACATGGTCAAGCCACTTTGTTTACAAACTCTGCATGTCCACCCTTCGCTTTCATCAATTTGAATTTTAAATCTTGAATGTGATGTCCGACCTCCAGGTAGAATAGATGCTGCAATTCCGGATGTAGCGGTAGCCAATGCTATATTGCCTTTGGAACACATTTCTACTAGCAACGATCTGTACAGGAATGTTTTACCGATTCCCCCAGGTTCATCTACAAAAAACACACCTTTTGTTTCCCATAGACTCTGTCCATAATAAGTATAAGCTTGTTTCTATTTTGCATTTAGACAGCCTATTGAATGTAGGTCACTGAGTGAAACAGGTATATTTTTCTCTGTTTCAATCTCTTTAGTCAAGTCATCTAGGCATTCATATCGCATTCCTTCTTAGGCTATGGAAAATGTTTCCAAATGTTTCCCATTGACTGCAGGAACCTATTAATCTGAACCACCTTTGTCTGAACAGGATACGACGACAACATCTTGTCCCTTTTGTAGTCTTCCGATAGCTGGTTTTCAAACATAAGCCAAATTTTTTTAGGATCGTTTGGACATGAGTAAACCAAAATGTTGGCAAACAACCTTCTAAGCTCATATGGGATGTGGGAAAGCGAAGCTTCTTCCAGGCAAAGCTGCTGGTTGTTATCAACTTACAAAAGGCGACGGTTCAACACTGCTTCCCTAAAAGTAGTAGCCTAAACTCCATTGTACATATTAAGGTCATCATACGAAACTGGGCATCTCACATTAGCCAGAAACATTCTCATGTAGTATCTCTCTCCCTCCGAAAGGTGAGCGTTTACTATCCGGCCTATAGAGTCACCTCGTTCTCTAAGCTTTCAATGCCGGTCGCTTGCAAGCCAAAGAAAATCTGTTCATGTAGAAGAATTCAGTAACCATTGTTTTCCGTTGGACAAGATTGTTTAAAACATTAGTTAGCCTCTGTTTCTTGTTAACATAAGTGGCTGGTAGTTTTCTAAATGAAGCGGAGGCCTAACAACAGCAGGTTTCATGTCACCCATAGAAAATCTAAAGAATCTCCATAATGCTTCCGGAGCAGATATCCATCTTCCAGAAACATACTGCTCAATTTCATCAATTGTTTCTGTAGTACAGTCTCCACTAACCCTGCATAGAATCTTGTCGTTTCCCTGGCAAACATACTTGTAAATATAATTTACCGCTTTGACGGTCGAGCATATTTCAAGGTTGATATGACAGTCTAGCTTAGCAACCAAGTAAGAAGGATAAGAAACCACCCATTGATTATCTCTGTAGACATCCCTAACCTTCACTTTCTTCCCATCGTTTCGACGCCTATATTTGGGGCATGCATCATTGCAGTCAGTTGTTTCCTCACAGAAATCTTTCGGAAAGGCACTGATGCAAGCATCAGTGCCTTGCATACACACATTAGTTGGGTTAAGATCTCCACACAGTCCCTGCATCATATGATGAACCACTAAGGCATATAAGTAAGGTTGTGTAACTTTGTCTGGTAGCTCAGCTGACACAAGCTTATCATACTCTTCGGGCCTAAACAGCTTAGCATGAGGCTTAAAAATAATCAGGAAGTGTGCATGGGGAAACCCTCTTTTCTGGTATTCTATGACATAAGTATACGCTGGAACCTCTCTAAAAACATGTTTATTTAGGATTTCATCTTTTAATTCTTCTAGTTTTGCATGAAAGGCCCGAACGGTTAGATCTTGTTTGTTTTGGGCTTCTTCTGAAGGCATTAAGTGTTCATTTATTTCTTTCCAGTTAGGGTTACATGTCATTGTTAAAAATAAGTATGGTTTCCCATGTTTTTGTACCAAGGCCATGGCATCTATATACGTACGTCTCATGTTTATTGGGCCGTTTGTAAATCCTGCTGGAAGAATTATGCGCTGGCCTATTTTCCCTGAATCTATTTTCCCTGATGCAATTGCAACCACAATGCCTTGCAAGTACTCTTGCCTTATTTTGTTTTGTTGATATCGGTAGTAATCTAACCTTTGTGTTTTCAGCTTAACATACATGTCCACATGAAACTGTTGTTTCAACCTTCCAAAGTTTAGCAGACATGACCTATCATGCTCCCTAATCTGAAATTCGTAATAGTAATATTCCCTAACCAACACATATTGCTCGGGTTCAACATATGCAGTTAAGACTGCAACAGTAGGAGAAACGGTTAGATAAGTAGTTTTGTAGGTTCACCATAGCTAAAAATGCTTTATACATCTGTTAAGCTACCTTCTTCTTCATTTGTCAGCATCTCTTCTACCGTTTGCACTATTGAATGGTTTAGATCAGTCTCGTTAAGCTTCTTTTTTTCTTTTTTTTCAACAGCTTCAGTCCATTCTTTTGTATGCCTTGATGCCAACCTATTTCCCCGCAGGTGAACATCAATGGATATTTCAAGGGGTCATAACATGCATAGTTGTTGTTAATACTCCTTGAATTCCCCCTTGAGTGTATACTCTAATGTTTCTTTTCAAAGAATTTTCATTCTCATCGCATTCATTTAGTATCAGACTAACCTGTTGAACAGTTGGTTTGTGATATAATTTTTTATTAAGGGCAGGGTCGGCACGCAATAAGATAAGTTTATCTTCTATCGTTGATATATCTCTCAGAGCTCTAAAAAAGCATGTGTATGGATTATTTTCAATAATTTTAAGCAGACTTTGAAGTACGGGTTCGGACAGCCTACAACATGTCTCTAACCTAGTTGCCACTTCATAAACCGTTTCGTAGAAGTACAGCTGTAAGTTTCTTAGGGAAGCATTGGCTGGGACCAAGTCATTTAGGAAATGGTACACCTGCCCATGTTCCCTAAATGTGTAGATACCTTTGTTCCTTCGTAACTGTTCTTTGTCATACCTGACACCTAGGGATGTAAATGCTGGGTGATTGTTGTAGGTTAGTATAAAAGACCTGAACATTCATTCATCAGGTGTATCAGAAGTCAGTAATGTTTTAATCAGAGGAGGTATGCAACTAAAAGCCAACGTAACATCTCCATCAAAGCAATCTTTTTGTTTTTTAAGTTCAACTACTGAGGTAGTGATCGTGTGCAAGGCACTTACTAGCATTAGGACTAGGTCTATCATAGTAGAGTACTGGAAAATCAAGGTCGATCCCACAGAGACTCGTAAGAACATCTAATTATCAAGATTGAGCTTGTCACAATAACGGTCTACGACAAACTATAATATAGACAGTAGTAAATTTGGTAACAATCAACTAGCAAGATTATGCAAGTTCAACGAAACAAACTAAAGTTTCTAATGTATTAGTTCAATTATGAGTAATTAGTTATTCCCCCCACACATGCAACAGTCCTCCCCATTGGTGAATTTATTCATTGTACAGCTACGGGTACAACTCCTAACCCTATCTACTCCGACAATGGCAGTAGACAATCTATACGCAAGCTACCCTCCTTAATTGGTCCGTAATAGGCCATACGCATAAAGAACTAGAGCTGTCGATATTGAGCGCTAACTCATACCGCAAACCCCGCCAAGACAAATGGCGACATTGACCAAAGACGTTCTTGGGTCCATCAAGATAATGTCCTAATTAACACTTCACTAATAAATTCTTCATGTTAATTTACGATAACATGCAAATAGTTGATCAGGCTACTAACATGTAAATTAAATCTATCGATCAACGTAGCTGGTTCCGATTATCATGAATTAGTAATTTACTAGGTATTCAGATCTAGCGATATAGACCGTCGCAGATCTGAAGAATGCAACTACTATTTCATGATTTCTTCACCAACGAATCAGAACTATAACACATGGGGTAAAATAAACTAACTACTACATAATTAAACTACATAAGCAATTAAAACATACTAGTCGAATATAACGACGATAGATCTACATCTTGGAAAAGACGGAAAATCATACCCTCGAAGACGAGCATAGATCTCCTTCGGATCTCTTCCAAGGTGCCGACTCCGTTGTCTCTCCGACCATAACTCATAAAATAAATAAAATAAAGAACTAAGAACTTTTATTGCATAATACTTGTCTTGAAAATTGTACACTTGTATTCTGAGCCGAAGCCTCTTATTTATAGCTATATAAACCGACTTAGGAACTACTAGTTCAACCCCTCGTCCAAGAAAATGCGTTTCGGAATGATCTCGACCCTCGTTAAGTCGGCACCGCCCCTCGGGATACCGAAGGTAATTTTGACTTCTTTCTTCAACCGACTTAACTTGGATGCTTCTAGAATACCCTAGGCCCATTCTTTTCGTTCAATACACTCTAGATTCGTCCATCATGCTCAGCCCAATATTTCTTATCCTTAAAATCATCAGATAATACACGAAATAATATCGAAATAGGGAAAATAAACGCTAAGTGCAGATTTCTCGACTCACGAACCCAACATATGATATTCAACTCAAATGGTTCATATTTATAGGTCGAAACAACTATTTTTAGCTCATAATGATAGAATATTGATGCCGTAGGATAGACTATTTTAACCGTCATCAACTACCCCCCCCCCCCCCCACAAGCCTTATGCTCGTCCGCGAGCAGAGTATCACGGCGGAATGTACCTCCAAGAACAACTATCCATCAACTACCACAAATTCAATAGAGGTTTCCTGCAGAAACATACATCAAGCCACAATCCATAAGCTCCCCATTAATCCCTACTTATCTTGCATCAATGTGTCGTGTGATGAATCAGTCGTGATAGTGCGTTTGTGAGAAGAATCAAGTTGTATTTACCACACAATCTTAACTTGCTTGCGTATACACTCGCACATCTTGCTTTCAGACTTGTTTACACAACATGGTACCGTAATTGGGTCGGACGGACTCGGGGACTGAGCATCGCTTTTAAGTCCTCGTTTGTTTCTTTTGATGCGAGGGTCGTGCCCTTTTTACACGTGTTCGCTTCCCTCACTGCCTTTATTTTTTTTCCATCATTTTTTATTATTTTTTTTCTTTTTTTCAGCATTTTTTCCCGGTACATTTCCTCACTGTTTTTTTCTTTCTCACTCACAAGTCCGTTGTCCCGGTCACCTTTCGACATCCAAGTTGCTTCCCTTGTCTTGAAACAATTTGTTCAAGTATATAGACAAACAAATAATGATTCCCGGTTAAAACAATTCGTCATCTAATCTTAAACGGTTCTCACTCAGATTATGTGCTCAAATATTGATTGCAATGATAGAATAATAATTAATAAGTTACTACTTCACGCAACATAACATATGCTCGTTCTTCCATACTAAATTGAATATGCTATAGCTCACTTCAAATTGAACTTGGGCTCCTTTTCTACCGATTCCATACTCGAAAACGTGCAAATAGCAAGCTAAAAACAGTGTAAATTTTTCAAAAATATTCCCTTTTTCAACTTACCAGCTAAGACGCCTACCCCCCACTTATTATAGACATTGTCCTCAATGACTAATAATAAAGAAAAGAAAAGGTACTTAGCTCTGGAAATGTCGGCTGAGTCAAAACGAATCCCGGAGCGTAATCGTTAGCTCCTAGGTTGTTCCTCTTCCAAGTTATTACCTGCTGTCCAAAATTCTTACAAAAACTGTGAGTAACATGCGAAGGGAAATAAGAAAATAAGGTGGCGGTAATTGTGAATACCAGAGGAATGCGCAAAACAGTTTAAGCCACTTTGTTCTTTCATCGGCCTAAGGAAGACGCGAAAACTTTTAGGAGGGTATCACATGACAATCGTGAAGGAAAAACCACATATATCTCTAGCCATGTGACTGAAGATATATGTGATGAAAAAAACCTTGCGATTGTCATGCTACTTTATTGACTCAAAATAAAATAAACAAAAGCAATAAATAAGGGTTTAGAAATAGTTCTGAGTTTATAGTCGTCAGCTTGACTGTACTAATAGGGCTCCTTCATTCATATTCCCGCTCCTCTAATGTTAAGACTTCCAATTCAGGGTTATACGTGTGCTCTAGGTAATGTTTCAGCCTGTGGCCATTAACTGTGAAAGTTTGCCCAGAGTGTTCATGTCTAACTTCACATGCACCTGAATTGTAGACTTTTGTGACTACATGTGGTCCAGACCTTCTAGAGTTCAACTTTCCAGGAAAAGGACGAAGACATGAATTATACACCAGCACTTTATCTCCAACTTGAAATCTACGGTTCAGAATCTTCATATCATGCAGGCGTTTCGTTCTCTCCTTGTAAATCCTTGCATTCTCATATGCTTGAAGTCTAAACTCTTCCAATCTATTCAACTCTAGCATTCTTTTTTCACCGGCTAAATCCTCATCCATGTTTAGAAATCTCGTAGCCCACAGCGCTCGGTGCTCGAGTTCTACCGGTAAATGACATGCTTTTCCAAATACTATCATATACGGTGACATCTCAATCGTGGTCCTATAAGCTGTTATGCACGCCCAAAGAGCATCATCTAATTTCAAAGACCAATCCTTCCTCATGGGATTCACAGTCTTCTCTAAAATCCTCTTAATCTCTCTGTTCGTGACTTCTACTTGTCCACTCGTGTGTGGGTGATATGCTGCTGCAATCTTATGTCTAACCCTATATCTTATCATCAACTTCTCAAACAACCTATTACAGAAATGACTCCCTCCGTCACTAATTATGGCTCTGGGCACTCCAAACCTCATCAAAATGTTTTTCTTAAGAAATCTCGGGACAACCCTGGCATCATTAATAGGTAAAGCTACTGCTTCCACCCATTTGGAAACATAATCGACTGCTACCAGGATGTAACGATTTGATTCTGACGATGTGAATGGCCCAACGAAATCAATTCCCCAAACATCGAATACTTTCACTTCTAAGATACTCTGCAGTGGCATCTCGTTTCGCTTAGAAATATTACCAGTCATTTGACAAGAATGACAGGATCTTGTAAACTCTTACGCAGATTTATGAATTGTTGGCCAGTAGAATCCACACTGCAGTACCTTTGATGCTGTCTTGTCTGGTCCATAGTGACCTTCAGCTTCTATAGCATGACACATGTGCAAAATACTTGGAATCTCATCATCATGGACACATCTCCTTAGAATGGAATCATGGCACAATTTGTATAGGTAGTATGTGAAGAACTTCTTCTTATCTGCATTATTGAATTCTGGTGGTGGGTACTTTCCTGCTAAGTAATTGACAATATCAGCAAACCAAGGGTATACCTTGCCCACTCTTGAAGTATGATGTCGGGTCTGAGATTCTACTCGATCCACCACTGAGACGGCAAACAGTTGTTCATCAAGAAAACTTTCCTTGATCTTAGTGGGTTGCTCTTCTTCCAGCAAAGTTAATCACGACAGGTGATCAACCACCTGGTTCTCAGATCCCTTTTTATCTTTTATTTCCACATCAAACTCTTGTAAGAGTAGAATCCATCTTAATAATCTCGGCTTGGAGTCTTGCTTGGTTAAAAGGTATTTCAAAGCTGCATGGTCAGTGAATACAGTGACTTTCGATCCTATCAGATAAGGTAGAAACTTGTCAAATGCAAATATGACAGCTAAGAGTTCCTTCTCCGTAGTAGCAAAATTCCTTTGAGCACTGTTAAGGGTACGACTGGCATAATAGATAGGCTTAAAGATTTTATCCTCCCTTTGTCCCAAGGCTGCTCCAACTTCCGTGTCGATTGCATCACACATAAGCTCAAAAGGTTTGTTCCAATCTGGGGCTACCAGAATTGGGGCGGTTGGGCGGTTATAAGCATTTGCTTCAATGTGTTGAATGCTTTCTTGTACTCTTCTCCAAATACGAAAGGTACATCCTTTGCAAGTAATTCAATCAAACGTCTAGAAACTTTAGAGAAGTCCTTAATAAACCTCCTATAGAATCATGCGTGGCCAAGAAAGGCTCGCAACGTCTTCAAGTTCGTTGGAGGGGGTAACTTCTTTATCACCTCTATCTTTTCTCGATCAACTTCCATTCCTTTCTTTGAAATTCTATGACCCAAAACTATTCCTTCTGTAACCATGAAATGGCATTTTTCCCAGTTAAGTACAAGGTTGGTCTCCTCACATCTCTTCAACACTTTACTCAAATTGTCCAAGCATTTATCAAAGCTATCTCCAAATACAGAGAAATCATCCATGAAAATCTCTAGGAAATCTTCCACCATGTCCGCAAATAATGACATCATGCACCTTTGGAATGCTGCTGATGCATTACATAACCCAAAAGACATGCGATTGTACGCAAAAGTTCCATAAGGACATGTGAAAGTTGATTTCTCGCGGTCCTCGAGGGCAATATGGATCTGATAGTAACCAAAATATCCATCTAAGAAACAATAAAATGCATGACCGCTTTATCTTTCCAACATTTGATCAATGAATTGTAGGGGAAAATGATCTTTACGAGTTGCATCATTCAGTTTCCTGAAGTCTATGCAAACTCGATGTCCAGTAATTAGTCTCACAGGGATTAGCTCATCAAACTCATTAGGTTGGACAGTGAATCATCCTTACTTGGGCACCACATGAATCGGGCTGACCCACTCAATGTCTGCAATTAGGAAAATGATTCTCATCTCCAACATCTTTATGATCTCTTCCTTAAAAACATCCTTTAGTTGTGGCGTCAACCTCCTTTGAGGTCGTGCTACCGCTTTCTTCTCAGTGTCTACAGAGATCTTATGCATGCACACCGATGGGCTTATTCCTCTTATATCTGCAATCGTCCACCCAAACGCTCCCTGATGCTCTCTCAGTACTCTTAAAAGTTTCTCCTCCTCTAAAGATTATAATGAAGCTGAATTATAAGGGAGAGAGTATCCTCTTGTAAGTACACGTTCTTCAGGTGAGAAGGCAAAGGTTTTAACACTAAGTTCCTTGGTGGCTCTTCTAACGATGATCTTAACGACTTACCAGTCAATTGTAAGTCAAAGAACTTGTGTCAGGTAGGTGTGTGCATGGTTCCTCCTAAATCCACAGAGGATATAGGCTCTATTTCTCTCACTTGACCTTCACTACACCCAGGCCAGGTTCCCTCATAACTTTCCTCATCCATCAGGAGTAAAGTCTCTGCTACTTCATGGTCTAGTGCCACTTGCTGATATAACTCCAAAACAAGCTCATCTATGGCATCTAGCATGTAGCATGCTTCTCCTTAATCTTGAGCATATCTCATTGAATTCATCACATTGAACTTTGTCCTCATTCACTCTCAGAATTAGCTCACCTTTATGAACATCTTTCAATGTTTTGCTCGTAGCTAGGAAAGATCTTCCTAAGATCAATGGAACATCGTGGTTAGCTTCCATGTCTAGCACCAAAAAGTCTACAGGGAATACAAACTTATCAACTTTCACCAAAACATCCTCAACCACTCCATGAAGTTGCTTCATAGACCTATCTGCTAATTGAAGAGTTATAGATGTCTCATTTAACTCCTTCATGTTTAATTTATGAAAGATGGAGAGTGGCATTAGATTGACACTGGCTACAAGGTCACACAATGCTTTATTTAGGCATACTCCTCCAATTGTGCACTGTATGAGGAAGCTCCCTGGATCTTTACACTTAGGAGATAGTTTGCGTTGCAAAACTGCCGAGCATTCCTCGTTCAGGCAAATGGTTTAAAGGTCTAACAATTTCCTTTTGGTAGAAATTGCTTCTTTCAAGAATTTCGCATATTCTGGCATTCCGGCCAGAGCTTCTACCAAAGGTATACTCACTTGTAGCTTTTTAAACATCTCGATAAACTTTTTATAACGCGCATCATCATTATTCAGCTTATATTACCTAGGGGGATAGGGTAAAGTAGCAGGATTAATAGTTACAGTTTGTGAAGACTTACCGGTGATCAGCCGCTTTGCCCGACTGCTTGTCTCTTCGCCGCTCGACCGCTTGTTCTCGCTACATTTTCAGACTCCCGGTTTACCGGAGTAGTGTCCCGGGTTACCGGCCCCTCTTTTTCAATAGATTCTGCTGTGTTCTGCTGCTGACTGCTTTCTGATTCTACCTGGATAGTTGGTATAACTGGTCTAGGCAGTTCCTTTCCACTTCTAGTCATGATTGCATTTACGTCCTTCAGATTTTTCATAGTATTACTTGGCAATCCTCCCGGAGGACGGGCTGACACTTGTTCTGCAATCTGCCCCACTTGGTGCGACAAATTATGCACTAAAGCTTCTTGATTGGTCAGTCTTGTATCATTCTTCTGACAATATGTGGTGAAGTTTGTATTCAGTTCAGTCATGGATTTCGAAAGTTGATTGACCGTGTCGGTCACAGTTGAGCTCATTTTATCCATGGATGCTTCCCAACCACCGGACTTATTGAATTGAGGCATAAATCCACCAATTTGTCTTGGTCTCTCTCCACCGTTCGAATCACTTTGTCAAAAACCCCCAGCAGGGTCACTTAGTCTAAAAGCAGGGTGGTCATGAGAACCTGGGCGATATCCGCCTCCATAAGGATTTCCTTGCCTTCCTATATAGTTCACGTCCTCAGTGTTGGTTGTTTCAGTCTCTTGAACTTTCTCAACCTTGGCTATGCGATCTTGCATGCCATCTATCTTCTCATTCATCGCCATTAGCTGGTATAAGATCTTTTAAGAGGTATCTTCTCTAAATATGCCTTCAGCTACTTTGGCCATTTCAACTTGATGCGTTCCCCATTGACTTGTAAGTGCGATTTGCTCCAATTTCTCTTCGGTTTCTTCAGGTGAAAGCAACGCAAATCATCCGTTTCTTGATGCATCTACACTCATTTGTTCACTTGGCCGCAATCCGTGATAGAAACTATGCATTCGTACGGGCAAAGTGATATCAAGATGAGGGCATCTCCTCTGTGCTTCCTTCAATCTTTCCCATGCTTCTTCAAAGGTTTCAGTGGGTCTCTTCTTGAAGTTCATGATTTCTTGTCTTATCTGTAGTGACTTCCAAGGTGGGTATTATTTATTCATGAATTTCTGCAACAGATCGGTCCAAGTTTGGATTGATCCTGGTGCTAGAGACAATGACCATATCTTTGCTTTGTCTTTCAGAGTGAATGGAAACAATTTCAGCTTGATATTGTCTCCTGGTACTCCTACTGGCTTGACCGTGCTGACTATCTCCAGAAAGTTGGTGACGTGTACACTAGGATCTTCGTTCATTACTCCATGAAAGGTAGTGTCGTTAGCCACCATTTGTATAACATTCGGTTTAGGGTGAAATACCTCAGCTGCATCCTCAGGCTGAACAATTGCTGGAACGAATTGCTCAATCATAGGCATTGCATAACTCTATAGAGTTCTCCTATCTGCTTGTACCACAACTCCTGCTCCATTCTGTCCATTCTGTCCGTTTTGTGCCATGTTGGATTTTGTATCATACAAAGGTGGAATCTCTTATTCCCTCTCGCTGTGATCTCCTTCATTCGAAACCACATTGTCCGCCAGCCTAACAGATCTCTCTCGAGTTTCCTTTCTCTTTTGTCTAGCAAACTTTTCAATCTCAGGTATGAATCTCTCGAGTTTGGTTACTGAACTTCTTGTAACTTACTACAAGACACAAAAAGAAAATAAAAAGTTAGTGACTTGCCTCGGCGGCTGTTACACACGCTTGGCAGACTCAAAAATACAGACTCACTCTCGACGACTCAACAAAAGAAACAATTCGCGCGAATCTGGACCCTTGATTTATCGGGGTGGACCCTCGGTAAACCGGTGGTAATTTACTAGCAATAGGACTAAGTCAATAGTAGTAGAGTACTGGCAAATCAAGGTCGATCCCACAGAGACTCGTAAGAACGTCTAATTATCAAGATTGAGCATGTCACGATAACGGTCTACGACCAACTGTAATATAGACAGTAGTAATTTGGTAACAATCAACTAGCAAGATTATGCAAGTTCAACGAAACAAACTAGAGTTTCTAATGTATTAGTTCAATTATGAGTAATTAGTTATTCCCCTCACACATGCAATAGTCCTCCCCATTGGTGAATTTATTCATTGTTCAGCTATGGGTACAACTCCTAATCCTATCTACTCCGACAATGGCAGTAGACAATCTATACGCAAGCTACTCTCCTTAATTGGTGCGTAATAGGCCATACGCATAAAGAACTAGAGCTGTCGATATTGAGCGCTAACTCATACCACAAACCCACCTAGACAGCTGTCGACATTGACCAGCACGTTCCTAGGGTCCATCAAGATAATGTCCTAATTAACACTTCACTAATAATCATTCATGTTAATTTACGATAACATGCAAATAGTTGATCAGGCTACTAACATGTAAATTAAATCTATCGATCAACGTAGCCGGCGCCGATTATCATGAATTAGTAATTTACTAGGTATTCAGATCTAGCGATACAGACCATCGCAGATCTGAAGAACGCAACTATTTTTCATGATTTCTTCACGAACGAATCAGATCTATAACACATGGGGTAAAATAAACTAACTACTGCATAATTAAACTAAATAAGCAATTCAAACATACTAGTCGAATATAACGATGATAGATCTACATCTTGGAAAAGACATAAAATTATACCCTCGAAGACGAGCGTAGATCTCCTTCGGATCTCTCCCTAGGCGGTGACTCCGTCGTCTCTCCGACCAGAACTCATAAAATAAATAAAATAAAGAACTAAGAACTTTTATTGCATAATACTTGTCTTGAAAACTGTACACTTGTGTTTTGAAGCGAAGCCTCTTATTTATAGCTATCTAAACTGACTTAGGAACTACTAGTTCAACCCCTCGTCCAAGAAAATGCGTTTCGGAAGGATCTCGACCCTCGGTAAGTCAGCACCACCCCTCGGGTTATCGAGGGTAATTTTGTCTTTTTTCTTCAACCGACTTAACTTGGATGCTTCTAGAATACCCTAGGCCCATTCTATTCGTTCAGTCCACTCCAGATTCATCCATCACGCTCAGCCCAATATTTTGTATCCTGAAAATCATCAGATAATACACGAAATAATATCGAAATAGGGAAAATAAACGCTAAGTGCAGATTTCTCGACTCACGAACCCGATATATGATATTCAACTCAAATGGTTCATATTTATAGGTCGAAACAACTATTTTTAGCTCATAATGGATAGAATATTGATGCCGTAGGAAAAACTATTTTAATAGTCATCAGGTAGCAATGTTATGTAGTAAATATCTACCTTCCTTGATTTTCGGAAGCGGAAGATTGGTTTCGGGAGCTTTTCTATTGTTACGTGTTTATGTTTCCATCTTGAAACAGCTGTTTGCCTATATTTTTGATTTCCCGTAATCTATGTTTCAAGGGAGGGTGGTTGAAGAGGATGACACGATTCCAAATTTACAAGATTATCTAAGCTAATCTCTAAACGTGCAACCCTAAGCTTTTGTTTGCCTTTGGGGTGCCAGAACAGCCAACATCAGGTTGAGTCTGAAGACCGTCACCTGAACCCATTAGGCATGTGTCCTTTAAAGCAGTTTGATTGGTCTGACCAGCAATTAATTTACCTTTACTATTTTTCTGGGCCAAAGACCCAGGCCTAGGCTTTGCAGTCCTTTTGGTCGTACACAAGCAACTTGGCTCCTCTGCTAGCGCAACGCTGTAGAAGAAGCCAGATAAAAAACGTTATTGAATAAATTGACCCTTTTTTTCTGTTGACTGAAGCTAAGAATAGCATAGCAGACAAAAAATTTATTAAACAATGCATTTATTTAAACGATTAAAGGGGAAACAATAGCTATCTCACAACAATTAATAGACAGTCTGTAAAAAAGGGGTGAAGACAACTTCAAGAATGTTTCAATGAATCTTAAACCATCTTACATGAAGCAAACCTAGCTGAAGCATTTCTATGTTTTTTTCTACTTCTTAAAGAAAAGCAGAGAGGCAAATGTTGTAGTTCGTTCGAAAAAAACATCACCAAACGAAGCAAAATAATCAGATTAGATCTACAACAGAAGAAATCCAGGCACCAGAGGAAAATCAGATGGTTGAAAGCACATGAAACCTGCAGAAAACCAATTTATATGTATTCAATGGTCCACAATGCAGGGCAAGCAATTAATGGAGCATACAGGTGGGTGTTTAATGTGCTAACCTGTTTTTCTGATTTCCTAATGCGAAAATTAAAGTGGTGAAGAACTGAACACGAAAGAGAAAATACTGAGGTTTTATGAATATTTTTTAGGCTAAACAATTTTAATTTTCGTAGGGTTATAGGTAATTAGAAAAAGAAATTAAGCTATAAACATCAGCAATTACTATGGTGTAACATGCATAGCCATAGGAAGAAGCAAAGCATTCTTTTATCCCACGTAAATCATGTCATTTGGCAAGTCATTCCATCACTATTGCTCAGACAGAAGTCCCACCGATCATTTCCAAGTGGTACAACCAGTTCGCGAGAAGCAAGATCCAGTATCGACGGGCTGGAAAAGGTGGAGGATGACCTGGGAACCATCATAGGCAACCATACGGACAAGCAACCGAGTGAATAACGAAACCAATTTAATTTTTTATTTTTCTCTTATTAGTTCCTCATTATTATTATTACTATTTTATTATAAAAAGAGGAAAACTAAAACTGGCCCTTCTAAGTATTCGTTTTTTGACTGGATTGGGCCGGAAGACAAACATTAAAAAAAAAATTACAGCCAATAAAAAAAAAACAAGTGTCACCACCTCCTTTAAGGTCTTCCTTCTTATAAGGTAGATAAAACTATTACACTAGAAAGGCAGCAGTGAAGAGCTGAATATCAAGCTCAAAACATCAATATCAAGGTTTCCGAATACGGACGGTCCTCCTATGGTGGATACAGAAGCAGTTCAACCTAGAGGTATGATATATAAATCTTTGATATGCACATATATGACATCAGGTACTTCTTTGTTATATATGCTTTTTTTTGTCCCGTTTAAGTTGGTCTGGTGCTATTTTTGAATAGTATTTATTCAATTTTTTTGTAAATTATAGATGATTCACTGTTTTATTGACATTAATTATTTCTGCGTATAGCACCAAACCCACAGTAGTAGTACACTATGAACGAGTAAATAATGACATACCACTACATAGTAGTTGTACATACATATCGTATGATAGATACTAACTGTCTAGCTATACTAGCTACTAGCTCTGTTCTATCTTCCACTTATTCTCTTTCTGCCTTTTTCTCGTTCTTAACCATAATAATACGTTTATGGCTTTATCAAGCACCCGAAAAAATGCAGTACAAAATATTATATTAAAACAAAATTTATCATGCACCTATTCGTGCATAAATGGGATAAAGTATTTTAAAACATATAAATAAAATAATAAAGAATTAGAACGGGACACGTAACCCAAAAATCATTTAAACTCCTATAAAAGCATATACTCTTTTAAAAGCAAACATTGTCACCCGTATTACACCGCTTTTCAGCTCTGAGCTAATTCATAATTATATGATGTAATTATACGATGTAGAAAGGCAATAGCATTTTGATTATTCTATAATAAATGAATATTATTTATCAATTTTTTTTTTTGGTTTATTCAGATAAACACCATAGTGAAAAGGTCAGTACTTCATGTAGCTCTTCGTGCTCCAAGTCCAAGGGATGCAGTTATATACAGTGATGAAAGAATGGTGTTAGTCTTCTATAAGAGGGTCCGCAGTGGTGCCTGGGTAATGTTAGTCTTCATAAACATTCATACGTTTTTTGTCCGAATAATCAGACATGGAAATGATCGTTGTATGTTTTGATAGGTTGAAGTGAAGCATTAAAAATAAACTTTGATACAACATTACGGCGTGTTGAGAATACTCTAGAAGATCTCGAAGGATCCGCATAATAATCACACAATATTTTGTATTTACCATTTGTAATATTTTGCATTAATTGCTTCTTTAGCACCTAAGTCTTCACATACTATTTATATGTTATACACCAGTTGAAATCGGCAATGAAAAACACTATTCCTTATGGCAGCAGAGCTTTTCGACTAACGTCTTTCAGATCCTAGTCAATCATAATGAAATTCATTTGGGTGGAGGTTCGTTACCGTAACCTACACGAACCCTCACCCCCTCACCCGTCTTCTTGTTTTTTTTCCATTGATTTTTTTTCCATCATATTTTTTTCCGTTGGTTTTTTCGTTATCAAAATAATTACTCTCAAGCCATTATCATCATCTTTTCACCTCCTCTATTGTTGAGGAAGAACCATAATACATGACCTAATTTTCATGTGTAGCAAAGCATTAAAATTTACGCTGCATCAGTTATGAATCTCTAATTGTGTGTGCTGTAAATCTTCCTCCCCTGTTCATTTTTCTTTGATTTGATGGTCTTATTGCTCATGTGCCACAAATTTTGTTGCCGTCTCTTCGAAATTTTTTTACCTGAATATTAAAACAACAGCAACATGTCCGTCTCTTGCCTTCCACGGTAAAAGGATTGTTCTTCTCATGTGATATCCCTCCTTCTTGGTCTATTCATTAGTATGCAACCCAATCCTCCTAAAATTTATTTAAATCTTTCCTCATCTCATTTTTTGAAATTTCTCTCTCCAATGATTATTATTTCTCTCTCTCTCTCTCTCTCTCTCTCTCTCTCTCTCTCTCTCTCTCTCTCTCTCTCTCTCTCTCTCTCTCTCTCTCTTCTCATGTGATATCCCTCCTCCTTGGTCTATTCATCTCTCTCTTTTGTTTTTTTTTCTTTCTTTTGGGTTCGTACACCCTCCGTTCCAATTTTTTTAAGGGTTTTACAATCCTCCATTTCAAATATTTTTTTATTAGGTTACGACCCTATATTACAAATGAATATGAAGTTTTTTTTCAGCTATAAATTTTTTTGGTTATCAAATCATCTTAAAATGATATTCACTCCAAATATTTCTTCCTCACTAGCACTACGTTTAAATTGAGTCATCCATTGAAAATTCAAGCAATAGCAAGTTGATATGAAACAGTTGTTGCCGATACGAGGAAGGTTGTTGCATGCACCATGTGAAGGAAGCAAAATTACTACATTATGAGCCAATCTCCATGTTCATTCCATTTCCATGGGATTGCGGGGCATGTTGAGAATACTCTAGAAGATCTCGAAGGATCCGCATAATAATCACACAAGATTCTGTATTTATCATTTGCAGGGCCGGCCCTATCACAAGCCAGGCGAGCCAGTCGGCTTGGCCCAATGAATCCCGATAGGCCCAATCGGTACATGTTTTGCTTATCCGAAAAAAAAATTTATAGAGTTAATCCGATCGATTTATAAAAAAAAAATCGTATATTAAAAAGCCCGATTTTGATAACAAATAAGCCCGATTCTTTAAAAAAAATACCCAACCCAATAAAAAAATTTATATATAGGCCCGATTCTTTAAAAAAAAATATCCAACCCAATAAAACAATTTATATGTTACTAAATGTTACTTCATGAATTTGAATGAAAGCGCAAAAGATGATGAAGGTTTGAAGAATTCTTATAAGAATCTTGCAACAAAGTTGAAAAATGGTGAACATGAGGATGTTGATTGGGAAGAGTTGTATTATGAGTTACAACTTATTGTACATGTTTTGCCCGAAGAAGCGGATGAACCTCTCCAAATTTTGAAATTCTTGAAAACATTTGATCTAAGTTATGTAAACACGAGATTGTTTACGAATATTGTTGACTATTCCGTAACGGTTGCATCTCAGTGAACGGAGTTTTTCAAGTTGAAGCTAATAAAGAACCATCTTGAAGCACGATGAGTCAAGAACGCTTGAATGGGTTAGCGATAATATCGATTGAGCAGAAATTGGTTGATGAAATTGATGATTATACATTGATTAGTGATTTCGCCTCCAAATGTGCTTCAAGAGCATTGTTGAATTAGTATTTAGTATTAATATATATGTATGTTTTGTGTTTGCATTATGAATTTGATGTTTGTATATGAATGTATTAGAAAAAAAATTGTATTTTCGGTCGATTTTTTTTTTTTTTGTACATAGGCCCAATTTTTTTTAACTGGCTTCGGCCCTAAAAAACGTAGGACCGGCCCTGATCATTTGTAATATTTTACATTAATTGTTTGCTTAGCACTTAAGTCTTCACATACTATTTATATGTGATACACCAGGTGAAATCAGCAATGAAAAACACTTTTCCTTATACGTTGTTACGGCGGTATGTAAAACTTACTTTCACACGACATTATAGCAGCATCAGTGGATCTGGGTGGTTCACATATATGGTATATCCGTAAACGGAACCGAACATAACCGAGAGCATTCGGTTTCATTTGGTTCGATTAATATTTGTTTCCGGTAGGTTTTTTTGTTAGTAATATGAAGGAATCGATTTTTTTTGTTCGGTTATGATTCACACTACAAATTATCTTTAACCGAATATTAAAAATATTATAATTGTTTGTGATAAAAGCTTACAACCGAATTGTTATCCGAACCGTTTATTACCACATGAAAAAATTGAATAAAAAACTAAACCTTTCCTAACTGAAAATAATTGTAAAAATTAATTTCGGTTTTCGGTTAACTGAACTGAACAACCCCGTATATTTTGGTTTAGTTCAATTTGGTTACCTAAAACAAACTGTTCGATTTTGGTTTCGATTTCTAATAACATACATATTATGTTCGGTTTCAGTTATGGCCATTAACCGAAATGTGTAATCCCCTAACTAGACAGCGTCTTTTGAATAACGCATAGTCAATGACTTTTCATTATTGTTGGAGGAAATTAATACTTATGAAGTTAACAGACTATGAAGGACTCCAAGGCACGCAAATGTGTTATCTTTAAAGATATGTTTAGTCCGACACGATTGTCACTTAGGGAACTAACGAAAATTTCTCTCAGGATACTATGGAGGTGTTTGATTCTAATAGTGACTTGTTTGAATCAAACCCAAGGACACTCAGAATGTGTTCTGTTGATGCTTTCAAACTATGAATGATTTCGTTTGCATGCATGTGCCTATTATAGGTCGAAGGTACCCCGTACACGAAGTGAGGTACTTCTACATGAAAGGTAAGGTTCATATCAGTTCGGCCAAAACCTGCAACTCTTGGATTCTTGAGGTGAATCTCTTCACAGGTTCATGAATCCAAAATGATGCATGGATCTAACCTGATGCATGTATCTGAATCCATGCGGCTTGGGGCGTTTAGCTTTCGGGGGCGTTGCCCCCGTGTCCCTGATCCGCGTGTAAGACACTAATACGCACGACTTACTAGCATGAGTACTAGGTCAATCATAGTATAGTAGATCGAGTCAAGGTTGATCCCATAGAGACAATGCAACGCGGATAATAGGCACTAAATCCGGACAAGAAGACAAATAATGGTCCTTGACCAACATAAATGCAAAAAAGGTAATTGGTGTATCTCTCCTCTCCGATCTCCTAACTTGGTTCCGTTGATCTTTATGCCTACTTTTCCCCATAATTTTCTGGACTAACCGAATGTTTCCAATTCAGTTTTAGCTATGGGTGCATCTCCCAATCTTATATACTTCTATTGAAAGGACAGTAGACATCTATGTGCAGTTAACCACCTTCGTTGGTTGTGTTAACTCACATGCATTAAGTATTAGAGATTACCGGTGCAGACCGAGTACCTCCCTAAGCAGCTATCGTTGATTGACTAGCACGTTCCTAAGGATTGATCAGACTATGTCCAAACTAACACTTCACCTTGCAAGTCTTTCATGTTAATTTATGAATACAATAAGCAGATTGGCCAGATCTAACCAACTGTTAATTAAATCTGTGGATCAACGTTGCTGATGTTGAATCTTCAGATTAAGGGGACCTAAGTTGTCGCGGCTGCGATATAGACCATCGCAGGTCCGGCGGCGGTGGTTCCTTATTCTGAAATCTACATTGTTCTATTGTGATTACTCTAATTAATTATGATTCATTTAAGACATTCAGATCAATTACAAAACGTTAATCTTACTAAATCTACCATGATTTAAATATGAAGGAACGTTCAAATCTTCATACCTCTGTCAATGGTGGATGTAGCTTGATCAACTCAAGCTAGTCGATGGATTGAAGAAGATAACCGAGTAACGAACTTTAAAAGCTAATAATCACGTTTATTTCATAGAAGAAAATATTTGAAATAAAGTATGGCATCTATGCATATATTACAATGAACTAACACAACCTTTTTATAAACTATAAAACAGAACTAGTTGATTTAACCTAACCGACTTAATCACAAATCACGGCTCCTTCTTTTCATGTCGTCCAAGCCGCCGCGGCTACGGCTAGGGTTTTCGCGGCCATGGCTGTTTTTCTCCTATTCTGGCCCTACAGTCTTAGTCTTGACTTATTCTAACTTCGGCCGAATGTCTTCATTTTTAATCCGGATCCAGCTCTCTTTAGCCCATAATATGGTATCCTGAAAATCATATAAAACAAACCAAAATGGTACAAAATATCGGGATAAAATGTGAAGATACATAATTACTACCCAAGGAACCGGTATCAGGAAATTGTTACGTATTTCGTGGCATCTTTAGACGATCACTAATCAATGGAGCACAATTCGGAGTAAATAAAGGTATGATTTATAGTACCATTTTCAGTGTGATCAACTACCCCCCACTTATCTTTTGGTCGTCCTGAACAAAAAGACGAAATAAACTTAACTCCGGACTCACATACAATTATGCGTCATAATCCAGGATAAGAATCAGGTCAACTTATATCCATAAGTGGTACATTAAACACTTTATAATTCAAGAACCGGTGTGTGTGCAATAACTCTCCAATCAACAGTGACATAGACAGAATCACATTATACCAATCAAGGACTTCAGGCAAAACATATATCATGCACAAATCCGTAAGTTCCTCGTTAATCATCACTTACCAATGCATCAATGTGTCATGTGATAAATTTTTGTGATAGTGCACTCAAAAGAAAAGAATGAAGTTATAGCGACCCCACAATATTTACTTATCAATGTGCACACTTGCTCCTCTTGCCTTCAGACTTAGGCAAACAACATGAAACCTTACTTGGGCCGGGTGGACTTGGGGACCGAGTTTTACTCGTTATCCTCGTTTAATTATCTTTTTTATGCGAGGGTCGTGCCCTTTTTTTCTACAAGTTTGCTTCCCTCACTGCCTTTATTATATAAATATATATAAATATATTTCTTTTTTTTTTGTCTTATGCAATAGTCAAGCGTTTTACGCTACATCGCCATTGCTTGGCAGATTTCTCACTCTTTTTTTTTCTCTCTCACTCGCAAGCCCGTTTTGTCCCGTTTTACCTTTTGTGGCATTATGATTGCTACCATCATCCTACAACAATTGGTTAAAGTATATCTACCGACAAATGTCGATTCCTGGTCTAAGATAACTCTTCATCTTATCAAAATACTTCTAACTCATATTGCGTGCTCAAAAATTGAATGCAACGGTTAAATAATAATTAATAAGTCACTACTTCCTGCAACATAACACATGCTCATTCTTCCATACTAAATTGGATAATACGTCATCTATACTACATGCTGAAGAAGTTAATTATACGTGCTTAAAAAGGTTGGCCCATAAAAGAAAATGCGGTTAATACGCTACTACTTCAAGAGTAACACGAATTTTATTTCGGTCATGAAACAAAGATGTAACTAATTATTTTCAAAAGGTCTAAGTGGTGAAAAATGCATCAACTAGACTTGTGGCAACTCGACGCTTTTCATAATCAATTGCTAAGTGACATTCTTACACCCCACTTAATCGAAGCATTGTCCCCAATGATAAAAAGATTAATAGCAAAACGGAACTTAGCTTGTTATAAGCCTGGAACGACGAAAATGAATCCTTGTCGAACACGTCTTGGGCTCAACGTCGTGAAAAGTCTTAGAATATCTGCTATAGAATTCTGACTTAAAAAACTTGGGCAAAGTAGATGTAACACAATAACAAAATATAGGATGGCAATAAGAAAATGATATTGATGAAATGCAAACAATTTAAGCCATGAAATATTTCATTGAAAAGATAAGAAAAGTCTTTCACTGCAAAGTCGTAATAAAGAAAAAAATAAAAATAAAAACAACAATGGAAAATGAAAAACCTAAAAAAACCTAGAACTAGGGACTAATCAGAATCTAAGTCCTCATAGTCATCGTGAAAATGAGGTGGTGCTGTTGAAGAAGGGCCGCCTATGAAGAAGATGGACCATGCGTAGGGGCTCGTGGTGGTGGGGCATAAGGAGGAATGTGGAGATGCGTCATCATATGTGTCAGCATTCCTCGCATCTTGGCTAACTCCCTAGTCACGTCAGGTTGATATTCATGCTGAGGTCTAGCACGTCCTTGTGCCGGTATTGCAGCCCATCTTCTCCTCCTTCCCGTACTCTGGACTGCTATACTGTCAATGATAGGCAGTGGCTCGACTCTCTCATCATCGGCCAAGACTTTGCACTCAACTGTCATGGCCAATGCATCTTTCAGGTTGCCATATGGTAAAATCTCTCGTTTTGTTCTGGAAACCTGGCGAATCTGTCTATGTATCAACAGACCGATGTTCATGATAGTACATGAGCTCGGCCAGCGGACAAGTCACGGTGTCTGTATGAGCATTGGGAAGAAAATGGGTAATGAAAAATATGTGCAGCATACGAGCGTCCCATGCCAGCTCATTTGAATAGAAGGTTGTCGGGAAACTGTTGGCTCCGAAATCCCACTACACATCATATTATTCAGCAATAGCCATCAGGCGAATCAAAATGTGCTCTCTAGTGGCAGTGGTGAATTCTCCATCATGAAGGGTGCGTTCATAATGCCTTAGCGGGCTGTTAAAGGTGAATTTTGTGGTTTTTAACGCTTTATTTTATAACAACTTCTCATGTATTTCATTACTATTTATAGTAAAATAAAGGTTTAAACGGAAATATTGAGCACATGTGTTTGGAAAGCGTTTAAATGCAAAACCGAGCTAATTATGTGGCTTTATCGATAAATATCGTTGTATTTGCGATATTACATTTTTGCACATCTTTATCGTGATTGTAGGTACCTAAATACGTCATGTGAAGTGATGGAATGAAGTTTTCAAGCAGCCGAACTTCCGATGCAGTTCTTGATATGATATACACTGATTTGACTCTCGACCTCAAGAGAAGATTTGTAGGGCTTGAAGAGAGGATTCTACAGGATTTTGAATCACTTCATTCCGACTTATGAGGCCCGAGATATGAGCGTTACAAGTTTGGATGTTGTTGCTGAAACTACTGGAAAATCCCGTAAACGACTCGTAACACGACGGGCTAGTCAAAAAGGCGTTTTCTGAAGAAGAGTCCTTAATGAAAGTTGTAGATTTTCCCGAGAGCTTAATTATGACGTTCGGATCATAATTTTTGGAGGTCTACAACTCAAGATATGAATTTTAGAAGTTTCATTCCTAAAAAAAGAATGATTCAGCCGACATTGTTCCCTATAAAAGCAGCAGCACTTTATACCCTAGATATACAATATTCATACACAGCAGCCGCAATTCACACAAGAGAGGGCCGACTTTTTCTTTTTTTTTCTTTATATTTTCATCCCAAAAAACACAATTAGGGTGTAAATTTCTCAACAATGAGGAGCTAATTTCCTTCTCAAGCAAACTTGGGGAAGCGTTTTGAACGGATTTCGGTTTTCAATTCTATTTATCTATTGATAAATATCTAAAGGTTAGAACTTTTGTATCAATTTCATATCGTATTTGCATTTCGATCGATAGATTATGTGTATGATTTGATAATCCGTTGATGATAATTAATGGAACCCTAGGTCACTATACAAAAGTTTGAATCTTTTAAACCAAATTATAACGAAAGTTGTGGTTTAAACGGTTTAGATTTTGGATATTGATAAATATCCCCACCTAAGAACGCTAAAGGATCAATTTTTGATAAAAGATTGTGAATAAAATCATCTAAGCCATTAGTGATTTGTGCACTCGGTTAGGCGTAATAATCGTAACCTTGGGATATAATCATTTGATTAATAGTTTGAAACCGGTGTTTGTTTGATTCGTGGAACCGTGTTTGCTTGCTTTTATATCACTGCATTTGGATAATTGTTCAAGCCTTCACCCTAGTTGTTAATTATTATTTTTCTGCGTTTTTACTGTTCATCGCACTGTTCACTTTCGCTTTTACTTGTTCATTGTTTATAATTAGTATAAACTCGTGACATTTGCAACTAAAACTTGAATCGATACAACCCCAATTCCCGTGATCGACTCGGTTACACCATTTTGCTACGACCTTGCACTTGAGGCCACGACGGATTATAAATTTTTATAACTTGTTTTGATCGTTTTATTTATTATAATCCGTTTTCTACTACAAGTTTTGGCGCCCGTTGCGTGAATGTTAGCGGTTGTGTGTTTCTATTTTTGTTTTAGTTGTCGTCCTGTACTTGATCCGTTAACCTTCAAGGCAAAGGTTGGCATGCTTGATTTTATTTTCGGTGATTCATTCTTTCAGTCGGCCCTAGTTTTCTATTAAAAATAAAAATAAAAATAAAAAAAAAATAAAAAAAAAAAAATATATATATATATAAAACAACAACAACTTTAGCAGAACAGCCGCCGTATAAGGCCAAAAGCAAAAACCAAATAGTTGACCTAGATTGTTTGTTTTTTTTGTTTACCTAAATTTTTTTTTTTTTTTTTTTTTAATTGGTTAAAAAAAAAAAAAAAAAAAAAAAAAGGCGCACATTGGACGTGAGCTTCACACCTGTGTGCCAATTTTCACACACTGTGAAATTTTGTAGTCAAAAAAAAAAAAAAAAAAAAAAAAAAACTTTTTAGCCGAAAATATCACACCCAGGTGTGAAATTTTTCACACCCGTGAAATTCTACAGTCATCCAATTTCATTCCTTCTTTAAGTCCTTTCCTTTTCCAGTCTTTCCTAATCACCTTTAGCAATCTTTCACACCTTGTTCCACTCTTTTTCCATTCCTTGCAACCTATTCTCGGTCTGAACACCTAAGTGTCCCTTCAGAGAGTCGGTTTTGAGTGCTATTTACTTTTGCTCGCTTTACGGTTCATTTGACAAGTGTGCCTTATACGACTTAGTAAAAATATAAATAAAATAAAATAAAAAAAAAAAAACACCTGCCCTCTTTTGCGCTCCTCGATTTTCACTTCAGTGTATGCTTACACGAAGTAAATCAGGACCTTTAATTTTCAATCCGGAGATCGAACGTACTATTGTTCGTCCAAACCGAAAAAAAGGAGGCAAATCTCTTTGGAGTGGTCACTCGATAGAAAACCTTGAAGAAGCTTGCAAGGAAGAACTTGAAGAAACCGTTATCACAATGGCTGACAATAGACGGTCATTAGCAGATTATGCTATGCCGGGAGCCATCACGGTAAACCCTGCTGTAGCCTTGCCTGAAATCGCAGGCAGACCACTTCGAGCCGAGACTGGTCTTATTCGGATGCTTGAAAGATGCATCTATTTTTTATGGTCTACCTTCGAAAATCCGCATAATCATGTCCACGCCTTCCGGAGATCTCGTGACACGACCCGCATTCAAGGAGTTTCGAGGATGCTATAAAATTAAAGCTTTTCCTTTCTCTCTCGCGAGGAGAAGCAAAAGAGTGGTATAACTCTTTAACCCCTCGATCTATTACCACTTGGGCGGGACTCGAGAAGGAGTTCCTAAGTCGATATTTTCCACCCTCAAAGATCGCCCAATGCCTGATCGACATTTTTACCTTCCAATGTAAAATGGATGAGTCATTCTTCGATGCTTAGGCGTTTCAAATCTCTTTTGCGTCATTTGCCCCCCATCATGGCCTAGATCTACAACGTCAAGTCAACACTTTCTTTAGTGGTTTGACCGAACTAACCAAAGGATGGTGAATAGTTCATCCGAGAGGAGCTTTTCGAAGAAGACACCCGACGAAGGTTGGGCTTTATTTGAAGATATAGCTAGATATAACTATGCTCCTTCATATCGTGCAATTACTGACCCGTCTGTTCCAAAGATTGAGGAAGTCAATTCTCGTAATCGGTGATCGCCATGTTTGCAGCAGTGTGGCGCTCTTACTCTGTCTCAAAAACAGATCACACCTACTCCTCCTTATCAACAGAACGCTCAAGTTCTGTATTGCGAAAACTGTTGCCAGATTGGTCACATGATCGACCAATGTCATGCGAATTACCAAGTCAATCTTTGTCCAAAATATGAGACAAGATACCCGGTTAGTTGCCAAACTTGTGGGTGAAAGGCCACACTTCTCTAGCTTGTCCCCTAAACAGGGAAAATGATGAAGTCAATGCTTTTACGTCAAGAAAACCAACGATTCCCAAATCAATTTTCCGGCCGTAATAACTTTCGAATCGGGTTATAACCAAAACCGAAATTTTAATCAAAACTCGGTTGTAATCGAATCAAAATTCCAACTCGAACTATCAAAATTCCAATCGAAATTACTCTCAAAACTCGAATCGAGTTCGAATTCTCAAAAGAGGTTCAATCAGGCATGGCACGCCAACACCAATTCTCCTTATCAACACCGGTCTAATCAACATCCTCCCGGATTTCAAAATCATCAAGGGCCATCTCGGGTCCAATGATGCTCTACCAGATCTGATTTTGAGGAGCAACAAAAAACTATTAAAAATCTGGAGAGGCGATTGGGACGATTAGGTGAGCGACTAGCTTCACGACCTCGTGGTCATCCGCCCGATTTCACGAAAAAAGAAATCCAAAGGGGCAGCCAAGTGGCCCAAGCTGATTTGAACCCAAACCGGTGTACTGATCTGACACCAACCACCCCTTATGGTAGGGAGGAAACTAGTGCCATGAATTTAAGATCCGGCACTCAACTTCAAGGAAACCCTGCATTCAACCGTAAACCGAGGAAACGAGTAGACCCTCCTACCACTGATTCGGTGGGAGGGGAAGTTGAGAAGACCCAATCCCCCAATCTGGGTGAAGAAAAAGAGGAAGATGAGATAGAAATCGAAGAAAGAATTCGGGTGGCTGACCAGACAACTGAGAAATCTGAAGAAGTGAGTCAGGAGGAGGATTCCCTGACAAGTAAGAAAACAGAAAAGACGGTGAGATGGAAGGATTTAGAAGATAAAGCTGTTAGTGCCTCTTCTAAGAAAGTTTTTTCTGAAGAAGAATTGAAGAAACTTCCATTTCCACCAAGGAAGAAAAACATCCCTTTATGCGAGGACAAGAAGTACGAGAAGGTACTCAACCTTCTGAAAAACACTCAAGTTAATCTACCTTTATCTGATGTGTTGGTTGAGATGCCCAAATACACCAAATTCATAAAGGATGTAGTCTCATCTAAAAGAAGTTGGAGAGTATGGAAAAGGTAACCAAATGAAGATTGTTCAATGATGAGTTATGAAGAGTTACCGATTAAGAAAGATGATCCCGGCGATTCGTCCTTACTTTGCAAATTGGAGGTCTCATTTTCCCTAATTCCTTATGTGATTTAGGAGCTTCAATTAGTCTTATGCCTTTATATGTGTGTCAACAGCTCCAATTAGACCATCTTTTGGAACCTACCACTATGAGCATTCAGTTCGCAGACAGATCATCCAAGAAAGCGACAGGGATTTTAAAGGATTTGTTGGTTCAGTCGATCGATTTACCTTTCTGTGGATTGGTATGTCTTAGACATCCAACAACCCAATACACCCCGATTCTTGGGCGACCTTTTCTATCTCTTGCTAGAGCCCTCATTGATTGTGATGACGGTGCTAAAGTAACTTTATGTTGGAAATGAAGAAGTGAGCTATAGTGTATCTAAAGCTATCAAAAGACCTTCTGAATGTCCAACCGGCTACTCTATCGAGGAATCATTTGATGATTTCAGTGATTTTCTAGAAGAGCAAGTCCTTGCAGTAGAATCTGAATACGAACGCTTGATCGATAATCTGAACCAATATGGTAGGATAGATTTGAATGAACTTGGAGCTGAGACTGAAGAAGAAGTTGTAGTGAGTAAGAACCTTTCGCCTTCAGAGGAAGTAGATTTATTAGAAGCTATGTTGCTCTCCTCTAATAATTTGCAAAGTAAAGTTTTAAAGTCTAGTTTGGAAGACCCTCCGATTGACCTCGAGTTAAAACCGTTACCGAAACATTTAAAGTATGTTTTCCTGAGAGAGGGTGATCGGCTTCCGTTAATTGTTTCCGCTAAGCTGACAGAGGAAGAAGAAGCGAAGTTGTTGGCCGTCTTGAAAAGAAATGAGAAAGCTTTTGGCTGGCAGGTAGGAGATATCAGAGGTATATCTCCCCGACGCGTCTGTATGCACAAGATAAAAATCGAAGAAGGAGCCAAGCATGTTAGACAACCACAAAGACGTTTAAATCCTCACATGCAGGAGGTGGTGAAGAAAGAAATTATCAAGCTTCTAGATATGGGGATCATATATGCAATAGCTGACAGTGATTGGGTGTCCCCCACGCAGGTGGTCCCTAAGAAAGGTGGTATCACTGTTGAAAAAAATGACAAGGGAGAAGAAGTCGCGTTGAGATTAGTCACCGGTTACCGTGTGTGTATCGACTATAGGAAACTGAACGAAGTAACCATGAAGGACCACTTCCCTCTCCCCTTCATTGACCAAATGCAGGAGCGTTTGGCAGGACACCCCTTTTACTGTTTCCTGGACGGATACTCCGGGTACTTCCAGATCCCTATAAACCCGTTGATCGGAAAAAGCGACCTTCACCGCCCGTATGGTACTTTCGCTTATAGGCGAATGCCGTTCGGCCTCTGTAATGCTCCGGCCACTTTTCAAAGATGCATGTTAGCAATTTTTGACGGGCTAATTGAGAAATGCATGGAGGTCTTTATGGACGACTTCTCGGTGTTTGGTAACTTTCGTTCGATGATTGTCTTGCTAATCTGGACAAGGTGCTTAACGATGTGTGAGAAGAACCTAATCCTCAATTGGGAAAAATGCCACCTTATGGTGGATGAAGGGATTGTTCTTGGCCATAAAATTTCAGCTAAGGGCATAGAAGTTGATAGGGCCAAAATAGAGGCCATAGAAAAGATGAACTACCCTAAGAACGTGAAAGAAGTGAGGAGTTTTCTTGGTCACGTCGGTTTCTATAGGAGATTCATTCAAGATTTCTCCAAGATCTCAAAACCTCTATCAACTCTACTTAAAGAGGACGTCGTTTTCAACTTCGACAATGATTGCAAGTGTGCCTTCAAAGAGCTTAAACATCGCTTTGATCTCCGCTCCGATTCGATCTCTCCGGATTGGAACTTACCATTCGAATTAATGTGTGATGCTTCCAACTACGCCGTTGAGTGCGGTTTTGGGGCAAAGACTTAATGGTAAATTCCAACCTATCTACTATGCGAGCCATACCACCCGAATCCGGCACAAGCAAACTACACTACCACGGAAAAGGAACTTTTAGTCGTTGTCTTTTCTATGGACAAGTTCGAAGTTATTTATTGGGTGCCAAGGTGATTGTGCTGGACCGATCACGCAGCTCTGCGCTATTTGATGAATAAAAAGGACGCAAAACCGAGACTGCTGCGTTGGATTCTTACCCTGCAGGAGTTTGATGTTCATATTAAAGATATCAAGGGTAGTGAAAACACGATGAGCGACCACATATCAAGAGTGTTGCCCGTAGTAGAGGAAAATCCACAAGACATCGATTTATATTGCCCCTTTGAGAGTGTTATGTCTGTGAATAGTTGCACGTCGATCCTCCGTGGTATTCTTCAATCGTTAATTACCTCCATTCCCAATATCCCGAATCCCAAGTTTTAGTATCGGAGAAGAAGAAATTCTTCTCTCGATCTCAAGTATTATGTCTGGGAAGAACCATGATCTTTTAAACTCAGTAAAGATGGGTTGCTTCGCGGTGTGTCCCTCGAATCGAGCAACGGGACATAATTGAACAATGTCATAGTGGTCCCATTTGGCGCCACTTTGGTCCTGGAAGACCGTTGCGAAGATATTCCAATCTGGTTTTCTTGGCCCTCGATTTTTAGGATACTGAAGCCTTTTGTAAAGGTTTGTGATAGGTGCCAAAGAACCGGTGCTTTGACAAGGAGATATGATATGCCGTTAAAACCCATTTTAGAGTGTGAGGTGTTCGATGTCTGGGGGATTGACTTTATGGGTCCCTTCCCATCCTCATGCGGGAATAGATACATCCTAGTCTCAGTAGAGACTATGTGTCTAAATGGGTGGAGGCTATCGCCACCCCTCACAATGACCATAAAACGGTCATGAAATTTTTAAAGAAGAATATTTTCGTGAGGTTTGGCTGCCCGAGCCTTAATCGGCGACGAGGGGCGACTTTTGTAATCGACCACTGGACAAAGTATTAGAGAAATACGGTGTTCGGCATAAAACCGGTACACCGTACCATCCTATGACAAGTGGTCAGGTGGAGCGTAGTAACCAGAGCCTCAAGAAGATCTTAGAAAAAACGGTTAACAGTCATCGGAAGGATTGGAGTCTGAAATTGGATGATGTACTGTGGGCTTACAGGACAGCTTACAAGACACCTATGGGTACATCTCCGTATCAAATGGTTTATGGAAAGCCATGTCATTTGCCGGTCGAACTTGAGCATAAAGCTTATTGGGCGACGAAGTTTTTGAACTTTGATTCCAAAGCTTGTGGTGAGCACAGACTTCAGCAGATGCATGAGCTAGATGAGTTCAGGCTCCAGGCCTACGAGAGCGCCCGAGTGAGTAAGGACAGAATGAAGCTGCTCCATGATAAGAAAATTAAGCAAAGAGAGTTCCATGCGGGAGAGCAAGTCTTGCTATACAATTCCAGGTTACATCTGCTTCTGAAAGCTACGGACACGGTGGTCCGCCCGTTCGAGATTTTGCAAGTCTTTCCAAGCGGAGTGTTGGAGCTAAAAGGAATTGGTGATCGACCGTTTAAGGTAAATGGTCAAAGGTGCAAACATTACATTGGTCTACCAAAGGAGGCATCTTTGATTGTTCGGTTCCTCGACATATTTGAGTGTGTGAATCTGAAGTCGATGACTTTAAAGAGTTTGCACCGTTTATTCACCGAGGCCGTTATCGAATCACCACCAAAGTCTTCGGAAGTTGGGATATGGAACAAGATTGGAAGGAGATGCGTCTCGAAAAGAAGGGGACGAGAGGAGGAAATCAACGGCTAGAAAGATCAAAGGAGCCTGGAAGAGTTTGAAGAGCAGGATGCCCTGCATGCATGGTTGTTTTCGTGGTTACATTGCTGACAAGAGCTCTTTTGATAGAATGACTGGCCGAAACGTCAAGTGGCCCGATCCGGGTTGAACTTACAATGGTTGTCGAGCTGCCGACAATAACTGGAAGCGCTACTAGGAGGCACCCTAGATATCCTTTTCCTTTTTCTTTTCTTCTCGTTTGTTTTGTTTGGTTGTTTTCCGTTTTTCTTTCTAGCTTCTGATGAGCGTGGTCCATTTCTGTGCTTCAGTTGACTACTGAGATGGCTGATGATGACGATCGTTATCCCTATGGAGTCCCTACACACGAGTTCTTTGGGATGACCGAGCCCGAGTTCGAGTTTGTCAGTCGGATCCACGCCATTTCCTTGGATGATGGTCCGGGTGGCTTGCGAGTCTTTGATGCGGATATCGATATTCTCACCCGAGTCCGGACTTTCACCTTTGTTATCGTCGTGCCACCATCTCTCTGGTGGAGATGGAGAGTGGACCACTGAGGAAATCGAAGATGACTTAAAGAGGCAATTCACGATCCTCAATGACCCGTTTCTAGCTGATCTCATCTTGGTACTCGAGGATGAGCATGTTCGGGGGATAGAGCTAGGCTGGAGAAGATTGGAACTTACAGATGACTACTACGACCTGCTCGCCATCGACGTGCTTCGCCGTCTCATACGTTTGATAGATTGGTCCTCGCTCTACTAGTTAGTAGTTAGTTAGTGTTTGCTTCTAGTTAGTGTTTGGTTTGCATGTTTGCTTAAGTCGAACGCCCGCTTTCTTTGAATAAAGCCGTTGTTCTTTGATTAAACATTAGTTGATGTGGATATTTTCATTTGCGCTATATAGCACTATCTTATTACATAGATGTTCTCAGATTTCCTCGTTTCATCCTTTCATCTATGCATCCTTGTTAATTACATGTTTAGAGGTTCACGACCACTTATTTCACGTGCCTTATTAGATGACGAGCTAATTTTTAAAAGTTATATCCATGAAGGTTAAGCACTCCTTGATTAGCTTATACTATGTGCTCAGTGCTATATTTCGTAATAGTTTGGATTTGAATTCAAAGTATGACATATTGTGAATATCATAGAGTTTGAATGTGATAAGTAAGTCATTGCCAAAGTCTTGAAGTAATAATGAAAAATGATTCATTACATTGAGGTATTATGCTCAGTAGGTTTGTATAGCTCATGGCTTAGAACCAACTGCCAGCCAGAAATCTCATATAAGTAATGCTAATTAATAATAAATGTGTGTGTCGGAAGCTGGTTTATGATTTGAGTGAAGTAGGGCGTATCACGAACGTCCTATACCACTATGACGACCAATAGCTCACGACAGTCAGAAAAGCTGCCTTATGATTTGGGTAGTTAGGGCATATCTCAAAATGTCCTATTCTACTATGACGGGCAAGAGCTCATTTTTGATGTGTGTTAAAAAGTGAATGTGAAGAAAAAAAATGTATAATAAGTCGAAAAAAATTCAAGACTTGGCCAATGATGATTTTATACCCAGTATAAACTCTTATGATATGTTGTAGGAATCATCCTCAAAGTATGTCAGAAATGGTTTGATTACTTTCTATTATCTTTTCGCGTGCACATCTGAGCGTCATCTATGCTTAACTTAAGTGTGATACTAGCTAGTTTTGCTTGAATTCAATTCAAGTTGGGATCTAGTGGAAGTTTGATATGGCCCTTGCACACAAACACTCGGGTGAATTTCTACTTAGTTACTATGCACTATATTTTGGTACCCACCTGTTCTTTAATTCCGAGCTGAGTTTTGTTTTGTTTTGCTCGGGACGAGCAAGGCTTAAGTGTGGGGGAGTTGTTAAAGGTGAATTTTGTGGTTTTTAACGCTTTATTTTATAACAACTTCTCATGTATTTCATTACTATTTATAGTAAAATAAAGGTTTAAACGGAAATATTGAGCACATGTGTTTGGAAAGCGTTTAAATGCAAAACCGAGCTAATTATGTGGCTTTATCGATAAATATCGTTGTATTTGCGATATTACATTTTTGCACATCTTTATCGTGATTGTAGGTACCTAAATACGTCATGTGAAGTGATGGAATGAAGTTTTCAAACAGCCGAACTTCCGATGCAGTTCTTGATATGATATACACTGATTTGACTCTCGACCTCAAGAGAAGATTTGTAGGGCTTGAAGAGAGGATTCTACAGGATTTTGAATCACTTCATTCCGACTTATGAGGCCCGAGATATGAGCATTACAAGTTTGGATGCTGTTGCTGAAACTACTGGAAAATCCCGTAAACGACTCGTAACACGACGGGCTAGTCAAAAAGGCGTTTTCTGAAGAAGAGTCCTTAATGAAAGTTGTAGATTTTCCCGAGAGCTTAATTATGACGTTCGGATCATAATTTTTGGAGGTCTACAACTCAAGATATGAATTTTAGAAGTTTCATTCCTAAAAAAAAGAATGATTCAGCCGACATTGTTCCCTATAAAAGAAGCAGCACTTTATACCCTAGATATACAATATTCATACACAGCAGCCGCAATTCACACAAGAGAGGGCCGACTTTTTCTTTTTTTTCCCTTTATATTTTCATCCCAAAAAACACAATTAGGGTGTAAATTTCTCAACAATGAGGAGCTAATTTCCTTCTCAAGCAAACTTGGGGAAGCGTTTTGAACGGATTTCGGTTTTCAATTCTATTTATCTATTGATAAATATCTAAAGGTTAGAACTTTTGTATCAATTTCATATCGTATTTGCATTTCGATCGATAGATTATGTGTATGATTTGATAATCCGTTGATGATAATTAATGGAACCCTAGGTCACTATACAAAAGTTTGAATCTTTTAAACCAAATTATAACGAAAGTTGTGGTTTAAACGGTTTAGATTTTGGATATTGATAAATATCCCCACCTAAGAACGCTAAAGGATCAATCTTTGATAAAAGATTGTGAATAAAATCATCTAAGCCATTAGTGATTTGTGCACTCGGTTAGGCGTAATAATCGTAACCTTGGGATATAATCATTTGATTAATAGTTTGAAACCGGTGTTTGTTTGATTCGTGGAACCGTGTTTGCTTGCTTTTATATCACTGCATTTGGATAATTGTTCAAGCCTTCACCCTAGTTGTTAATTATTATTTTTCTGCGTTTTTACTGTTCATCGCACTGTTCACTTTCGTTTTTACTGTTCATTGTTTCGCAATTAGTATAAACTCGTGACATTTGCAACTAAAACTTGAATCGATACAACCCCAATTCCCCGTGATCGACTCCGGTTACACCATTTTGCTACGACCTTGCACTTGAGGCCACGACCGGATTATAAATTTTTATAACTTGTTTTGATCGTTTTATTTATTATAATCCGTTTTCTACAACACGGGCATTGATTGTCTTGATCGAGAAATAATTGTGGACCCCTCGAACCATAACGACATTAGACTCGGGGTTGGCCGCTACAAAGGCATAGAACTCACGAAATTAGTGGCATTAAAAGCGTCCAGAATGAGATCCATATCCGCTATGCCGTGAAATTGAAGAACTCATGGAATCACATCACCACAATCATTGAGGTCGACTCCTCTTTCCCTAGCAACCGATCTGTTGTTCCAATGAGTCTTGAATGACTCATAAATAGCAACAGAAGCAAACTGGTCAAAGCCATTGATAGTGGGCATGGCATCGTCCAGAAGTCTCTGTTGTGCTCCTCTACGTCTCGGAATCGGATTGCCTCTACCAACCATTAAAATCGATTTAACCGAACTTTGTTCACAGCTAATCTTGCTTAAGCTATTGCTTTGCAAGAAGAGGTGTCTCGCTACATCTTGAGAATCGGTTTTTCGGATTTCTGGGCATTTTTTGCAACTCCTTAGAAATGGAAATAAGACAAATTTACAAAAATCGAAAACCTTGGGGAAAATGTATGGGTTGGTTTGTGGAAATGGGGGTTTAGGTGGTGTAGTGGCTAAATTATGATGCTGTTATGGTGGTGGCTGAATGGTGTAGAAGAAGAAGAAGAAGAAGAAGAAGAAGAAGAAGAAGAAGAAGAAGAAGAAGAAGAAGAAGAAGAAGAAGAAGAAGAAGAAGAAGAAGAAGAAGAAGAAGAAGAAGAAGAAGACGTAGAAGAAGAAGAAGAAGAAGAAGAGAGGAAATGATTTTTGTGAGGGAAGAAATGGTGAAGGTCAGGGTGGTTTATATAGGAGAAAAGGAAATGAATTTTAAATTTGAATTAGTTTGAAATTTGAAAAGGTAATATGGAATAGTGGGATGAGTCATTGGTGAGTGGATTGAGGGAGAAATTGATGGGATTGATGAGAGGTGGAGTAATGGAGGAGTAATGGGGAAGAGAAAAAGGTGGAGTAGTGGAGAGGGAGATGGGACGGCTGACTGCCTCCTCAAATTTCCGAGTCAGCGTGTGGGATACACGGGCCATCTTGACTTCCTAGAATTTAGTCAAACCTCGAGAACCGGGCCTGAGTACTCTCGCGGCTTCCTGAGCTTTTTCCTTCCAGATTCCTTAAATCTTCATTTACCTTCCATTCTCATACAATACTTGCTCCTTATCAATCAAGATTGACTCCTCATAGCCGAGTCCTTGCCTTTTCTCAGTCTTTTCTTCTCTGACTCGACTAACCTAATTCACTGGACTGCTCAACAAGTAAAAAAAACCTTCCCCCATCCTTTAGAACGAACCTTAGGATGCCGTAGGATGAAAAAAAGCTTGTAGCCCAATCCCGTTGCTTTTATTTGACTCAAGAAAAATCCTAAGGGTCGGAATATAGTTCTGAATTTAGAGTCGCCAGCTCGACTTTCTTTTGACTCTCACTCAGTCTGATTTTTGGGTTTTCGCCCACTAGCATTGCACTCGAGAAGCCTTAACCGAAGTTCATCTTCCTTCTTTTACCCCTACGCTTTTTATTCCCAAGTAGAACCATTCTTCCTTTTTATCTAAAAGGGCTACTTCTCGGACCTTTGTGAAACTTTGAGCCTCCTGCCCTGCATTCTTGGACTTCCTTGCCAGTGCATTTGGCTTTCTTTGCCTATTTCGAGATTTTACCGTTTTGCCTAGAGAATCCACCTTTTCTACTTTTGACCTCGAAACATCACTGTGCTTGGCGGTTTCGTCAAAACTTACTGCTTCTCTGGGCGCATTGTTGTGATTCTTCTCGTCTCTTTCTCGGAGTAGAAATGTCAAAAACTCATGCTCTCTTGTTTCAACTACCACTTACCTCGTCTGATCTCGGATGTTCTTGATCTCAAAAACTTTAACTTCTCCGGTATTTGTGCTGACGCGGTATTGTCCTGGTCGGTTTGGGAGTGCTCTAGGATCGTATAGGTTTTCGCATCATTATTGACCCTAAGCGTGCTGTCGCAGTTATCGTATCCAAAATTGCTCGGTTGGTCGCTAAGAAGGGGCATCCTAGCAAAACGTTTGCACTTGGATCATCTAGGATGTCCATAACTACAAAGTCAGCTGGGAATTTGAAATTTCCCACTCTCAGCGTGCAGTTTCTCATCGTGCCAATAAGCATATCGATCTCACGATCGACATAACGCGTACTGCATGTCTCTGTCAACCCGACCTTAAATTTAGCATGCTTGCACACAGAAAGAGGGAGAATGTTGCAACTGGAGCCTGAATCACACATTCCCAGTCCTGAAGATACTCCATTTATCTAGACTGTGAGCATAAATGTACAAGGGTCTCCTAATTTCTCTATCAAGTCTGAATCAGGGTAGACCTCCGAATCAGAGAACATGGTGTCCGAATCCTCTTTAGGATCGGAGTCAGTAGAAGATACCTCAATTAGCTCGATTGGAAACACACCTGATCTATAGGTCTCGTACTCTTTGAGGTTAAATTCCTTCTGCTCCTCTGTTCCGATTGCTTCATTTTCCTTTTCTACTCTCCTCTTGTCCGCTTGGTATTGCTCATATACCTTTGAGCTTGGGTACATTGAGATGGGCATGGCATGTATGATGTTTCATGGAATTATGCTAACTGGTTTTGGAATTCCTTTGATCTTACTAGTGACTGCCAAAAGCATTTTGTAACCCGCAAAATAGACAAAACAAAACAAAACACGGTTAGTAATTTCCCGCCTCAGTTGGGCTTAAACACAACTGTTGCGGACATGCTAACTAGTAACATACTCGGATGAACATAGAAAAACTGGCATCGATAAGAATCTGAGTGACAGTTGTCGCGGCCGAGGGCAGAGTATGCTGCATCTTCGGCAGCCGTTTCCTTTATTCTGACCGTAAGACAATGCAGGTTTAATACAGAACAGACTCTTAACTAAAAAACCAAATAACCAACAAATAATTCTTCTTCCAATTTAATGAATGTATTATCCATATTGGCCATTGTCCCTAGAAACGGTGCCAAAAACTTGATCCACATGTAAGTCACTAATACGCACGCCATACTAGCAACTAGGACAATCATAGTATAGTATATGTGAGTCAAGATCGACCCTACAGAGACAATGTAACACGGATAATAGACACTAAATCCAGACAAGAAGACAAATAATGATCCTTGACCAAGATAAATGCAGAAAGGTAATTAGTGTATATCTCCTCTCCGATCTCCTAAGTTGGTGCAATTGATCTTTATCCCTACTTTTACTCAATATTTCCTAGACTAACCAGAATGTTTCTAATTCAGTTTTAGCTACGGCTGCATTCTTCTAATCTTACTACTTCCATTGAAAGGACAGTAAGCGTCAATGTCCAGTTAACTTCCTTTGTTGCTTGTATTAACTCACACGCACTAAGTCTTAGAGATTGCCGGCGCAGACCGAGTACCTCCCTAAGCAGCTATCGTGGATTGACTAGCACATTCCTAGAGATTCATCAAACTATGTCCAACTAACACTTCACCTTGCAAGTCCTTCATGTTAATTTATGAATACAATAAGCAGATTGGACAAATCTAACCTACTGTTAATTAAATCAGTCGATCAACGTAACTGACGCCGAAATTTCAGATTAGGGGGACCTAAGTTGTCGCGGCTGCGATATAGACCGTCGCAGAACCGGTGGCGTTGGTTCCTAATTCTAAAAGCTACATCGTTCTGTTCTGATTACTCTAATTAATTATGATTCATTAGACATACAGATCAATTACAACATGTTAATCTTACTAAATCTACCATGATTAAAATACGAAAGATCGTTCAAAGCTTCATACCTCTATCAATGGCGGATCTAGCTTGATCAACTCAAGCTAGTCGAGGGATTGTAGAAGATAACCAAGTAACGAACTTTAAAAGCTAATAATCACTTTTATTTCATAGAAGAAAATATTTGATATAAAGTATGGTATCTATGCATATATTACAATGAATCGACACACCTTTTATATAGGTCAGAAACCGACCTAGTTGATTTAACCTAACCGACATAATCATAAATCACGGCTCCTTCTTTTCATGTCGTCCAAGCCGCCGCGGCTGCGGCTAGGGTTTCCAAGGCCACGGGCTTTTTTTTCTCTTATTCTGGTCCGGCAGTCTTCGTCTTGACTTCTTCTAACTTCAGCCCAATGTCTTCGTCTTTCATCCGGATCCAGCTCTCTTTAGCCCATAATATGGTATCCTAAAAATCACGTAAAACAAACCAAAACGGTAACAAATATTGGGATAAAATGTAAAGATGCAGAATTACTACCCAAAGAACCGGAAGGATCAAGATCAACTAAACGTGCATTCTCGTTTTGTCACCGGTATCAAGCAATTGTTACGTATTTCGCGACATATTCTGACGATCACTAATCAATTGAGTACAATTCGGAGTAATACCATTTTCAGTGTGATCAGCCTCCACAAGTTGGCGCTGTCCCCTCGACAGGTTGAACCCCGTTTCGTTGTGGCAACATTAATCTGTACGCCAACTCATAAGCAAACGATTATGAAACATTTATGAAAAAAATATCTAACAATTATAAGCGGCTTATATCCATAAGCAATAGCAAAGTATAAACCATCACACCAAGGGCTTAACCAGTTTGCGCCGAGACACAAGAACCAATTGAAAAAAGGAAAAAGACCGAAGAATAGCGCCGTGGTCATTACGAAAAATAGCTCCAAATGCCAAGGTACAATTGAGTAAAGAAGCATTGACATTACATTTAATAGTACATCGATGGCTTTTCCCAGCTACAAGGCCAAATTAAGTGAGACTCTACATCTTATTTACATCATATAATGTTAAAATATATGCTCTTCTACTTTTCCTTTTCTTTCTTTTCATAATTATGTCATATAATTATGAAATTTTTCTATTTTAGGAGTATATGGTGACAGTGTTTGGTTTTAAAAGTGTATATGCTTTTATAAAAGTTTAAATGATTTGAGGCCTACGTGTCCCTTTCTTATTCTTTGTTATTTTATTTATATGTTTTAAAATACTTTCACTCATTTTTGCACGGATAGGTGCATGATAAATTTTATTTTTATATAATATTTTGTACTACGTTTTTTATGGTGTTTGATAAAGCCATAAATGTATTATTATGGTTAAGAACGGAAAAATAAAATAAAGAGGGCAGAAAGAGAATGAGTGGAAGATAGAACAGCTAGTAGCTAGTACAGGGCCGGACCTAGACTTCTAAGGGTGGGTGCGTGGTCCCCACTCAAATTTCCAGGCAAATTTACTAATATACCCCTCTTATAATAATAAACTCTGTATGTATATTATTTCAGACAGTTTTTATAATATTATTCATTTAGTTCAATTGGTTAGAAACTTTGTTACTTATCCGAAGGTCATGGGTTCGACACTTGTCTGTTGAGTCTTTATCCACCTTTTTCTTTTTTGTTTGTTTTTGGCCCACACTGGAAACATTTCCTGGGTCCGTCACGGAGCTACCGAGCTAGTATAGCTAGACAAATAGGATCTGTCAGACGATATGTATGTACTACTACTATGTAGTTTTTTGAATTTTGCCCCCACTGTAAATATTTCCTGGGTCCGGTCATTGAGCTAGTATAGCGACGATATGTATGTACTACTACTATGTAGTGTTTTGAATTTGGCCTCCACTGGAAATAATCCTTGTGTCCGTTACTGAGCTAGTATAGCTAGACAGTTAGGATCTGTCAGACGATATGTATGTACTACCTATGTAGTGGTATGTCAAGAACCAAGAGGAAAAAATGCCCCTAGCTAACGCAGCTAAGGTTTCTATTTTATCAAAATAGCAAAAGTCCCGTACATCAGTAGGTTTCCTCACTTAAAAACATATGATCAAAAGAACATAAAAGAGAAAAATACCCATCTACGCCAAAACACCCAAAACGACAACCAAAACAAACCACACACTTGCATATCGTCTTTGCACTGCATCATCTTCATCCGCCCCTAAAATAACAAACTCGCCCTCGAGTTGGATCCCTCTAGTTTGTGCATCATCTAATGGGCGATAAGGAGTCGAGTCAGCAACAATGAAAGTTTTGGAAATCGGATATGCAACGTGAAAATCAATTTTGTATGCCTCACAAGCACCATCAAGATTTATCGGCGGTTCAAGCCCATTAACAATTTCAAAGACTCTCAATTGTCCATTCTTCCATAAACATTTCCACATGCATCAATTATAACAACACTCATCTCCCCCGTGATGAGCTTCCTTTCCATATTAGCGTTGTTCGTATCATTCCAATGCTCTCATTGAATAATTCATCCACGAGTTAGATTTAGGCCGATATCCTATTGAACACCAACATAGAATAATCTTATAGAAGTCAGTGAATTTTTCAAACCATCTTAGTTGATCAAATTCAGCCTCATTTCATAATCTGAAAGCAAATTGAAAATCCATGACCATTGCAATCACTAAGAGTTCAGGTTCTTTGAATTTCGTTCCTTTCACAACCTAGTTATATAGTATTTCAACCAAACAAAACAAGTGACCAAAATTGATGTTTCAATACAAACAGTCACCAGATTCACAAAGTGTGTAAAAGATACAGGACTTCAAGAGCCAGGGGTTCAAGAGTATAGATTTCGTCATTCCCCTAGATCAACCAGTAACAATATGCAAAAATCCAAATTCAAGATCAACAATTCCTTGTTAAAATATGTTGAAGGTGTTGCCTTAGTCACACCAATTTCCAAAGGAGTCGGCTACAGGACGTATCATCATAATGTAAATAGAAGTTAATTCTTGAGGCCCCAAATGTCTTATAAATAAATGCTTCCACCTGGATCGGACAAGAACATGACCAAATTAATATCAGCCCCGAGCCAGGAAAGTAGCACCCAAAAACAGAGTTTTTCATTACGTACTGCCCTGTCTTTGTTGAACCTGCACTTTTGTGCCAAGTATGGCCAAACAAACCCCTCCGAAAAAGGCCTATGATTGATCAATGAAGATTTAATGGCTACTGGGATAGAAATGACCATAAATGGGATAGCCTTAGGGTTCAAATTTACATCCCCACAACCTTTAGGAACTGGAAGAACTAAGACATTATTTTCCTATAACACTAATGAGCACTACGGTTTCACCTCCTAAGTGAGCATTGTTAAGTAATGCAACTGCATTTACAATCTCATTCCCAAGTAAGATGTCGTAGATGGGAAATACTGCATTTCCAAATTTCTGAAAAACAGGACTTCCACCTGGATCAAACGAAAACAATCACTTTAGCGTCTCCTAGTTTCTTATATGAATTAGAACCAGAAATCGACATCCGGGCATAATGGCTTTTCGGTGGCTTGAAATTACCAGCTTCTAATGGTTCATAAGGCTGTGATGTTACTATTGAAGATACATCAACAAGTGTTTAGAAGAGTTCAAGTGTTCTTGTAGACATTTCATCAAATACCCAAGTCGAAAGGAAGTTAGAGGACTGAAGTTAGTTAGAGGATCATTAGCAAGTTGTTGGGCGCTTCTGATGCACGGTTACCACAGCTCATTACACTCCAAGACACTCAAGACAATCCTATAAATACTAGATTAACATAGAGAAGTAATTAATCGCTTGAGAAATTGTAAAACATAATTTGAAATGTCAGCATTTTTCTTCCTCTGCTTTTTACATCAAAACCAGTTTACATTTCAATGAAATTTGTTCAATTTTCTTCAATTTTGTATGTTGATTCTTGTTCGATTCAATAAATTCTTCATGGTATCGAGCGATTTTTCACGCTTATTATTTGTAATCTTGCACAATTTTTTCGCCCAGATTGAAGTTCTTGGAGCGCTTTTGCTTTGTTTGCTAGTTCCTGATTCAACTGTTTCGTTTTCATGGATTCTGTAGCTCAAAACCAAGGCATTTTGCCAGGTAATCCTCTGTATCTTCATCCTAACGAGAATCCGACTTTAGTGCTAGTACAGCCATTGTTGAATAACAAGAATTATCATCCATGGAGTCATTCCATGAAGATGGCCTTGATAACTAAAAATAAAATTGGTTTCATAGATGGAACTATTGGTACTCCTGCTGTAGATTCTTCTGAGTTCCCAGTTTGGTTACAATGCAACATGTTTGTGAAGACTTGGATTCTTAATTCAGTAATACCATCGATTGCACAAAGTGTAATGTACAAAGAAACTGCTAGACAGATTTGGCTAGATTTACAGTCAAGGTTTTCAAGATTGGATGTATTTCGTTTGGGAGATTTATTAGAGCAGGTTCATGCTCTTAAACAAGGAGATTCTGATATTACTACTTATTTTACTAGGCTAAGAACATTGTGGGATGAAATAGCTATCATGAAGCCATATCCTGTATGTTCTTGTGTTCCTAGGTGCCATTGTGATGTTGTTAAGGTTTTTACTGGTTATGCTGAGACAGAAAGAGTTGCTAAATTTTTGAGGGGTTTGAATCTTGAGTTTTCACATGTTCTAACACAAGCACAATTGATGGTGCCTGTGCCAGATGTGGATACAGTTTTTGCTATGGCTTTAAAGTTGGAAGATCAGAAAGATTCTGACAACAAGTTTCCAGAGAGCACAATCTTGTATAATAGGGCTTTCAATCCTAATTTGTCTAACAATAGTACACAGAGTCAAGGTAATCCACAGAATTGGAACAGGGCAACAACCAGTAGTGGTAACAATAGTGGTTCTACATTCAAGAAAAATACTGGTTATGCACCAACAGGCAAGAAAATACAGTGTACCTTTTGTGGTTATATAGGGCACACAGTGGATAAATGCTACAAGAAACATGGTTTTCCACCTGGCTGGAAACCTAAAAGCAAGGTAAATATGGCAGAATCAGTTGCAGATGTCCAGGGTGTAAATTCTGGTGCTTCTTTAGGCAATACACATGATTCTGAGGGCTACACATTGAATAAGGCTCAATTTCAACAACTAATGCAATTTCTGGATACACACAAGGCAGAACAGTTTCAACATGTAGCCAATCAAGCTCTCTGCCTTGGCAACAAACTTTGCACCTACAAATGATGTGTCAGTTTGTCTCAGATCCAAGTAATTTTTTGACTTGGATTATAGATTCTGATGCTACTGACCATATAATCAGTAGCATGCACTGTCTGCAGTCTCCAAAGACAGTTGATAACATGTTTGTTGGTTTACCAAATGGTGCCAATGTGAGAGTTACACATATAGGCACAGTTTGTATAAATGACAAACTGGTACTGACTGTTGTATTATGCATACCAGTTTTTAGTTTTAACCTAATATCTTTGGCTAAACTTACTGCTAACCCTGATTTAGCCATTGTGTTTGATCTTAATTCTTGTCTAATTCAGGACAAGAGGCTTGGGATTCAGATTGGATCAGCTAGCAAGTCTAAAGGGCTTTATGTTTTGCACAATGCACACAATTCTACAAAACAGTCTGTAGTAGCTAATAATGTTTCATTGTTGAATGATCAGTCTTCTATTCTAAATGAACAAGTCTGGCATTACAAACTTGGTCATTTGTCTAATAAAAGACTTTCAGATTTGGTTTGTACAGATTCTGTTTGTAATAATGGCCAGGAACCTTGTCACATTTGCCAACTAGCTAAACAAAAGAAGAATTCTTTTCCTTTAAGACAGTCTGTTGTGCATAATGTGTTTGATCTTGTAAATTTTGACATATGGGGACCTTATAAACAAAAAACAGTGCATGGCCATTCATATTTCTTAACCATTGTTGATGATTTTTCTAGATTCACCTGGATTTTTTTTGTTAAAAGCTAAATCTGAGGTCAGCCAACTTGTTCATTCTTTTGTTCAATATGCTTTAGTCCAATTTGACAAACATATTAAAATCATAAGGTCAGATAATGGTGCAGAATTTGATATGCCTGAGTTTTATGCTGATAAAGGAATAATACATCAAACATCCTGTGTGGATACACCACAACATAATGGTATTGTAGAGAGAAAACATCAACACATCTTGAATGTAGCTAGGGCATTAAAATTTCAGTCTAACATGCCTCTCACTTATTTGGGATACTGTGTGTTACATGCTGTGTTTTTGATTAATTTGACTCCCTCACCTGTAATCCAGCTTAAAACACCTTACTACTTGTTATATGGGAAGAAATTTGACTATAATGAACTTAAAGTTTTTGGTTCCCTTGCATATGCATGTACACAGTCACACAATAGAACAAAATTTGACCCAAGAGCAAGACAGTGTGTTTATCTGGTGTTCCTAAGTTCACTAAAGGCCACATTATCTTTGGACAAACAAACTAGAGATATCTTTGTGTCTAGAGATGTGCAATTTTATGAAACATTTTTCCTTTACATATCAAAGACACATGTATCCAGCAGACTCCTGTACCATTACCTGTGCCATATGAAGTACTTGCAGATGAAGTAATAAAGCATTCTCAACCATCTGTGGAAGCAAATGAGGAGTCTATAATAACCACAGATCACACTCAGCACCTACACAACAAGAGGCTAGAAGATCCAACAGACAAAGACAAGCTCCTACATATCTTAAAGAATATGTAGTGCCAACTAAAAAATCACCACATTCAATAAACAATGTGATGACATATGACAATCTTCTCAACAAATATCGAAGTTTGTTTGTGCAATGTATAGTATACAAGAGCCTAAAAAACATATAACCATCCTATCAAACAAGGATGTTTGGAAAGAGGCTATGCAGAAAGAGCTAGATGCACTACAAGCAACAAAAACATGGGAGGTTGTAACCTTGCCACCTGGAAAAACTACCATAGGCTGCAAATGGGTATACAAGGTCAAGTATCATACTGATGGATCCATAGAAAGGTACAAGGCTAGATTGGTAGCAAAAGGCTACACACAAACCTATGGTATTGACTACCAAGAGACATTTTCTCCTGTAGCAAAGGTTACTACAATCAGAACTTTGCTAGCACTTGCAGCTTCTAATAAGTGGCATATACACCAAATGGATGTTAATAATGCCTTTCTACATGGTGAACTAGATGAAGAAGTCTACATGGATCTACCATTAGGATTTCAAGCAAACAAACCTAATCAAGTGTGCAGACTTACAAAATCTCTATATGGTTTAAAACAAGCTAGTAGGCAGTGGAATTCAAAACTCACTGAGGCATTGACTGAAATGGGATTCATCCAATCACCCCATGATCACAGTCTGTTTACAAGAGGATCAGGATCAGATTTCATAGCATTACTTGTATATGTGGATGACATAATAGCAACAAGTTCTTCTATGGTTCCAATTGATGAGGTCAAGAAAGTCTTACACAAGAAATTTCAGATCAAAGACATTGGAGACCTAAGATACTTCTTAGGCATTGAAGTAGCCAGATCAGAAAAGGGTATATTGTTAAGGGTGAAAATCTATGTTTTATTATGATATATTTTACGGTATTTTCCCCCTTAATTGGATTGATTGCATAATAAATAGCCCTCATATGGAAATATCGAGCATACTAGGTTTTTAAGGACTTATTCGCAATATTGAATAAATTATGTGTTTTCATCATGAATTATAATTAATTGGACTTTATTACAGTTTTGCGATGTTTTCCATGGATTATAGGTATGTTCAATGTGCTCAAATGATGATCAAAAAGGGTTACAACTCGAGTTATAAAGATTTAAGAAGAGATAATGATGAAGTGAATTGAAGGAAAGAGATAAAGATGCAAAAATCGCATTCAAGTCATCCTGAACGTTCGTCCATGCAGCGTCCATGGTGAACGAGCGTTGGCAATACTGAACGAGCGTCCATGGAAACAATCTTGATACAGAGAGTCTGAACGGAGTTTGAACGAGCGGCTGAGGGGAGTTCAGAAATCTGGACGAGCGTCCAATGAAGTGGACGGGCGTCCGTCCGCCGACTTAGTGAAACCGCCTCAAATCTCTATAAATACTGGCCTATTTTCACACATGGAGACACGAGTTTTTACAATCTTAAAACCCTAAACCCTAGGGGCGGCCTTGGCTGCGATTTTACACTTTTTATTTCCAGTTTTATGCAATTTTAAGTTCGATCAAAGTAGGTTAGTTCTATGTTACTTTTCTGCTTTTATGGGTTGCTGAGGATGTTCAGAGGTTAGAACCTCCTTCAAACGAATTGTGAAGCCGTCAGCATTGACTTGATCTCTTTATTTCGACTTTTACTCTGTGAGTATTTATTACGGTTGTTTCTTATCTATGCATATTCTTGTTTTAACGCAATTATATTGGAAGATATGTTGTGTGCTTGATGTGTTATTGTTTGATGGAAATCTTGGATAGCATAGATCACCATAGATAAGAATAGTTCATTAGATTTACATTAACGGAAGTTAGTAAGTCCGAAACTAGATCGTTAACGTAAAAGTTGGCACCTTTGATCTCTTTAACGTGTTAATTTGGTATTGGAAGATACTAGGTTAATAGATGAATTGCCCAAGGAATTAGGAGTTCATGTTCAGGTAAGGTAAATCACAACCTAATTAAATACCACGTAGAATCGAGATAGGAGATCAATGCATGTTGATAGGTGGATCAATCCTCGCTTGTCTTTTATAAACTTGATTTACAATCCTCATAGCTTAGTTTAGATTAGTTAATCTATTTTCTCGCACTCTTAGTTTATTTCATCGCTTTCAAATCTCTCCTAGCATTGGATTAATCTCCTCTGTCTAGTTATTTTCTGCATATTTGTTTAGTTAGTTATTCGTTAGGTTAATAATCGTGACAATAATTAGTTAAAAACAAAAGCTAGGGTTAACATTCGTCTAGTTCCCCGTAAGATCGACCCGGCATTAACCTCTGTGATCACGATCCTTATACTTGAGGTTAACCGGTTTATAAATATTATTACTTGTTTATTCGCATTAGATAAATCCGGGACAAGTTTTTACGCCATGATGCGGGAACCCGGACGGTTTGCCTAGTTTTTGTTTTTGTGTGTGTTTTGTTTTTCCGCTTTTGTTCGATTTTTCTTTCTATTTTCTCGCGTTTTAATCCTTGTTTTAGGTCGATTTCTAGAGGATTTAACCTTTAAGTAGTTAGGAATTTAGTGTTTAGGATTAGGGTTAAAGTTTTTGTTTTGTGATTAGTTCTTTTCCTTTGTTTTTCCTCGCTCTGCTTTCGCGTTACTTCATCTCTGCTTTGGAAATCGTTTACATTCCTCGGGAAATTTTGCATATGAACGAGCGTCCATACCTATGAACGCCCGTCCCACCGTAAAATTTCAATCTCGCATCAATTCTTGACCTCCGCACGAGCGTTCATATATTTGGACGCCCGTCCAAAAATTTTGAAAAAAATCGACGAGCGCTCATACGTTGAACGCCCGTCCGTTTCGAAAACCAAGCGCCTTCGTCCATATTTTTGGACGCCCGTCCGTCCTGCTCTTTTTCTCTTTCTTTCTTTTTCCTAGGTCTTGATAATAGTTCTAGATTTCAAACCTTTTAGATAGATTCTTAGGTTCCTTTTAGTAGTTTAAGTTTTTAATTTCGTAGTTTTCGTGTTTTGTTCAATAGAGTTGGGTTTCGGTTTATGCAAACTCGAAGTCGAAGGGCCATTACTCTTTACACTGACCTCGAGCGGACCATAGTCGACTCCAACAGCGGAAACTTCGTTTCACCAATCCTTCGACGAAGGAAGCTCACCAACCAAGAAATTGAACAAAAGTTGATAGAAGAAATCGAAGAAATAGTAATAATGGCAGCAGAGGATCGACGTACGTTGGCAGACTACGCCATGCCTGGTGCAGTCACTGTCAACCCGGCTATAGTCTTGCCCGCCATTACTGCTCAAACCTTCGAGCTCAAGCCGGGCTTATCCGGATGATGCAAAGATGCATCAATTTTTACGGACTACCAATCAGAAAATCCGCATACCCACTTACACACGTTCTTAGAGATATGCGGTACTACCCGCATCCAAGGTGTAAGTGAGGATGCTATCAAGCTCAAACTTTTTCCTTTTTCCTTAAAAGGGGAGGCGAAGGAATGGTATCACTCTCTTCCTCCTGAATCCATCACTACATGGGCTGGACTCGAGAAGGAGTTTTTGAGTCAATATTTTCCACCCTCTAAGACGGCCCATTGCTTAAATGAAATTTTCACATTTTCTCGTAAGGAAAATGAATCGCGTTTTTCGAGGCCCTGGAGGAGGTATAAATCTCTTCTTAGAAAGTGCCCCATCATGGCTTGCCTCCTGAGAGGTTAGTCATTACTTTTTTAAGCGGATTGACCGAGCTCACCAAGGGCATGGTCAATAGTTCATCTCAAGGGACGTTTCAAGAAGACTTGAGACGAAGGATGGGCATTGTTCAAGACATTGCCAAATATAACTATGCCCCATCCTATCGTGGCAATTCAAGCTCCTCCTCCTCCTAAAGTGGAGGAAGTAAATGTTCAAAGTCTGATTGCCATGCTGCAGAGGCAGATGGCCAATCCTCAAACTCCAAATCCTATGAATCAGACTCCTTCGTTTCCGCAGAACCCTCGTGTTCAGATTGCAAATCTTCTTGCCGCCGACCGGTCACGTAAATGGCCAATGTCAATTAAACCCCAATTCTTCATACCAAGTCAATATCGCCCATGCCGATGGACAAGACACTCAGTCCAATGCCAAAATCATGATAATATGGGGCATACTTCCGGTTCTCGTCCTATGAATGGGCGAGAATCGTTGAGTAAATGCGTTATGGCCGTAACACCCAAAGATTTAATCAACCATCCGCCAGAATCAATTCCAAACCAAGGGTTCAATCAAGCTTCTAATTTCAATCCGACTGAGTTTTAATTGAATTCGTGTTTCAATAAGAACCCTGGTTCCGCTCAAAACCAAAACTCTAATTTTTCCAAATCAAACACAAAGGTTCAATCGAATTGGCCTTCTAATTCCAATTCCAATTTTCAAAATCGGCCCGGCCAGCCATACTCTTCAAACTTCCAGCACTCTCAAAGTCTCTCAAATTCAAATGACCTTAAGGCTGAATGGAACTCATTCAAAGAAGAGCAAAACAAGAATATTCAGCTCCTAATGAGTACCAATAAGAATCTTGAGAGACAGATCGGGCAGCTGGCTGAGCAATTAGCATCAAGACCCCAGGCATCCGCCGGCTTTACCGAAAAAATCCTAAGGGTGGTCATGTTGCTCAGCCGATTTGAGCAAAGCAACAATGTAATCGACCTCGTACCAACAACGCGACATGGACAAGAGGAGGCCAAGATAATGAGTTTAAGAAGTGGTACACACCGAGTGGTCCCCTCGGCTTCCAGGAAACACTAGCCCCTCCCGCCATTGATAAGGCGAGGAGGGGAAGTTGAGCACCCGTCATCCCCTTGGCGCAAGCAAGTACTCAGTGGTCGATCCCCGATAGGTGAAAAGGTTGCAAATCCTCGTGGGCTGTTCCTCGAGGATCGAACAAGTTGGAAATCCTCAAGTGGTGACCCCTTGAGGATCGGTGGGGAAGAAAGTCGGTGGCTGATCCACGACTACGAAAGCCTCTGAAAAGACGGTTCGGTGGAAGGATTTGGAAGACAAAGCTATCAAGACATCCTCAAAGAGAGTCTTTTCCGAGAGTGATCTCAAGAAGCTTCCGTTTCCACCGAGGAAGAGCAACATTCCATTGGTTGAAGACAAAAAGTTCGAGAAGGTGCTCAACCTTCAAAATACTCGTAAATCTGCCATTATCCGAGGTCTTGGTCGAGATGCCTAAGTATACAAAGTTCATCAAGGATGTTGTATCTTCCAAGAAGAAGTTAGCAGGAATGGACCAAGCGGTTGGTAAGGAATGTTCTCTGGTCAATAATGAAAGCTTACCAATCAAGAGAAGCGACCCAGGAAATTTGTGCTCACATTGCGGATGGGAGGCCTAGTCTTCCCAAATTCCTTATATGACTGGCGCATCTATCGCCTTGATGCCATTGTCTCAGTGTGCAAGCAAACTGGTTTACAAAGTCTTCTAGAACCCACGACCATGAACTTGCAGTTATACGATCGATCTTCTAAGAAAGCTTCAGGATCTTAAAGGACGTATTAGTTCAAATAGATAGGTTTACCTTTCCAGCTTGACTGCACGTCTTAGATATTGAGAGAAGTGAAAATGTCCCGTTAATTCTTGGAAGGCCTTTTCTATCTACAGCTAGAGCCCTCATCGATTGTGATGTTGGGCATGTGACCATTCGGGTTGGTGACCAGGAGGTGAGCTATAGCGTATCAAAATCTATCAATGCACCTTCTGGAGCTCCAACCGGCTTTTCCGTTGAGGAGACTTCTGATGATTTCGACGACTTCATGGATAAGCAAGTCATGGCTGTAGAATCAGAATATGAGCGACTAATTGATAAGCTGAATAGTCATGGTGTGGTCAATCTAGACCATTTAGCAAATGATTTAGAGGATGAGCTAAGAGAAGAAGCTTGGGCGTGGGACCACTAAGTAAGCTCAACCGATGTTGAGTTGAAGAGTGGCGATCTTAAATCAAGTCTAGAGGATCCTCCCGTAGATTTGGTGCTCAAGCCGTTACCTAAACATCTTAAGTATGTGTTTTTAAGAGAGGGTGACAAGCTTCCTTGATCATCTCCGCCAAGCTATCTCGTATAGAAAGAGCTAAAACTGTTAAACGCCTTGCGTAAAAATGAAAAAGCCTTTGGATGGCGGTGGGAGATATCCGTGGGATATCTCCCGACATCCAGTATGCACAGGATCAAGACGAGGAGGGTGCAAAACGAGTTAGACAAATTTCCTCGAGAGAAGACTCAACCCTCACATGCAAGAGGTAGTCAAGAAGGAAATTATCAAGCTTCTAGATATGGGTATCATATACGCCATTGCAGAGCAGGTGAGTGGGTATCCCCAACTCAAGTAGTTCCCAAAAAAGGTGGAATTACTATTGAGAAGAATGAGAAGGGAGAAGAGATAGCATTGAGGCTCGTCCACACAGCTATCGGGTCTCAGTATTGACTATAGAAAACTCAATGAGGTCACACTGAAAAGATCATTTTCCCTTCCATTCATTGACCGGATGCTTGAGCGTCTGGCGGGCACGATTCTAATCGCTTCTGGATGGATATTCGTGGATATTTCCGTATACCCATCGATCCTGTTGACCAAGAGAAGACCACTTTCACCGCCTCTTATGGTACATTTGCCTACAAAGCGAATGCCATTTGGTCTCTCAGAATGCCCCACCCACCTTTCAAAGGTGTATGATGGCAATCTTTGACGGGCTAGTTGAAAAGTGTATGGAGATTTTTATGGATGATTTCTCGGTCTTTGGTCAATCGTTCGATGATTGCCTCGATAATCTTGATCATGTGTTGTCTAGATGTGTGGAAAAGGACTTAGTGCTTAATTGGGAGAAATGCCATTTCATGGTAGATGAGGGTATAGTCCTTGGCCACAAAGTGTCCGCCAAAGGTATAGAAGTAGATAGGGCCAAGGTAGAAGCTATTGAGAAGATGAGTTATCCTAAGAATGTTCGGGAAGTCCGAGGTTTTCTCGGACATGTCGGCTTCTATAGGAGGTTCATCCAGGACTTTTCAAAGATTGCCAAACCCCTGTCTACTTTACTCAAAGAAGACGTTACCTTTGATTTTGATGAGAATTGCAAGCGCGCGTTTGAAGCTTAAGAGTAGGTGATCTCTCGCCCCAATTCTTATATCGCCAGACTGGAACTTGCCCTTTGAACTTATGTGCGATGCATCCAACTATGCTGTTGGTGCAGTCTTAGGGCAGCGCATCGAAGGAAAGTTCCAGCCTATCTACTACGCCAGCCACACGTTGAATCCTTCACAAGTTAACTATACGACTACCGAAAAGGAATTATTGGCCGTAGTGTTTGCTATGGACAAGTTCCGCAGTTACTTGTTAGGTGCTCAAGTGATCGTGTGGACTGATCACGCTGCCTTGCGTTATCTCATGACCAAAAAGGAAGCTAAACCGTGCTTACTGCGTTGGATACTGACCCTCCAAGAATTTGACGTTCAAATCAAAGATAAGAAGGGCAGTGAGAACGTAGTGGCGGATCATGTCTCTAGGATGATAAGTGAGGAAAAGGGTGATCCTGAAGATATAGATCTTTACTTTCCTCCGAAAACATCATGTTGATCGATGGCCGCTCTCCGATGTTCCATGGTATTCGCCCATTGTGAATTACCTTCATGCCCGCTACCTTGACCCGAGATGTCGATCGTGAGAAGAAGAAGTTCTTCTCTCGATATGAAATATTTCGCTTGGGATGAACCTTATTTGTTCAAGATCCGCAAAGATGGTTTGCTTAGGAGATGCGTTCCTCGATCGAGCAACGAGAGATTATCGAGCAATGCCATAGTGGACCCACAGTGGTCACTTTGGTCCTTGGAAAACGGTTGTGAAGATCTTCCATCCGGTTTCTATTGGCCTACGATCTTTAAAGATACGTAAGCTTTCAGAAAAGCTGCGATAGGTGTCAACGAACCGAACTCGACAAGGCGTTTTGACATGCCTTTGAAACCCATCTTAGAGTGCGAAGTTTTTGATGTGTGGGGTATCGATTTTATGGGACCTTTCCCATCATCTTGCGGTAACAAATACATCTTGGTCTCAAGTCGACTATGTTTCGAAATGGGTGGAGGCGGTAGCCACTCCTCACAATGATCATAAACGGTCATGAAGTTCCTAAAAAGAATATCTTTGTGAGATTTGGGTGTCCTCGAGCCTTGATCGGTGATGAAGGAACGCATTTTTGCAACCGACCTCTAGAAAAGGTTCTCGAAAAGTATGGTGTACGCCATAAGACCGGCACCCCATACCATCCGATGACTAGCGGTCGAGTTGAGCGAAGCAACAAAGCATTAAAAGATCCTGAGAAAAGCGTGAATGATCATCGCAAGGACCTGAGTCTGAGTTGGATGATGTGTTATGGGCTTATAGGACCGCCTATAAAACTCCTATGGGTACATCTCCATATCAAATGGTCTACGGAAACCGTGTCATCCGCTGTCGAGTTAGAGCATAGGCGTATTGGGCTACAAAGTTTCGAACTTTGATTCCCAATCTTGTGGGAAACATCGACTACAAAGAGCTTACATGAGCTGGGCGAGTTCGGACTCCAGTGCCTATGAAAGTGCCAGGATCAAAGAAAGATAAGATGAAACCGCTCCATGATGCGAAAATTAAGAAGCGAGAATTGAGTCGGCGAACAAGTTCTCTCTACAATTCTAGGTTACATTTGTTTCTGGAAAGTTGAGGACTCGTTGGTCCGGCCCTTCGAGAGATTCTCCAAATCATTCCCTGAGGCGTTCTAGAACTTCGTGGTTATAGTGGTGACCCGTTTGAGTCAACGGTCAAAGGTGCAAACACTATATCGGTGAACCTAAAGAGACATCTTTGATTGTTAAATTTCTCGATATTCTCGGATGTGGTGTTACTCGAGTCGAAGAATTTGACGAGTTATCACCCAACTTGTTCTCCGAGGATGACGGTAGTGATCTTTCTGAAGAGATTCTAGCGGGTAGTGCGGATATGGAAGAGTTTGAAAGGGAGCGACAGTTGAAGCGTCATCAGAGGACTCAGAGTATGAAGAGGTCACCCATGGGGAGGTTCAAGCGTATGTGGAGGGCTATTAAAACTTTTCCCCCATGTGTGCGATGTTGTTTCTGCAGCCACACTGCTAATCAAAGCGTACACGAAGTAATGGCTGGCAGAAAAGTCAAATGGCCTGATCCAGGCTGAGCTTAGACTGTGTCGAGCTAACGACATTAACCAAAAGCGCTACTAGGAGGCATCCTAGATATCCCTTATTATATTAGCTAGGTTCTGTTCACGCTTTTAGTGTTTTATTTATTTAAGTTTTAGTTTGATTCAGTTTTAGCTAACTAAGTTGTTCTATTGTTATCTGTCAGTTAGTGTGCTTTTAGGTATGGATTACGGAGTTCTTCACCGAGAAGTTCCCCTCATTAGTCGGATCCCGCCCGATCACACGGTAGATGATGGACCGGGAGGCACTATAGTCCTTCATGTAGATTTTGACATTAGCACTCAGGTTAAGACCATCACGTACGTTATCATAGTTCCACCTTGTTCGGGAGGCAGCGATTTCACGACTGAGGAGTTGCAGGAGGCCATAGGACGTCCCTACACGATCCTTAATGATCCTATGCTGACGGATTTGGCACTAGTGCTGCAGGCTGAGCATTTCAGAGGTGTTGAGGTAGCCGGTGAGGATTGGTGTTTGCAAGATGAGTACGACTTTCCTCCAGCTGTCGAAATGCTTCGACGTCTCATTCGCGTAGTGGATTGGGATGAAATCTACGCAGACTAGTGAGTTCTTAGTTAGTTTGGTTTTCGTCGAGCCCCGACGTAAAACGGAAGCGCTTGGTGAGGCAACCCACCTGGTTTTAGTTATGTTTTTAGTTGCTTCTAAGCTATTTTAGGTCTTTGATATTTCATCATTGTACTTTTGAATTTTGTTTGACATTAATAAGAATTGCACTTCAATTTTAATTAGCTTATGTGTGAACAAGTTTAATTTTTATCACCCTCTCTGGTGGACGCCCGTTCATTCAAATGGACGCCCGTCCAGTTTGCTCGTTTTTATGGACGTTCGTCCAAAATGATGGACGCCCGTCTGCGAAAATACCTCCTATCCTGAATGTAAAAATGCCCATGGACGAGCGTCTAAATTTATGGACGCCCGTCCAGTTCATGCGGTTACAAGTGAACGCCCGTCCGTAAGGATGGACGAGCGTCCATTCCAGGCCTATATATATCTGCTCTAGGCGTGAACCCTCATTTTTTGTGATTTTCAAAAGGAGAACCCGACTCTTCCCCTCCTCCAAACCTCAAATCTTCATTTCTAAACCAAATTTGGCGATTCTTGTTGCAAACGAACGCTCATTGCACCTTCTTTTCATTTATCTAGTCCATTCCCTCCAACAATCAACGGAATTTGAAGAATCAGAGATTTTTCAGTGCGGCCATTTGGACAAAAATTTCTGATTTTGGTGACCAATCTTGGTGTTTCTGGGCTTCAAATCCATTCGATCATCATCCTTACATAGCATTTGGTAAGTCTATAGCAGCTTTTCTTGACTCCTTTCACGTTTTTGTGGGTTCGATCTTCGGGTCGGCTCATTTTCTTGAAATTTCTCTCATTTTGTTGCTGTTTTCTTCTTGTTTTGGTGTTGTGATGGTATGGTGATGTTGGTTGTGGTGGATGGGTTGGTATTGTGAATTGAAATCCCGATTTGGACGATAAACGGGTAACCATTTGTGTGAATGGTTTAGTTTAGTTATAAGTGGACAATGGTGCGTAAGAAGGAAATCGTGAAGCGTTATGGTAAAGGTTTGGCCAGGGAGAAAGGTAAGCGGCAACGTACTGAGTTTGATCCATCGGAATTAGACCCTAACAGAGGAGTAGTCTTTCGAGAGCAACCCCCTAGGGCATCTCAGCCATTTAGGACCGAGTTAAGAGATGAATCCTCTTCAAATTCTGAAACCGAGGACGATGATGAGGTCCCTCTCGTAAGAATGACTCAAGGCACTCGGGGTGGTGAATCTTCTAGAGCCGAGGTTGGTGCGAGAATGTCGTTGGGAGGAGGTCAAAACCGGCTACACGCGCACCCCCAAGAAGAAAGCTAAGAATGTTGCCCCTCTTGCTATGCCCCGTCGATTCGTCAATCCACGAGCTCATAGTGCCTACACTAAGGATTATGTGACTCGGAGTATGATTTTTGACAGAGAGGTCAAGACACAACAAGTTGATCCGGCCTTCGTGAAGATGCTAAAGGCTCGGAAGTGGGATGAGTTATCAAGATTCCTCCTAACCCGGTCAATGATTCTATAGTGAGAGAGTTCTATGCGAATTGTTCGAGACGGATTTGGATGGCGGTTTTGTGATGGTTCGAGGTGTCAAGGTGCCTTTTTCCGCCAAGGTGATCAACCGTAAATATAAGTTGCCGGCGCTTTCGTGGCTTGGATTACAAGGAGGAAGATCGCTGGACGGCAAAATGAGGAGGTAAGGATCCGATGGAGGAGCTGCGATTGAAAGTTTGTCCGGATGTGGCATGGGTGTTGAGACCGAATGGTGATAGGAAGGAGTTAATCACCACGACTTGGGCTGAGGATTGGCGAGTCTACTGTCGGTTTATCCAGAGTCGGTTGATTCCCAAGAATAATCTCACACATTTCTATATTAGTGATCTTGGGATGTTGTATGCGTTGGTTTTCGGGTTGAATGTTGATGTTGGGCAAGCTTTGTTTGATGATGTTTTGGCCAACCAGAAGGTATCTACCCGGAGTTTGATAGTGCCTCATTTGATACATCGCTTATGTTTAGATGTCAAGTTGCTTTGAGTATACATCGTACCCACGTGACTAAGAGTTACCCCCTATTCGTAGAGAGAAGGTCGTTCCGCTTTCGAGCCTGGTTCCACATCGGCACCGCCTCAAGCCTCGCTTCTTTCGGATTATCTTCCTCCGAGATTACTCGGCATAGTATGGCCCATAGTTTGAGGGCGATGTTGAGTGATATCCGGGATGGCCAGACAATATTTTATCGGTTTTGGAGTGTATGGTTGATGGGAGGCAACCGAGAGATCGGAGGGTATTCAATGCGAGTAATATGGATTACGCTCTTCTCCGGAGCGAGATAGAGAGGGTGATAGCCGAGGTGGTCAAGATGGAGGAGAAGCCCGAGTCGGATGAGGAGGATGAGCCCCGGTAGAGCCTCGCTCATCGCATCTACTACGCAGCTCTGAGCCTACACCGACGCCGGCCCATCGTTCTTGCACTACTTTACTCCGCATCCTCCTCATGTTTAGATGCTCCTGCTTCTTTGAGACGACTCCGGGCTACCTTGAGTTTTTATTTGCTTTACATCTTTCTCGGTTGTTGCACTTTTAGATACATTTCATTCGATTTGGGTGTACATCTATACATTTTGTTACTTTCCTTTTGGGTACTTTTCATGGTTCATATACTTTCCGGTTTCTCGCTTACGTGACTTGTGTTGACATATTTATTTGATGGTCCTATCTTTTCATCCGTTTGAATTATTATCTCTACTACTATATCATACCCCGCTTCCCGAAGTTTTCTGCTTTTCTCGTGTTGCGAGGTGGTTTTTGTCGAGTACTCGTTGAGTTACGCTTTGGACGTTTTTTTTCCACGCTTTTTGCGGCGTTGGCCTTTTCATGCTCCAAATTTCGACCAACATCTCGATTTTTCTACGCTGAATACAAAATAAGTTTCTTCTCATTTTTCTTCTCGCACAACATGAGGACATGTTGAGTTTTTAAGTGTGGGGAGGATAGTTCGAATGCATATACGCTTAATTACTACGTTAGTTTGTTTATTATGCAAAAATATGCTCAATTTTCAAAAAATTTTCCTATACTTGTGTTTTTGTTTTGTCCTTTAGTAGGCAATTCAACGTGAAGTTCGTTGTTTTTGCAATCATCTATCGCGATATTTCATATGTTTGATAAGTTAGTTGTTTCACCAAGATTCACATTTCACGAGCCATAGTGAATGATGAGCTATTTTTATTAAGTTATACCCGTTGTGGATCAAGAATTTTGATTATCTTTTAAGTCATGTGCTTAGTGCTACGTGCATATCGTGAGATTTATGATAGTTTGTATTTAGTTCCGTAGTACGTTATCTTCGTGAATATCTAGACGTTTGAATGTGATAAGTAACACGGGACTAATGTCAATTAAAAGACAAGTTAATAGTTGGTTAATATGGGTGTGTCGAAAGCTAGTCGATGATTTGAGTGAGGTAGGGTATACCACGTATGTCCTATACCACTATGATGACTAAAAGCTCACGACAGTTAGGAAAAGCTGCCTTATGATTGGAGTAAGGTAGGGTATTATCTCGAAATGTCCTATTCTGCTATGAGGGCAATAGCTTCTTCTAATGTATGTTTAAAGTGAAATAGTTAAATCAACTAAGAAATGGTTACGAAACGAATAAGGCTTAGTTCTCGTTAATCTTATCCCCAATGATAACCGATGGATATGTTGTAGGGATTATCCTCTAAGTATTTGAAACGGCCCTAGATATATTCGATCATCTTTTCGGGATATGTCACGCTTGTAGGGTGCACCTTATGAGTGTCACTTATTACTATTCTGCGAGGGGGGGTAATAGCTAGTTTTGCTTGAGTTGTTCAAGTTTGGATCTAGTGGAAGTTCCCTATGGCTATGCACTCACACACCGGTGGACATCTAAGTTATTGGATGTATGTTATATTTGTTTAGATGTATGCTTTCCTTTCTCGAGCCTGACTTTCGTTTTGTTTTGCTCGGGACGAGCAAAGTTTAAGTGTGGGGGAGTTGTTAAGGGTGAAAATCTATGTTTTATTATGATATATTTTACGGTATTTTCCCCTTAATTGGATTGATTGCATAATAAATAGCCTCATATGGAAATATCGAGCATACTAGGTTTTTAAGGACTTATTCGCAATATTGAATAAATTATGTGTTTTCATCATGAATTATAATTAATTGGACTTTATTACAGTTTTGCGATGTTTTCCATGGATTATAGGTATGTTCAATGTGCTCAAATGATGATCAAAAAGGGTTACAACTCGAGTTATAAAGATTTAAGAAGAGATAATGATGAAGTGAATTGAAGGAAAGAGATAAAGATGCAAAAATCGCATTCAAGTCATCCTGAACGTTCGTCCATGCAGCGTCCATGGTGAACGAAGTTATACATCGAAGCGAGCGTCCCATGGAAACAATCTTGATAGAGAGTCTGAACGGAGTTTGAACGAGCGGCTGAGGGGAGTTCAGAAATTTGGACGAGCGTCCAATGAAGTGGACGGGCGTCCGTCCGCCGACTTAGTGAAACCGCCTCAAATCTCTATAAATACTTGCCTATTTTCACACATGGAGACACGAAGCTTACAATCTTAAAATCCTAAACCCTAAAGGCGGCCTTGGCTGCGATTTTACACTTTTTATTTCCAGTTTTATGCAATTTTAAGTTCGATCAAAGTAGGTTAGTTCTATGTTACTTTTCTGCTTTTCTGGGTTGCTGAGGATGTTCAGAGGTTAGAACCTCCTTCAAACGAGAATTGTGAAGCCGTCAGCATTGACTTGATCTCTTTATTTCGACTTTTACTGTGAGTATTTATTACGGTTGTTTCTTATCTATGCATATTCTTGTTTTAACGCAATTATATTGGAAGATATGTTGTGTGCTTGATGTGTTATTGTTTGATGGAAATCTTGAATAGCATAGATCACCATAGATAAGAATAGTTCATTAGATTTACATTAACGGAAGTTAGTAAGTCTGGAAACTAGATCGTTAACGTAAAAGTTGGCACCTTTGATCTCTTTAACGTGTTAATTTGGTATTGGAAGATACTAGGTTAATAGATGAATTGCCCAAGGAATTAGGAGTTCATGTTCAGGTAAGGTAAATCACAACCTAATTAAATACCACGTAGAATCGAGATAGGAGATCAATGCATGTTGATAGGTGGATCAATCCTCGTTTGTCTTTTATAAACTTGATTTACAATCCTCATAGCTTAGTTTAGATTAGTTAATCTATTTTCCTGCACTCTTAGTTTATTTCATCGCTTTCAAATCTCTCCTAGCATTGGATTAATCTCCTCTGTCTAGTTATTTTCTGCATATTTGTTTAGTTAGTTATTCGTTAGGTTAATAATCGTGACAATAATTAGTTAAAAACAAAAGCTAGGTTAACATTCGCCTAGTTCCCAGAAGATCGACCCGGCATTAACCTCTCAGTACTACGATCCTTATACTTGAGGTTAACCGGTTTATAAATATTATTACTTGTTTATTCGCATTAGATAAATCCGGGACATATATACATTAATCAAAGAAAGTACATCATGAATTTGCTCCAAGAATATGATTTCTTAGAAGCCAAACCAGTAACTACACCATTGCACTCCAAACAGAAGATGTCTGCTGGTGATTCTGAACTACTAGCTGACAACACATTATACAGAACAATTGTAGGGAAACTAATCTACTTGTCTTTCAGTAGACCTGACATAGCATATGTGATGCAAAGATTAAGTCGCTTTTTATCTAATCCTACTGATTAATCACATGCAGTCGCACATGTAGAGTATTAAGATACTTAAAAAACAATCCTGGTCGAGGTATTTTATTTGAAGTCGACAATGAACTTATTCTGAAAGGATATACTGATTCAGACTGGGCAGGGTGTGAAGATTCAAGGAAGTCTATTTCAGGCTACATCATGTTTCTTGGGACATCACCAATATCAAGGAAATGCAAGAAGCAAAGCACCATAGCAAAAAGCTCCTCTGAAGCTGAATATAGAGCAATGGCTAATGCTACTTGTGAGTTGCAATGGTTGGTGTACATCCTAAAAGATATGCAGATACATGTTCCTTTACCTATATTACTATTTTGTGACAATGCAAGTGCTATGCATATAGCAAAAAATCCTATTTTTCATGAGAGAACAAAACATATTGAACTTGATTGCCATATCACAAGGGCAAAAGTTCAAGCGAAGCTTTCAAAATTGATGCCACCAGACAACAAATCAATTAGCAGACATCTTAACAAAACCCTTGGACACTCCCATTTTTAGCTACCTATTGTCCAAGTTAGGCACATATTCTATCTTCAAGCCTACATCAACAAGTGTTTAGAAGAGTTCAAGTGCAAGCTGTCTCCCTGATTCAGCTTGAGGGGGGGTATTGAAGATACATCAAGTGTTTAGAAGAGTTCAAGTGTTCTTGTAGACATTTCATCAAATACCCAAGTCGAAAGGAAGTTAGAGGACTGAAGTTAGTTAGAGGATCATAGTAGCAAGTTGTTGGGCGATTCATGACATTTTACCACAACTCATTACACTCCAAGACACTCGAAGACAATCCTATAAATACTAGATTAACATAGAGAAGTAATTAATCAGTTGAGAAATTGTAAAACAAACTGAAATGCTACAGATTTTCTTCCTCTGTTTTTTTACTTCAAAACCAGTTTACATTTCAATGAAATTTGTTCAGTTTTCTTCAGTTTTGTATGTTGATTCTTGTTCGATTCAATAAATTCTTCAGTTATTGCATTAAAATCGAAGAACAAGGACTCTGGCTACCTTTGTCTATTATTATTTGTATTATGTTCATATTTCCACTTGCCACCGGGATCAAAATTCACGATTAAAGTCTCATCATTCATAAAGTCAGATTCGTATAAAGGGTCGGGAAACCAAACTTTAAAGGTCTTAAGGATTCCCCCACATGTGCTACTCAATCTCAAATTGTCCATCATGAGGAAGTGTTTGAAAACACATGAGGTGACAATGACATGACATTGTGGTGAAATTGGTTTCCTTAAGGCGCTTGACATTGCAATACTTGACCGCAACTTAACATCTTTCAAAGCTCTTGTATCGCCGCTTGATGGGATCGACATTCCCATAGCAAGTGTCTGAATGATACTCTCAGTATTCTGATCTTCAGGAGAATCTTCAGCTGCTAATTTGTTCTGAACAACAAGCTGCCCAAGTATTTGTTTTGCGGCTGTTGTTCTTGCAATGGATTTTCATACCCAAACTCTTCCATAAAGGCAACAATTGGTGCAGAATCTTCCGTAAAAGACGTTGTATGCTGGATGCTAGCAACAGATTTAGTTCTTATTACCTTGCATTCCATTTTTACTTCATGTTTTTTTTTGCGGATATGAAAGGTTACAGACACACACCCTAATTATGCCCCTATCGGGGCTCGAACCCTGGTCTCCACGCCAAGGTATAGCCTAGCTAACCGCTCGGCCGATGTACTGGGTACCCATAACTGCATCATGTTTGGGGGCATCGTGTAGATAATTTTCACATTTTGTGACTTTAAGAACATTGGTAAGGCTTGAATTTGAGTAGTGAAATTCATCTGTGATACCCCAACCTCATATCTTCCTCTGCCCATTGCTGTGTACCTGTGTGGGAACTTTCGTCGAGCATTTGTTGTGTGAGAAATCATCAGCCATCAAATGCTTCTCTTTATCATCTTCATGTTTGTTGTTGTGTGGATCTAAGAGGACTTTTGTCGAGCACCTGGTAGGTGCAAGACTATCAACCACAGGTTGTTTCACTACTTTTCCTCCTTTTCCATCTTGCGTTGCATAATTTGCAGCTGCTGGAGTTACTCCTATCTTAGTAAGTGTTATAGTCCAGCAGTGTACTCCAGACTAGTTGTACGCATGATCCTCACTTTGGCTGCTGTTGTAAAGTTTTGTAAGCGCCATTTCATCAAACATGTGTCGGACACCAAACTGGAGCCTAATGTGTCGCTTCCCTCCATCTCTTTCTTGTTGGGTAATTTTGTCAAGCACCTAGTGTGTATGAATCTTATGGCCATTAAATGCTTCATCTGCCACCACGATAATCTATGTTGTTCCGATTGAATCCACAAACATGCAGCTCTTTCAAGTGTATAGGATGAAATTCAACATTTGAGTCTTTCTGGTGTTTGTGTCTCGTTAAAATAAGCCCTAATTTCATCAATCCAATCCCACAAGTCTTCCATAAAATGAGGAAGCACTATAAATGGGTAAAATCGATCTGAACCAGTGTTTGTTTGAATCTTATTCATTGTAACTCTGATGATTAATCCTTCTTCAAATTTCATCTATAGTTAACCGAGAAAGTCGCGTCCAATATGATGAACATCAAGCGTCCGATGGTGTTGAGGATACTCTCGAGGATCGCCTAGAATCGGCATAATAATAACGGAATATTTTGTATTAAGATTTTAGAATATTTTACATTTAATGTTTTACTATTGTCTAAGACTCTATGTAATATATATCTTGTACCACCACAGTAGAACAAATCAATGAAAACATTTTCCCAGTTAATTGTTATGGTATCAGAGCGTTAAACGATACCTACATCCATGCCTCCCACGATTTCCCTGCGTATCCCTACCCATAAACCCTAAAATCTTCATCTTTCCCACCCCTCTCACCATGTCCGACGCCGGTTCTACCACCACCGTCCTCTTGCACAGCAATAACCACCAAAACGCTGCCCACCTTTAATCCTCATCCACCATCCACATCCTCAAACTCAACCGTTCCAACTATCATCTATGGCGAGCCCAAATTGTGCCCTACCTCCGCGGACAAGGCGTATTCGGTTATGTTGATGGCTCTTTTCTCAACCGCCAAAGACGATTACCACCACCTTTACACCGGTGCTTCTTCTCCAAACCCGGCCTATGACACATGGATCCAACAAGATAATCTCATTTTTAGCACCATCACTTCCTCTCTTTCTGAAGATGTTTTAATGCAGGTTTACCATGCCTCTACATCCGCTGAAATATGGGCTGCTCATTCATCTCAAGACCCAATTAGCATCAACGATGAAGGGCACCAAAAGTGCTACTGAATATTTTGCATCCATCAAGAAAATTTCTGATGAATTATCAATGGCCGGACATCCTCTCTCGTCCGACGACATTATTGCGTACCTGTTGGCAGGCCTAGGCCCAGATTATGAGTCAATGGTGACTCTGCTTTCTACTCGTGACAATTTGACTTTGGAAGAGGTCTATTCTATTCTCCTCACCACTGAAGCAAGGATCCAACATCACAGCTCCACATCTTCGCCGGTCACACCCCCTTCATCAGCCATGGTAGCAGCTAACTTCTATAATGCATACATCAATTCTTCCAGGGGCCGCATCAATTCCGGATCACGGGGGCGTGGTCGCTCCTCTCAAGGCCGTGGTTCTGGTGGTCAACACCGGTTTCCCCTCGGTCAAGTGCCCACATGTCAAGTTTTCTATAAAAAGGGCCACACGCCAGAGGAGTCGCTGCACCGTTTGAACACGACTTTCAGCCCACCCCTCCACAAATGTAAATTCCCGTCAACCGAATGCGTACAATACCTGGCACCGAATTCTACTCCTAATGGTTGGATCCTTGACATGTGCAACACATCATAGGACAAATGACTTGCACAACCTTCATCCGAACTCAAAATTACGATGGTCCCGACAAAATCAACATCGGATGATGATGCAGTTTGCATATTACTCACCACAGCTTCTTCTACTTTATCCACCCTGCCTGTGCTTACACGCTTTCTAATATTCTTGTTGCTCCTTCTCATAAAACTAATCTTTTATCTGTCCATAAATTTGCTTCGATAATTGTGTATATTTCAATTTCATGATACATATTTCCTTGTGAAGGATTACTCCGGCCGCATCCATCATAGGGTATTCCTCAAGGACGGCCTTTACCACTTCTCCAAAGACCTTCAACAACTTCTCTGCTCACGCTCTAGCCTCCACAACCACGTCATCTGCTCAATGGCACCAACGTCTTGGTCACTTTGCTCATCCCATTTTATGTCATGTTTTACGTCAAAGAAATATTTCTATTTCTAATAAAGCTTCGGTCCCGCTTTGTGAAGCATGTCGGTTGGCTAAAAGCCATAGGTCTCATTTACCTGTGTCGCCTTTTACTTCCTCCGCACCTTTAGACTTGGTTTACT